>CAHIKZ030001314.1:555000-755000 GCA_903632075.3 Acanthosepion pharaonis
GGAGTTTATCGTCTTACCCAGAACGGTGAAATTTCGATTTTGAAAATGCTGCTTTAATTAAAAGAGAATGTAATTTACTAAGACGAAAACGATATTACATAGAAGGTGCACTGATTTCTGAATCTTCTACGGTAAATATGCGTCCAGGTTCTTACAATATTTTATTTCCTTAAGAAATCTGTTATCTTGCAATGTGGGATATTTAAAAACACTAACTCACCCTCATATATATAGTGTTACTGATATTCTATCTTACCCATCGCGTGGTGGAATAGTTTGTGTCTAACCCGCCTCTTTCGGCAGGCTTACCTTGTTAGAAGTTTGGTTTGACAGTTAAATTCTGGAGTGATACACGAGACTTAGGCTCTGCGTAGCTATGTCTTCCGGAGATGGACACTCTGATGTAACACTTGTGATCATATCTATATCAGGTATCTTATTTCAGTCTGTCTCTAGATTATGTAGTAATGGTGAAGAGGGTTGATAAAATGCTTTGAAAGTCACATCTGACCTTACACGACTGCACAGGCATGACACATCAGATATCAATCGTTTTTCCCATTTCTGCATTGATATTATTATCGAGTTTCAATGCATAGGGGGTTATTCCAGTAACTGAGTATACGCCTGACACACATTCATATATATATATATATATATATATATATATATATATATATATAGAGAGAGAGAGAGAGAGAGAGCGATGGGTAAATTGTCGCCATTTTATATTTTTAATTTCGACTGCACAGTAGAGTATGGTCGGTTGGGAACCGTCTGTGAGAAAAAGAGCACCATGACACAATTCACTTCGCAAGAAATTTGAAAACGGTATGCTGTACTGCTTGGCATTCGCACCGGAAGCTCTAATATGAACACATCAGAGCTTTTTGGTTTCAGTCTGAGGACAGTGCAGATGATTCGTAAAGAGATGGATTAGGCTTATGGTAATTACGAAGGTGTTTGCAGTGATCACTAATAATGTAATGTATAATGTAAGTGAAGAAGAAGAAGAAGAAGAAGAAGAAGAAGAAGAAATAATAATAATAATAATAATACAAGGATCTTGATGTGGAAATGTAAAAAATGCAGCCTATGAGGACCTCAGTAATTCCAATTGTAGTTAAAGCTCTTGGATTGATTGGAAAAGTTTCCGGTAGAATCATTCAAAGGGTTCCTGGTGGTTCACACCTTAAAGAAATCTTAACAAAAAAATAATAAGCATTAGGAAAATGGGTGTGATCTTAAATTGATGGGGACGTTATGCCTCCATTCATCTCCCTATAGGAGCTCAGACTCAACACAGAGGTATTCATCAAGTGCCTTGAGGCGATAGTGCTGCCCTGGGCCAAGAGGATGGCTGTTGAAAGACTATGTCTGGCAACAGGACTCTGCACCATGCTACACAAGCAAGGGAACCGAAGTCATGGCTGTCAGACAATTTCTGCGACAACATCACCTCTTACACTTGGCCACCTATATCCCCAGCTTGCACCCCCTTGATTATTATGTGTGGGGCACAGATGAGCGAGAGACTAACAAAACTCCCTGGAAAAACCAAAGATGAACTAAAGCAAGGATTATAGTAGCATTTAATAACTGGAAAAAAAAGGAGACGTCCAGAAAAGTTGCAGGAGATTCCGTAGTCGTTTGGAGGCCGTGTTGAAGCCAATGGCGACTTTATTGAATAAATTTATTCTTTCGTATTTAACGATATTTTTGTGTAATTTTGGTAAATATATCTGTTAAAGTGAGATGTCGGTGTTATTTTCAATTTTGAGTAATTTCGACGACAATTTATCCATCGCACCCTGTATATACAACTTGGGTTGTCCTTCAAGTGTTGAGATTGTGAAACGTCTTTTGTTCCGTCTGGGTAATCTGGGCGTTGAGCACTTTACTTTACGGTGTAGGTAGGAGTTTGTCTTTAGGTCTTTCTTTCTTTTTAACTCTTCTTGTTCGTCTTTCTTGTCTAAGGTGTTAGGTCTTCTGGCAAGTTGTCTGTTGGTCTTTTATTAGTTTCTAAACTCAACATAAAAGTTGTTACAACTACATTTAAAACAATAAATCTTTTAGCAATACAAAACAAAACAATAAGTTAAAACCTGAAGGAGACATTTACTCTATCGCCTGTAATAACTGTCACAAAATTACATAGAAGAAACCGCAAGAAATTTAAATAAAAGTTTATATGAACATAAAAGGGACATCTTCCAGAAGAACACATTAAATGTGTTCATCGTAACAAGACTGATCATAATTTTGATATAAAAATGATACAATGATGAAAGGAACTGTCTATTGTATCTAACGAGGATTTAAACTATACAGTTCAGCTTTTGCAAGCTACTGTTGTGAAAGTCGAGAAAAATAATTCTTTATCTTACAAAGGCCGCCCAAAATGAGTATTGAAAAGCTTCCAAAAACTATTTATGGTTTTGGCTATATTTTAGAGATCACTTTAATTAAGCTGATCTTGAAACACTGCCTAATTGTAAGTTAAAAGCCGCAAACTGTGTTTCCAACTGCGTATGACGATAAACTATATCCGGCAGCAACGCATCTGATCAAGAGATTCGAGGTTTGGAGAAGCTTGGAACCACCTCTTAATTGCTATTGTTCCTAGGTCCACCATGACCTGGGTTTTAATACCTGCTAGTGTCACAAGCTATGAGCAAATAGCGACACTGCCCCTCAAAATCTATGGATGTATAAAAATAAATTTTCGTAGTAAAAATGTCAGCAATATATATTTATATTAAAAAAAAATTAGCAACAATACCTATTTATAGTAAAGTTAGCAACAATACATTTTTAAAGCAACATGATAAGCAATACATTTTTATGTTAAAAAATTAGCAAAAATACCAAATTAATGGTAAAATTAGTAACAATATGTTTTTAAAGAAACACGATCAGCAATACATTATATCTGTAGTTGAAGGCATAAAATTGTCTTCAAAATATATTTAGTTGAAGCGATAAAATTGTGTTCAAATTATTTACATTTCGGCATTAAATAACCCATAGAGGTGTTGATATGCGGCTAGACGTGTACCTGTGTTTTATGTGTTTACAAAAAGGCGTCCCATAATGTACGTCACAAAGATCTGATGGAACTGCACAGCAAGCTTGTCATATTTGTGGAGAATAATTGAATAATCAAGAAACTAGACTGGCAACAAACCACTTGCATACGAAGAGTAATGAATTCAGCAGATATACACAAAGAGAAAGGAGTATAAGACAAGGATGTGTCTTCTCACCGGACTTATTCAACCTATACAGCGAGGCAATTCTGAGAGAACTAGAAGTTCTTTCAGGATTAATTATTCACGACAATCGTAACAGCGTAAGATATGCAGATGACACAGTGTTGATAGCAGATATGGAAAGAAAACTACAAAAGCTCCTATAGAAGTCAGTGAAGGAAATCGAGAAGAAAGGATTAAACATCAACTGCAGGAAGACAGAATTAATGGTTATTAGCAAAAGGATGATACCAAAATGCAAATTAAATACCAGAGATACCAAAATCAAACAAATACAAAAATTTAAATATCTGGGAAGTGTTCTAACAGGACGGAGCGTGCGATACTAAAATCCGAAGACGCATTGGAATAGCCAAAGATGCTTTCCAAAAGCTAAGCAGAGTATTAAGGGACAGAAAAAACTTTGTTAGAAACAAAGAAAAGAGTACAAGACAGTTAGGTTCATATATAGCGGTGAATACTGTCTTCTCAAAGATGAAGAAGAAACTTGAAGCAACAGAAATGCGTTTCTACAGAAGGATGCTGACAATAGCATGGATCAAAAGTGACCAACAACGGGGTTTTAGAGAGAATGGAAACCAAAAGGACACTTATACATAGCATCAGGAAGATGCATTTGAAATTTCTGGGGTAATGGAGAAGGAGTGCTTGGAAAATCAAGGGACAAATTGAGGGCAAGAGAAACAGGAAAACAACGCATAACCTACTTAATGAGCTTGAGTAAATGGATGGGGGAAACAAGTTTTAGGAGAAAAAACAAAAAGATAAAATTTACGAAGAGCTACAAAGAACAGAAAATTGTGGAGGGCCATGATCGCTTACACCCTGAGGGGACACTGCACAGACAGAAGACGAACCAAATATGAAATCTCAATTTTAAAGTATTTTTTCTTGCATAGCTATGTCAACCATTTGTCATTACTCAGAATATTGCTGCCACATATGATCCGGTGCTTTATATTTTCAGCTCCTTGATAGAATCCAAAGAAAAATCAGCAATATTATTAGTCCTGATCTGGCATCTTGGCTTCAGTCACTTTCCCACCAGCGTAAAATTGCCTCCCAGTGCCTTTTCCATAAATACTTTCATGGTAATTGTTCGGATGATCTCTTCGCTATAGTGCCTAGACTTTATGAATTTAAGCGCAGTATGAAACTGGCAACGATCTATCACCAATTTGCAGTCGAGTTGGCTAGATGTAATTTCTATGGTAACAGTTTCCTTTCTCGCACTTCTCGCTTGTGGAACTCTCTGGCGGCTCCGTGCTTTTCCGGTTAACTTAAATCTTCAAAAATTTAAATGCAATGTCAATCGCTATATGCTGTCCTCCTGATAACTAACTCTTCCTTAGTAATGTTCCTGTTTTCTAATTCTTTCACACCCAGTAACCCCTTGTGACTCAGTGGCTTTACTGCTTAACATACTTAAACAAAAATTATTTCGGCAACAGAACGAAGGAAACGGGAAAAATCCACGGGAAATATCAAATAATAAGGAAGGAAGGAAATCGTAGAAGAAATCGGTCCAAAAATGTGAATATGTGGCCTTTGGGTTTGCAGATAACAACAGAACATTAATAAGAAAACTGGGAAAGTTAGGGCCATTTATGGCCGAGCCTGATAAGAAGGTCCGACGAAGCACACAAGCCGAGACCCGAACGTGACGTATCAAGCGGTGTCTTTGTTCAGCAAACTGAAATAGTTACGTGACCAGATAGTGGCTACGTGCTGGGACGGCGGCCAGCTAGTCATATCAAATGTGTATTACAGTCGGCCATTGTGCTCTTTATCCGTTCTATCATTCTGTGGATACTCGAAGTTAAAAGAAAATGAGACGGAAGGAAGCAGAGGAAAACGGCGCGATGAGAGAAATGGCGGGGAAAAATGTATTTGACCAATCATCAACATAGGGACTTTTGTCGGTACGACTTCCGGGGAAAGTTGAATAGGAAGCAAGGAAGAGGGGAGATGGAGGAAGAAGCAGTATAAATCATTCATTGAAGTATTAATTAAGTAGAGTAACTGAGGTATTTTTATCTGCCTAAGCTGTACTTCCTTCATTTCTACAAACCAGCCGGAGTAGCACGCCGACATATCATTCATTGGACTGATGGGATGTCATTCAGATTTCATGACCTTTACTTATTTTCTTATTCGCAAAATATTTGCCATGCCCATCAGCATGGAGATGTAATAAAAATAAACCCCGAATAAAAAGGGTACCCCACGCAAAAGAGACGCAGACAAAAAGAAAGAGATTGACTGTTGGTTGCCTCTCGTGGTAAGGATTTGGGAGTTGATCGTTGTAAGGGATTGGGAGTTAATCCTGATAAGGCTTTCGGAGATGATCCGGTGTAAACAGTAGTTGTCAAGGCACAGGATCTGGAAGGTTTTCTTTTTTTGTTTGTTTTGTTTTTAGACTTTAAAGGGCTCACCAGATGTTAATAAAAGGCATGAACCCAACCGAAAGAAATAAAGAGTCATTTGAAAGAATAATTAAAATCTCCATCAAGTTGAAACACCGGTTGTCGAGCGATAACCGAAGTATAGGGGGTTGAGGAAAGATAAAAAGAACAACGGGGATTAAGGCAACAGATGTCGATTGGCATTACATTTAAATTTTTGAGGATTATAATTATCAGGGAAGCAAGGAAGAGGAAGGGAGTTCGCCTGTTGGGAAGTGCAAGGGAAGAAGCTGTCGGAGTAGAAGAGGCGGTTACATTTAACTGTTTCAACAGCAAAAAGGTTGGATCGAGATGCCGACCTAGTAGCACGCTTAAATTCATGCAGTCGGTGCACCAATGAAAATAGCACGCCAGGGCAACTGCCATGGTCAATACCAAGATGGGTGACAACTTGGGAATACTTGGTACTGTAAGCGTGGATGTGTGTGTGGTGTAATGAATAACAGCTTGGAATTGGAAATAGAAGAGCCGAGTTCAAATCCCAGTCTGGTTCATTATATTCACTTACTCGCAAATACACTTGGAAAAGAAACCGCCTGTTCACCCTCCCCCGGTTTTGGGTTAATTAGTAATTCTTTTACAATATAAAAATATATTTTGAATTTA
This sequence comes from Acanthosepion pharaonis, assembly GCA_903632075.3. Taxonomy (NCBI): domain Eukaryota; kingdom Metazoa; phylum Mollusca; class Cephalopoda; order Sepiida; family Sepiidae; genus Acanthosepion; species Acanthosepion pharaonis. Next base: position 561,344 of record CAHIKZ030001314.1, read on the forward strand.
AATAACCGGTAAAAATTTGATAAGTATAAACAAATCAATCAACGAATCAATCCATCTCATCCCGATTCGATGCCTGAAGAAATTCTGGAAAACCTAAAAGAAAAATAAAGCAGATTTGTTGTCACTTGATCTCTAGTGAAATAAACAAATTTTTACGGGTTGAGAACCCTTGGAGAAACGAAAACATTGTGAAGTCTGAAGGTAAAAATTGTATACAGCTTTGTTTGATCGCGTGGAATAATCCCAGAGAATAATGAGGAGGGCGTTGGATTATTAAGAAGACTTGCTGTCACTTGATCTCTAGTGAAATACTTTAATTCATACGGGTTATAGAAATATATATAGAGAACGGAATACAGTAGTGTTCGATAAAAGTGACTCACCTGATTTTTTTTTACTAAATGTTCTCTTCTCCGATGAAACGAAAGTTGAACTAAATTCAAAGGATAAGCGATCTAAAATCCGGAGAAGAAGCTTTGAAAGCTCTTTGAATCTAGCAGTAAGTACTGTCAAGCATCCGTTCAGTATAATGTTCTGGGGATACTTTTCTTTTCATGGAACTGGTTTCTTAAAACCTATTGAAAAGATCCTCAGGAGCGAGCAGTACAAGAGAATTTTAGAGTCTTGTCTGCTCCCTTCTGCTGAAAGGGTGCAAATCGATCCCACCAAGCTCATTTTTATACAGGATAATGCTCCCTGTCACAAATCAAAATTGATGAAGGAATACTTTGATGAGAAGCAGGTGAGTGTTATGACATGGTCGCCCCAATCTCCTGACCTCAATCCCATAGAAAACTTACGGAGCATTATAAAGTTCAGGGTCTCGAGAAAGCAGTTGAGCAACAAAGAGGATTTGATTGTGAATTTAATATCCGAATGGAATTCAATGCTTAGAGATGAGATTTGCCAGAACCTAATCAAGTCAATGCCAAAAAGGGTTGAAAAGGTTATTTAAAATAAGGAAGACCCATAGATTATTAAATATTTCGAACTATATTACCTATTATAAATAAATTATACCTCTATTATTCTTTATTTAAAGCTGTTTGGTTATGTTTCTATTGATTACTAGTTGCAGGAAATAAGTGAGTCACTTTTTTTTGCACAGAGTTTTTCCCTAAATCTCATTTATATCCAAATTTATAATTATCAATAGAATACCTTTGGGTGAGTAAACTTTTTTACTAGGTGGTCGGGAAGGGGTCTTTATATTAGTAAGATTGAAAATTAGTTTGACCCCAAAAACAATAGGCGAAAAGAAATTTAAGTAAAAAAAAAAGTCACTTTTATCGAACAGCACTGTACATTGTGAAATCCAATGTAAAAAAATTCTACAGGGCATTATTTGATAGTTTGGAATAATTTCAAAGAATACTGAGAGGGCTGAAGTATTAAGAAGATATATTTTTTCTTTTTTCACTAATGTTTACTTAATACAAGGCCCAAGAGTCACTCAAGGTAGAGGGTTACAGTATGGTGTTGCATACGAGTATGAAAAAGCAAGAAGTGAAGTCTTGTGGGGTGCATGCAGGAAAGATAACATCTGACCTTAGACATGAAGCTGTCAAGATTTAACTAGTTAATAAGATTTCCGCGCTCAACTGGAGAAGTTAGAATTATAGTGTGGAAGTAGATTTTAGAAGGAATCGGAAACCCAATCCTAAACAGTAAAAAAGTGATAAACCTTTACTTCTGTTAAAAAAAACCCAAAACAAAACAAAACAAAAAACGAGGAGGAGTGTGAACCAAGCGATTGGAAAAGCTATCTACTTCTAAGTTATTATTGCCCGCTCTGTTTCCACAGAGTCTAAGTCATTATTGCTCACTTTATTTCCACGGGGTCTAAGTCATTATTGTCCTCTCTGTTTCCACAGGGTCTAAATCATTATTGCCCACTCTGTTTCCACAGGGTCTAAGTCATTATTGCTCGCTTTATTTCCACAGGGTCTAAGTCATTATTGCTCGCTCTGTTTCCACAGGGTCGAAGTCATTATTGTTCGCCTTGTTTCCACAGGATATAAGTCATTATTACTCTCTCTGTTTCCACAGTTTCTAAGTCATTATTGCTCGCCTTGTTTCCACAGGATATAAGTCATTATTACTCTCTCTGTTTCCACAGGGTCTAAGTCATTATTGCTCCCTCTGTTTCCACAGGGTCTAAGTCATTATTGCTCACATTATTTTCACATATTCTAAGTCATTATTGTCCTCTCTGTTTCCACAGGGTCTAAGTCATTATTGCTCGCTTTATTTACACAGGGTCTAAGTCATTATTGCTCGCTCTGTTTCCACAGGGTCTAAGTCATTATTGCCCACCATATTTCCACAGGGTCTAAGTCATTATTTCTCGCCTTGTTTCCACAGGGTCTAAGTCATTATTGCTCTCTCTGTTTCCACAGGGTCTAAGTCATTATTGCTCTCTCTGTTTCCACAGGGTCTAAGTCATTATTGCTCGCTTTATTTCCACAGGGTCTAAGTCATTATTGTCCTCTCTGTTACCACAGGGTCTAAGTTATTCTGCTCACTTTATTTCCACAGGGTCTAAGTCATTATTGTCCTCTCTGTTTCCACAGGGTTTAATTCATTATTGCTCACTTTATTTCCACGGGGTCTAAGTCATTATTGCTCACATTATTTCCACAGGGTCTAAACCATTATTGCTCACTTTATTTCCACAGGGTCTAAGTCATTATTGCCCACCATATTTCCACAGGGTCTAAGTCATTATTGTCCTCTCTGTTTCCACAGGGTCTAAACCATTATTGCTCACTTTATTTTCACAGGGTCTAAGTCACTATTGCTCACATTATTTCCACAGGGTCTAAACCATTATTGCTCACATTATTTCCACAGGGTCTAAACCATTATTGCTCACTTTATTTCCACAGGGTCTAAGTCATTATTGCTCGCTTTATTTCCACAGGGTCTAAGTCATTATTGTCCTCTCTGTTACCACAGGGTTTAATTCATTATTGCTCACTTTACTTCCACGGGGTCTAAGTCATTATTGCTCAGTCATTATTTTCCACAGGGTCTAAAACCATTATTGCTCACTTTATTTCCACAGGGTCTAAGTCATTATTGCCCACCATATTTCCACAGGGTCTAAGTCATTATTGTCCTCTCTGTTTCCACAGGGTTTAATTCATTATTTCTCACTTTATTTCCACGGGGTCTAAGTCATTATTGCTCACATTATTTCCACAGGGTCTAAACCATTATTGCTCACTTTATTTCCACAGGGTCTAAGTCATTATTCCCCACCATATTTCCACAGTGTCTAAGTCATTATTGTCCTCTCTGTTTCCACATGGTCTAAGTCATTATTGCTCGCTTTATTTCTACAGGGTCTAAGTCATTATTCCCCACCATATTTCCACAGGGTCTAAGTCATTATTGTCCTCTCTGTTTCCACAGGGTCTAAGTCATTATTGCTCGCTTTATTTACACAGGGTCTAAGTCATTATTGCTCGCTCTGTTTCCACAGGGTCTAAGTCATTATTATTTGCTCTGTTTCCACAGGGTCTAAGTCATTATTGCCCACCATATTTCCACAGGGTCTAAGTCATTATTTCTCGCCTTGTTTCCACAGGGTCTAAGTCATTATTGCTCTCTCTGTTTCCACAGGGTCTAAGTCATTATTGCTCTCTCTGTTTCCACAGGGTCTAAGTCATTATTGCTCTCTCTGTTTCCCCAGGGTCTAAATCATTATTGCTCGCTTTATTTCCACAGGGTCTAAGTCATTATTGTCCTTTATTTTCCACAGGGTCTAAACCATTATTGCCTCTCTGTTACCTCTCTGTTACCACTAGTCATTATTGCTCTCACATTATTTCCAAGTTATTCTGCTCACTTTATTTCCACAGGGTCTAAGTCATTATTGTCCTCTCTGTTTCCACAGGGTTTAATTCATTATTGCTCACTTTATTTCCACGGGGTCTAAGTCATTATTGCTCACATTATTTCCACAGGGTCTAAACCATTATTGCTCACTTTATTTCCACAGGGTCTAAGTCATTATTGCCCACCATATTTCCACAGGGTCTAAGTCATTATTGTCCTCTCTGTTTCCACAGGGTCTAAACCATTATTGCTCACTTTATTTTCACAGGGTCTAAGTCACTATTGCTCACATTATTTCCACAGGGTCTAAACCATTATTGCTCGCTTTATTTCCACAGGGTCTAAGTCATTATTGTCCTCTCTGTTACCACAGGGTTTAATTCATTATTGCTCACTTTACTTCCACGGGGTCTAAGTCATTATTGCTCACATTATTTCCACAGGGTCTAAACCATTATTGCTCACTTTATTTCCACAGTGTCTAAGTCATTATTGCCCACCATATTTCCACAGGGTCTAAGTCATTATTGTCCTCTCTGTTTCCACAGGGTTTAATTCATTATTTCTCACTTTATTTCCACGGGGTCTAAGTCATTATTGCTCACATTATTTCCACAGGGTCTAAACCATTATTGCTCACTTTATTTCCACAGGGTCTAAACCATTATTGCCCACCATATTTCCACAGTGTCTAAGTCATTATTGTCCTCTCTGTTTCCACATGGTCTAAGTCATTATTGCTCGCTTTATTTCTACAGGGTCTAAGTCATTATTGCCCACCATATTTCCACAGGGTCTAAGTCATTATTGTCCTCTCTGTTTCCACATGGTCTAAGTCATTATTGCTCACTTTATTTCCACAGGGTCTAAGTCATTATTGCCCACCATATTTCCACAGGGTCTAAGTCATTATTGTCCTCTCTGTTTCCACATGGTCTAAGTCATTATTGCTCGCTTTATTTCCACAGGGTCTAAGTCATTATTGTCCTCTCTGTTTCCACAGGGTTTAATTCATTATTGCTCACTTTATTTCCACGGGGTCTTAGTCATTATTGTCCTCTCTGTTTCCACAGGGTCTAAGTCATTATTGCTCGCTCTGTTTCCACAGGGTCTAAGTCATTATTTTCCGCTCTGTTTCCACATGGTCTAAGTCATTATTGCCCACCATATTTCCACAGGGTCTAAGCCATTATTGCTTGCATTGCTTCCATAGTTCATAAGCATTTACTACTCGCCCAAAAGATTGAACTGTCAATTACCATGTTATCGAAATCACGAACCGACGCAGTAATGTTTCGGACTTTTGCCATATGTAAGGTACATTTAGAAAATTACTGAGCACTTCGACGTGGTGTAATGGTTAGCCAGCTTGTATCACTAGATCAGGTACACTGAAAATTGAGTTCGAACCTCACTTTTGGCTCACCCTTACGTCCTTGTGCCACATATATGCTGCGTTTAGAAAAATATTTGGGTACTTCGACGTGGTATAATGTCTCGCTAGATCAATTACGACTGAAAAGTGAGTTCGATCCTCACTTTTGGCTCACCCTTACGTCCTTGTGCCACATATATGCTACGTTTAGAAAAATATTTGGGTACTTCGACGTGGTATAATGTCTCGCTAGATCAATTACGACTGAAAAGTGAGTTCGATCCTCACTTTTGGCTCACCCTTACGTCCTTGTGCCACATATATGCTACGTTTAGAAAAATATTTGGGTACTTCGACGTGGCATAATGTCTCGCTAGATCAATTACGACTGAAAATTGAGTTCGACCCTCACTTTTGGCTCACCCTTACGTCCTTGTGCCACATATATGCTACGTTTAGAAAAATATTTGGGTACTTCGACGTGGTATAATGTCTCGCTAGATCAATTACGACTGAAAAGTGAGTTCGATCCTCACTGGGTGTTCCAAACTTTCGGCCATGTGCGGTATATAAGCAATGCTTAGGAAATCGCATAAAAGATTACGTATATAAATTTAATTTAATTTAATTTTTTTTTCATTTTACGCAATATTTTATTTCTTTTCTCAAAATGCAACATTATTTTCGAACTCCCTTGTAGCGTCCACAACGTTTTGGTCAGTTCGTTCTCCAGGCTTCTTCAGGTAACAGTAGTAATTTTTTGATCTAGTGTGAAGCTTGTTGATGGGTAATATCGATTAAAACAGAAACGAGAACCAAACGAAAATTGTGGAACAAAAACATGATGACGATTTTCTTTTTTAATTGATAAAATGAACAGTTACTTTTTTTTTAAATTCCGGTCACGAAATTTACCTTTGTATCTATTCTGACACGTTTTCAAATGAATCATTTTCACCTGCCTCTCTCTACCGTCGATAAATAAGAAAATAAATAAAACGATAATTAGATTTTGACATCCAAGAACGTAAACCAACTCATCCCATCAGAAGCAACGACGAGGTAACTGTATAATCTCAAATTACTTTAGTGATATCAGGTGAAAAATTATAAGTTTTTGCTTTCAGGTGAGACATGATTAAAGGCGAACAGCATCTAATCTCGTTTTTCATTTCTTTCCAGGATAAAAACGTTTACATCTAAATTCGCACACAGATTAGCGTAGACTTTGATCGCCGTAAAGGAATTTTCCCACACATGAAAAAACAAAAAATCACAGAACCTCACAAAAAATATGTGCAGAAAACAAACAAATTAAAGTTAGCGTTTAATTCGCATTTAAATTTTTAGTCATATTTTTGAGTCCATTATAAAAGATTCAGAATGGGTATTTTGACACTTAGAAAATCATTTTGAGAAGTTCGACGTGGTAAATGTTGTTAATACTGTTTATTATAAACAGAGGTTATACTTAAGTATTTGTATTTATAAGAATAGCGTATAAACAGAAAATATATTAAAATAATTGTCGGACACTGTCCATTTCATAATATGATGTGATTTGTTTAAGCTTCGAGCAGATATAATCGTTCGAGAGAAATCATGGGAAATTTGTAGTTTAAAAACAGTAACTTGACCGTGTTAACCAGACGTTTCCTCTGTAGCTAAATGGTATAGCACATAAGGCTATATGAGGGTTCCGCGTAGGATACAAGTTCGATTTCTGTCGGAGGACGCATTTTCTGTTAAATTTCTCGGACATTTAGGCCGGTAAATTTTGTTAATACCGTTTATTATAAACAGAACATTTACTTAAATATTTGTATCTCTAAAAATAATGTATAATCAGAAAATATATTGAAATAATTATAGGAATTAGTCCTTTTCATATATATATATATATATATATATATATATATATGTAAAAGGTTCGTGCTAAAGTTGTCAGAGAAAAATGTTTTTAGTTGGTTATTCTGTTTATAGTTTCATAAAAGGCTGATGGTAACTATATATATATATATATATATATATATATATATATATATAAATACAAATATAGATAACTATACTCGTTTCGAAAAACCCTCGAATTTCTGATTTGCCAATAATCAAATCAATCTCGAGGGAAAAAAAGGCTTTAAAAAAAGAAAGAGCTACAAACATGCAAGTCTGTCGAAAAAAATCGCACAGATACAGGCTTGAAGCCCAAAGAAAAAAACCCCGATACGAGTAACTAACTAACTAACAAAATAGCTCAATACAACCGTAGAGCAGACCTTAGAGCCGACTTTCCCTGACGATCCGTTTAGGGGAAACCTAGGTAGGTTTGTCTGGCTCACTAGGTTTATCTATCTATCTATCTATCTATCTATATATATATTAAAATAATTAGGAGATCAGCCAATCACGCTACCTTGGTTTCAACATTTCAGTATCTTTAGGCGATATTGGCCGGAAGAAACCGAAAGGTTGAAACCAAAGTACCGTGCTTGGCTGATCTCCGATTTCTTTTTAAATTTAAAAGCTCTGCATGTTAAATGTTCTCTCTATTTTCTTTATACGTGTATTTAACATTTTTTAATACAACTATTTCCTGGTTTAATTCAACCCTGACCAATAACTGTTTTATATATACATACATATGTTTGTGTTGAAAAGGTCAAAGCCCAACTAATGTCTCAAAAACTGACCATATGTTGAAACAATTCCTTATATTGGTAACAGAACGATCTTTAACAAATGGTAAGTATTCTATAACGAAATGTTCCAAATTACAAGAAAATAAACCTTTCCACCTTTTAGCATCTATAATAAATCCATTATAAAAGATTCGGAACAGAATCTGGAATTGGCAATATCCCGGTCTATGGTTCAGTTATAACAAAATTTAGTAGAGGAGATTGAACGCAGAATAGGTTGTACAATAAGCATGTTATTGGGTTGGCCTGAATTGTGTGTGATATAAAAGACGTACGCACCTATTAGAAATACCCCATCCCATTTTAGTAAAGCATGTTCAAGGAAAAAAAAAGTTCTATGTAAAGTTTTAAGTAAGCTATCAGTACATTGGATGTGTGTGGGTGATGCAATATAGACTTGGAGTGTCGAATCAGCGAGCCGAATTCAAATTCCCAGCGCGTCGCTTCCATTCACTTCCCATTTGAGTCTATAAGTATTTACTTTGCTCGGGTATAGTTAGATATTGTGCGTTTATAGTTTATTTAGTTTATAAGCATTGAACAGCATTCTTATAGATTAAAATGTTAACGACCAATGTTTATCTATACAGAGGATAGGTAAATATTAGTCATTTATATTTAAGTCTCTGAGTACAGGGAAATATTTGTGGTCCATATTAAATCTCTAGGAATTTACTTGGTTCAATGATATGTCAATAAAGTGAAGGTATATTTTTGAGCCTATAAGCATTTATTTGGCTTTGGGACAAGTAAATAGTGGCATTTTATATTTGAGACATTTATAAACATTTATTTAGTTCGGATATGTGTAAATATTAGTCTTTTATATTTGAGTCTCTGAGCATTCAGCTTCGATAGAGTTACATATTGGTAATTTATATTTGAGTTTGAATAGTTATTGGTTGGTAGATAAGTAAATTTTAATTATATATATTTGGGTCGAGAAGCATTTGGTTCGGATACAGATAAATATTAATCGTTTATATCTTAGGTTATAAGAATTTACTTGTTACTTGAGACTTTTAGGGGAGGCTTTCCCATCTGCACATAACGTTGAAATACCGTTTCAATATAAGATCACCGAAATTAAGCCTGGCCAGCTCCTAGATGGATGACCACTTGGGAATACAAGATGCTGTAGGCTTGGATGTGCCGGTTGTGTAATGGATAATGGCTCGGAATTGTTAATGGGAGAGCCGAGTTCAAAATACCGTTGGGTTCGTTATATTCACTTACGCGCAAATACTATTGGCAAAGGCATGAATCCACCTTTTCCTTCTTCTTAAAACTATTGGTTAATTAGTAGGACATATTGATAAATGACTATTACCTTCAGAAAATTCTTACAATCTAAAAACAAAAAGATTCTGGCTTTAAATAATCCCTAAAAGGTTGATAAGCCGTAAAAAAAATTCAAGCAATCTATCTAAGCCCCAACGACAGGCCAAACAATGTGTCAAGCCTGATGAGATTTGGGGTAATTATGTCTAAGAATATGTACGTTTTATGACTGCAGGTTATTTTAGGAGGCCAGAAAAGGAACTTTTCTGCACTCCACATATGTCATATATATATATATATATATATATATATATATAATATTTGGAATTTTTAAGTTGTTTTAAATTTTAAATTTTAACTTTTAGTTGTTAATAATATTAGTACTATTTTTCTTATATTTTATTTTATGTTGATGATCGTTAAAATAATGTCAAGTGTTAACTGTAAATTATATTAATTTATACTTATGAAATTAACCGCAATATGCCTATATATGATAATTTATTCTTCCTTTTCTTCTTTTTCCTCCGTTCCCCCAACCTTGCTACCCCATTTGTTTTCTATTATATCTTATCTTTTTTCTTCCTTTTTTCTTTGTCTTCCTCCCTTTTACTGTGAAAGGATTTGTTAAATAGGTCAAAATGTCTAGCACCTTACCCTTACCTATCTTAATAAAGATAGATTTAAACCTATTCTCATCTCTCCCTTCCTTCTCTAATTTCGATCATATCGGTCGTCGTCTCCTCCTGCCCCTCTCTCTATCACCTTACATCAACTTAAAACTACCCCTCAAAAATTTGTATAAAAATAATAATATTTAAATTTTTATTTTATTTTTTGCTTGGAAATGTGATCAGAGGAACCAGGAAAAAATAAAAAAATCCCATTCCTGTGGAAATTAAATATAATCTATGAACCATTAAATTTATCTGTTTTTTAATTTCACACACACACACACACACATATATATATATATGTAAATAAAAGTGAACGTAGAAGAACACTCAGAGGTGACAGGCCGTTTCATGATAGATGCAATCGCCAGGACGCGAGTGTTGAATTTTTTTCTCGACTATTTATATATATGGGTTGGTGGTGCATTGTGGATAATCAGTTCTGTATTTTATTTATATACACACACATTTCACCCACATATGTGTGTGTGAAAAGTGTGTGCATATAAATAAAAAATAATATAAAATATCTTGAAATACTAAAATAAAACTGACATCTCATTTTAACAAATATATTTTCCAAACTTACACAAAAATATGTTGAAATACTAAGGAGTAAATTTATTTAAAAAAATGACGATTGACTTCAACCACGAACTCCAGACATCTTCGGAATCAGCTGCAACTCTTCTGAACGGTATCCTTCTTTAAGTTTGTGAATGCTGCCAGAATCCTGTATTTTCAGTTCATCTTTGGCGTTACAAGGAGTTTTGTTGGTCTCACGATCAACTGCACCCTACATATAATAATTAAGGGAGGTGCAGTCTGCAGAGATAGGTGACCACATGAAAGGGGTGATGTGGTTGCAGAAATTATCTGACAGCCATGAATGGGTTCTCCTGCTTGTGTGGCGAAATGTAGAGTTCTGTTGCCAGACCTAAGGTCTTCCAGCTGTCACCCTCTTGACCCATGGAAGCACTATCTCCTTAATTCACTTGATGTAAGCCTCTGTGTTGAGTTGGAGGCCTTGAGGGAAGATGAATGGAGGCATAACGTCACTATCACTAATGATAATCCAAACACAATGATGTTGAGTGGATATATCATCCAACTCTTTCCGAATCCTCTGCCCTGTCCTCAGATTGACACCCAAACACTCTGAAATGTTTGTATTGGAGCTTCCGACGCGAATACCAAGAATTACAGCATGCAGTTTCCAAATTTCTGGTGGACTGAATTGCGTCATCGTGCTCTTTTTCTCACAGACGGAACCCAACTGACCCTACTATATTTTGTAGTCAACAAAATAAAGAACAAACAGACAACGCGCATGCGCGAAATTAAAAAAAAATAAAATGGTGACAATTTATCCATCGAACCGCGTATTTACTTTTATTTATTTATTTTTCTATCCCGCCATTCTATGACGCTGGAATTTTGAAGAGAAATGCTGAATAAAAACTCCCAGCCATAACAGTGGACCGGCGCTTAAGCATCTGCGCCGACCATTTTACGGCAGCGTTGTTTTCATTGTTTCCGGGAAACGGAGCGATGTTTAAACGTTGCTTCAGCCAACAAATCTCACCGACAAAACTCCCATAACGTATCGCTGATTAGAGCAGTGGCCTTCGGCATGGCCACCGTTAAAATTATGTACATAATGCTGGCTGGTCAAAAAGACAAGCGATTTTTTTTTTATCTACACGTTTATTCAACCATTAATCCAGTCGCGTCTGATGATAGTTGCCATGATAGAATGCATTTGGATCACTCTTCATGCGGAAAGCGAGAATAGAGTCAGCAAATGAATCTGTATCTATGCAAACATCGAAACACATACATACACGCATATACATACGCATACACACACATACACAACACATATACATACGTACTCACAAATCCATACGTATACACTGTTACCCATACGTACACACATTCACAAATATATATATACGTATGCTTACGCACACACACATATACATACGTATACACACACATACACAGCACATATACATACGTACTCACAGATCCATACGTATACGATGTTACCCATACGTACACACATTCACAAATATATATACGTATGCACACATATGCTTACTCACACACACATATACATACGTATACACACACATACACAACACATATACATACGTACTCACAGATCCATACGTATACACTGTTACCCATACGTACACACATTCACAAATATATATACGTATGCACACATATGCTTACGCACACACACATATACATACGTTGGTTAGATGCTTTTGTTTAGCGGCATAGACAGCGTTATATTAAATAAAGAGTTTAGTTCGGAAATTCGTTAAAAGTTACCCTGATCGATATAAACCTAAAGAAGACTGAAGGGGCTCCATAGTTGAAATTCTGTTAAATTTGTTTGTCAAGAATATGAAATTTTTGAAATGTCAAAATCGCTCAGTAGAATGTTTTCGTTTAATTTCTTATTAAATGAACTGGCGATTCCGGGCGAAATGCATTCTCATAATTTTAATGTTTTTTTCCCGCTAAGTGGGTTTCTGTGATTATATTAAATGGCAATTTTTAAAAGGTGCCAAGTCAGTCGAATCATAAGGGTACTCAAAATATCCCTAAGAAAAATTCCGTTAGCACAAAGTACTGAACTGTTACGTAATATCAGTGAATGCTGGACACCCATCACGGAAGAAGAAGAGACAGAAATAAAATGTGGCACTAAATAATTTTTTGGCTGGGTGATTTTTTTGGCGGTATATCAACCTGTATGGGTTACTTAATGCCGAAATCTAAAAAGTTTGCATGCAATTTTATGGCTTCAACTACAGATATTTTGTACATAATTTTATACTTTTAGGTTGATTAGTTGGTGTTGTTTAGCGGCATATCAACACCTCTATGGGTTATTTAATTCCGAAATCTAAAAAGTTTGTATGCAATTTCATGGCTTCAACTACAAATATTTTGTGCATAATTTTATATTTTTAGGTTGGTTGGTTGATGCTGTTTAGCGGCATATCAACACCTCTATGGGTTATATATTTGGCTCGTTCGCTTGCTTAAACTCAACGCTGATTCTGATTCCGCAGAACTGGGTTGGGTGTGAAAAAGTATTTGTTAACATTCTTTTTTCATTCGGTTTTTCCAGTTACGAGTCCTTTTTTAAAGCTGATCGTTTTGTGTTCATTTTGTTTAGTTCTTTTTTCGTAACAGATTTAATGTTTAGTATAGAGCTTAGAAAAAATTCGCAGTGTGAGATAGGCAAGAAGTAAGGCATGTAGCAACATCAGCACGGCAAAGGGCACTCCTTTAAAGGCAAGGAAGGGCAAAAATATTTAAGTCAAGTGATAGCGATTGCTGTATGAGTCGTACGATTTTTGAATCAAGCACGGGCAACGCCGGGTCATGCTGCTAGTCAGAAATATACGATCAATAGGCAGAGAGGCAAATTAGTGTCCTAGGAAAGCATTGAAGAAGCCTGGAAAATTCTCTGCAAACGACACAAAACGCGATATTTAGACGAATGAGTACATAATACGACGATGCATAAAATAAGTGTGCCATTAAATATTTCCGAACGCTTAGCAATTGTGGCAAATACCTGCGGTAATCGCCCCCAATTCCTGTGACAAAGAGAGGAAATTGGTCTTCGAAACTTATTATATCATAGAGATTTACCGGCATTTGACGAGACATACTTTCTATTCCTTAGTTTGACAACTTAAACTCGCGGTAGAATATAGCTCTTGAACAAACGGTTCGTTGGAATATCGAAAGATGCCTTCCAAAAGTAAAGCAATGTATGAAGAAACAGAAAGATTTCGTTACAAACAAAAAAGAATATTGAAGAGAAACAAAGAAAAGAGTTCTGAACTATTACGTGATATCAGTCTTCCTATATGGCAGTGAATGGTGGACAATCTGCTCACAGATAAAGAAGAGACTTGAGGCAAGAGAAACAAAGAAAAGAGTACTGAGGTGTTACGTGATATCAGTTTTTCTATATGGCAGTAAATGTTGGACAATCTGCCCACAGATGAAGAAGAGACTTGAGGCAACAGAAAAAAAGAAAAGATTACTGAAGTGTTATGTGATATCAATCTTCCTATAAGGGAGTGAATGTTGGACAATCTGCTCACAGATGTAGAAAAGTCTTGAAGCAACAGAAACAAAGAAAAGAGTACTTAAGTATTACGTGATATCAGTTTTCCTATATGGCAGCGGGTGCTGGATAATCTGCTCACAGATGAAGAAGAGACTTGAAGCAACAGAAATGTCGTTCTATACAAGGATGCTAAGAATACCATGGACCGAACATGTGAACAACAACGAAGTTTCAGAGAAAATGGAAACGTAGTTATTGAAGGAGAACGAGATGAATGAATTAAACATCAATTACAAGAAGATAGAATGCATGGTTGTTAGCATCATGAACAGCCCGACATGCAAATCTTAAAATAGATACCAAAAAAAAAAAAAACTACTTAAATATCTTTTAACAGAGGATGGAAAGTACGACATCGAAATCCGAAGGCGCTTTCGCAAAGCGGAAGTGCCTTCTAAAAGCTTAGCAAAGTATTAAGATACAGAAAAATTTCGATAGAAAAGAAGAAATATACTGAACTATTATGTAATATCAGTCCTTCTGTATGACAGCGAGTGCTGGACAAATTCTTCCCAGGTGAAGAAGAGGCTTGAAGTAACAAAAATGTGGTTCTATAGAAGGATGCTGAGAATAACATGCACCGAACACGTGTAAAGATAAAGTTTTCGGGGAAATGGAAACAAACAGGTCATTTATAGTTCACGTCAAGAAGTGACAGTTAAAATTTATGAGGAAAGAGGATTTGGAAAATTTGATACAGATTTTTGAGGACAGACCGAAGTCAGTAGAGAGAAGAGGAAAACAACGCATAACCTATTTAGCGAGCTTGCGTAAATGGATGGAAGAAGAACAAGAAGAAGAAGAAGAAGAAGAAGAAGATGAAGAAGAAGAAGATGAAGAAGAAGAAGAAGAGGATAATGATGATTTCCCTGTGGAATATAGGGTTGCAGCCTTATCATGCTACATGTTGCTGTTATGCTTTCTTTAGCAAATACGTTTTTATTTTACTGTTTCTAGCCTCGCGCTCAACCGGTTTTGACTTCTGAGTTGTCTTTATCCTA
Source organism: Acanthosepion pharaonis (assembly GCA_903632075.3). NCBI lineage: Eukaryota > Metazoa > Mollusca > Cephalopoda > Sepiida > Sepiidae > Acanthosepion > Acanthosepion pharaonis. The sequence continues at coordinate 576,385 of CAHIKZ030001314.1, forward strand.
GACATGTATGTATGTAGACTATAGGGCCATCATCTCACCTCAGCGGGGATGATGTAACGAGTAGGTTTACAGGGTGGAATTGTTAGCCCAAATTTGTCCTCTGAGACATGAATATATGGTAAGTCTGTAGACTTTGCTGTGGTGTATAAGGCCATGGACACACTAGCCTAGGTATTGCTGCTGTGGCTGATGTATGAAGTCAAGTTGGCATCCCCACGCCTAACCGGTTTTAGATTCAGAATTGTCCTTCTCCGAGACATAAATGTGAGGTAAGCCTGTACACTCCGCTCTGGTGTATATATCCATGACCTCACCAACCCAGATATTAATGCTCTGGCTTCTGTATGAAGTTAGGTTTTACGGAGAGGAGTTGGCAGGCTCACGCTCAACCGGTTTTGGATTCTGGGTTGCTCTGCTGTTCACTTTGGGGAAGTGGTGGATTCAAACTTTTATAAGTGAGAAAGCGAACGAAACGAACTCGGGCGGAATTTGAATGGGGCGTGCCAATTCCACATTTCGCGCCGACAATTACGAAGTTACGCGTCATTTGCCCAAACATGCTGTAGACAAGACCTTAAATCAGTGGTTTAATATTCCCTAGCGATGTCATGACAGGCGACAGTTATCACCACAACTTTACAAAAAGAAAGGAGGGGAGTTTCTTCTTCGCAGCAGTTCGTTCAGCAACAAAAACCGATACAGAATTTGATAGATTATAATTTTGGAGTAATTTCGAAGAGATCAGGTCAATAATTCAAATTTCCAGCACCCCAGCGCACGAACATTGACGTCTTCGTCAATACACTCATCGTTATTCAAAAAGAAGACTAAATTAATAGCAGAGGTATCGTTAATCTGTCTGAATAAATCTGTGTAAGATATGTTGGAGCAATCATGTCGTGAGTAAATATCGATTGGGGTCCAATACGTATCATGTGTGGATCGTCAGACTCTCCTAACAGCCATGAGTTGATACTTAACAAATCAAAGTCTAGACGTGAAAAGCGATCTGACCAATCGATGGTAAAGGGAAGAATAATGAAAGTGACATTAAAGATCGAGTGAATCGACGTTGCTGAAATTGAGGAAGAAAAATGTTTTTTTCTTTTAAATTTTTCATTTTTCTTTGATTTGTATTCAGTGATATATATATATATATATATATATATATATACACACACATACACACACACACACACATATATATATATATATATATATATATACAGGGAGAGATGGGTAAATTTTCGCCATTTTATATTTTTATTTTCGCGCATGCGCATTGTCTGTTTTTGATTTTGTCGATATAGTAGGGTCAGTTGGACACAGGCTATGAGAAAAAAAACACCATGACGCAATTCACTCCGTCAGAAATTTGGAAACGGCATGGTGTACTGTTTGGCATTCGTGCTGGAAGCTCCAATACGAACATTTCAGAGTGTTTGTGTGTCAATGTGAGGAGAGTGGAGAGGATTCGGAAAGAGCTGGATGAGTCTAATGGTGATTACGAAGATTTTCGGTGTGATCACTAATGATGTCGATGTTATGCTTCCATTCATCTTCCCACATGGTCTCAGACTCAGTTCGAAAGCCTAAATCAAGTGCCTTGAGAAGATAGTACTTGCCCTGGGTCAAGAGGGTTGTTGCTGAAAGACACTATGTCTTGCAAAAAGATTCTGCACTTCACCACACAATTTGTATACTTTTTAATTAAAATATAGGTACATATTAGAAAATACAATAAAAATGCTATGAATTAATATTTATTAATCTGATTTTTTATGAAAAACTTATTTAGAGTGGTTTGCCGTATGATATTCTTCTGTTTTTCATATAATTGACAGTATGGAGAAATTGCTCCTTTCGAAACATATCATTCGTATTTTAACCTGAAAATTTTATTTATAATCTTTAATAATGCATACATCTTTTATATTTCGATATTTTTTAATAAATGTAAATTTCTGTAGCTAATTAAATCGTCCATCTACTTTTTAACAAAAAATCAGAAATTTTCTTTTAAAACTTCAAAATAAACATGAAAAAAAAAAATATTAAAAATTTTTTAATTGAGACAAATATTCAAAAATATATTTTTTATTATCGGATTTTATTATAAAATTTACTTATTTATAATCGTCCATTTTTAACACTACTATCATTAATAAGATAACGCAATAATTGACAAACAAAATAGTTACCCATTTTCCATTGTTAAATTTTAGAAATGTTTAATTAATCGGTAACTATATAAAAATCAATTACTATTGGTTAAACTGGAGAATATTTTACCGCATTAATTGAGTATTATGAATGCACTTATCGAATTTGATATTAGTCGAGGGATTCCTATCTATCTATCTATCTATCTCAGTCTGTTTCTTTCTATCTATCTATCTCAGTCTGTTTCTTTCTATCTATCTATCTATCTCAGTCTGTTTCTTTCTATCTATCTATCTCAGTCTGTTTCTTTCTATCTATCTATCTATCTCAGTCTGTTTCTTTCTATCTATCTATCTATCTCAGTCTGTTTCTTTCTATCTATCTATCTATCTCAGTCTGTTTCTTTCTATCTATCTATCTATCTCAGTCTGTTTCTTTCTATCTATCTATCTATGTCTGTTTCTTTCTATCTATCTATCTATCTCAGTCTGTTTCTTTCTATCTATCTATCTATGTCTGTTTCTTTCTATCTATCTATCTATCTCAGTCTGTTTCTTTTATCTATCTATCTCAGTCTGTTTCTTTTATCTATCTCAGTCTGTTTCTTTCTATCTATCTATCTCAGTCTGTTTCTTTCTATCTATCTATCTATCTCAGTCTGTTTCTTTCTATCTATCTATCTATCTCAGTCTGTTTCTTTCTATCTATCTATCTATCTCAGTCTGTTTCTATCTATCTATCTATCTATCTCAGTCTGTTTCTATCTATCTATCTATCTCAGTCTGTTTCTATCTATCTATCTATCTATCTCAGTCTGTTTCTATCTATCTATCTATCTCAGTCTGTTTCTATCTATCTATCTATCTCAGTCTGTTTCTATCTATCTATCTATCTCAGTCTGTTTCTATCTATCTATCTCAGTCTGTTTCTATCTATCTCAGTCTGTTTCTATCTATCTATCTATCTATCTCAGTCTGTTTCTATCTATCTATCTATCTATCTATCTCAGTCTGTTTCTATCTATCTATCTATCTCAGTCTGTTTCTATCTATCTATCTATCTATCTCAGTCTGTTTCTATCTATCTATCTATCTATTTCAGTCTGTTTCTATCTATCTATCTATCTATCTATTTCAGTCTGTTTCTATCTATCTATCTATTTCAGTCTGCTTCTATCTATCTATCTATCTATCTATCTATCTATCTATCTCAGTCTGTTTCTATCTATCTATCTATCTATCTCAGTCTGTTTCTATCTATCTATCTATCTATCTATGAATATGAAGTAGAGGTGACGCCGAAAACTTTAAATTTTAGTTATGTTTTAGGTATATAGTAGATTTTATTTTATTTAGTCATACGTAAACCTTTTTTACTTTGTTATCGACTACTCTAAAACTTTATATATAAAAATTTATATATTGTTTTCCCACAGAGTAAAGGTTTCCCCAAGCGATCCATCCTTGGTCTTACTTTGCTTTTAATTCTCATTAATGACATTCCTGATGGTATCAGCTCTCAACTTGGTATCTACACTGATGACACAGAATAACTCCTGTCTCGATGGTAGGTCTGATCAATTTGATAAGGTCAAATTGGCAGCTAATGTCCAAAAAGACCTTCAGTCTGTTGTTAACTGAGGCAAAGGATGGCTTGCTAATTCTAACGCCTCCAAAACCAAACTGCTCTCGATTAATCATCTGAGAAACAGCTCCCTGCCTTTGCATCATCATGGCTGATGCTAACCCCCAGGAAAGTGACTCGTTGCGCCTTCTCAAGCTAACATTCTCGGCTGACATGACAATTAGTTCATTGTGTCATGCTAGACATTTTTTCTCTTCAGAATCTATCTTACATATCTATAATCTGCCATTCACACATGCTTAGAATATTGCTGCCACATATGGTCAAATGCTCCTGCTATTTATCTAGAGCTCCTTCATAAAATCCAAAGAAGAATCGGTAATATTATTGGTCCTGACCTGGCGTCTCGGCTTCAGTCATTTTCTTATTGCCATAAAATTGCTTCCCTGTGCCTTTTCTATAAATACTTTCATGGTAAATTTTCGGCTGAGCTATTCTCTATGTTACCTAGACGTTATGGATTTAAGCGTCGATATCTTATCAATTTACTTTTGAGTTGGTTAAGATGTAACCGTAAGTTCTATGTTAACAGCTTTTTTTTTTTTTTGCTTGGGGGACTCCATTCCGGTGCCATGCTTTTCAGCTGACTTTAATCTTCAAAAATTTAAATGCAATGTCTCGCACCTTATTAATGTTTCTCTTTCTAATTCTTCCGCATCCAGTAACCTTCTTGTGTCTTAGTGGCTTTATGGCCTTGCTTGGGGGCGAACACAATTAAAAAAAAAGATAGATAGATAATGAAATAGAGTGAGAGAGTGAGAAAGAGTGGAAATGAAATATATAGTAAGAAATATCATAAAATAAAATAACAGTAGAGAGAGAGAGAGAGAGAGAGAGAGAAGGAAGAGTGGGGAGGGGGGAATGAAAAATAAGGAGAGAAGAAAGGGATAAAAAAGAGAGTAAAAAAAATTCGTGAAAATAAAAAAAAAGAATAACAATGGCAGTTATAAAAATGGATAAATCATCGAGAAAACGTAAGAAGAGTGTGAAGCCTTAAATAGAGATGAATGGAATAAAAACCACAATTATATGAAATAGATAATCGATATTTAATGTCCAGAAGACGAAATTAGAAAAAAGAAGAAAATTAAAAAAAAAAATCAATTGAAACCATGATATATTTTATCAATTTGTGTCCTGTCTGTTCGTCGTGACTCTAAAGTCATTTTTAACTAAAGTCCTTACGACAGGTTTAATTAAGATATTCGTTTCAGCAAAAAGAATTTTATCAGATTAAATACACGCTTCAGAATTTAAAAAAAAATATAAATGTTAATTGTTTACTGACTCAAATCTCTCGATTTGTTCTTGTATACCATTCATTTTTTTCCTATTTATATTTCTGAACATTCAATTAGAATCCTTTATTACGAAAGCGATTAAAGAAAACAATTTCAAAATTCCTAACCGACACCTTAGTTATCTTTTTATATATTAAGTTATACTATATAAAATCAGAGTCAGATCACTGGAAGTGTGACCCTGGCTGTAACTTCGGGTGATCAGCGACTAAACCGGTACCCCCATCTGGTAATAAAAATTCCAAGTAAGATAAAAAAAAATCTTTTGGTTGCCTGTGATATTGGAAAAGGATCTCTGAATTTTTATGCTGTTTCTAATTTTGAGTGGATTTCTACAGAATAGTTTTGTCATATAAAGTTGACAACACGATACGATGCTGTAACACCTTGAACCTTAGCATGTGCTACGTGTAAAAGTCTTATCTGATCTGGCATTTGATATTTCTGTTGTGAAAACATCTGATTCCTTTCTCTTTTTGATCTCCTTTTTATTGTCTGAGACGAATTGTATTATATACCCTACCACTTGCAGATGCATTTTGTAATGCACTAGTTGTGCCATTTGTGAATAACAATATCTTGTATTTCTCGTAGGATAGTAACTGGACACGTATTAGGATAAAAAGACCTATGAATGGGTGGATGAATCCTCTGGTCGGGTCAGTGGTCATCTAATACAAATGTTACCTGGTACAGAGTCTTTTGGGAATCCTTGGCTACGCAAGGGTTAAGGAGGATACCCCGAAATAAATCCGTTCTGCACTTACGAGGGGGCAGTATATAGGGTCTAACTGCATGCTGCAACCGGAGCAGCTGTTGATCGTCTTGGATTTCCCGTGACTGCAGTTAACACCAAGTTAGTATGATTAGGTTGTTTTTGTTTAGCGGCATCTTTATAGGTTATTTAATGCCGAACATCGAAATATGAAAATTCAAACTATAATTAATTTAATTTGATTAAATCATTACTTAGCTGCATTGTTTTACCAAACAATCTTACAAAATAAAATGAGGAGCGGAAAATTGTTTCTCCTTACAAGAAATGAGATCAATCATAGACAATTTTTTTAAAAATTTTTTTATATATTTTGACAATATATGCAATGACTTCAAATTTTATTTTACTATAAAAAAAGTATTGCGGACAATTTTAACTATAAAAATGTAATGTTGGTCATTTTACGATAAAAATGATATTGTTGGTATAAGATCATGGCGAGATCTACGACAACTAAATATCCGTAGAAATTCCCCGATCGCATCGTTAAATATTTGAGCTTAACAACTTTAACAAAAGATTGCAATAACAATCATAAATATGAATGCTGATTATTATTTTAAGAAGTAAGGACAACCTTTTCTATTTCACTGGAACAACCGTTAAACATTCCTATCTTTCCGTCTTTCCTTCTTTCTTTCTTTCTTTCTTTCTTTCTTTATCATGGAAAAAGAAACGTCTGTGATATATCATTTCCGTCTTTTCACAAGATCAAAACGGAATATCCATAGAAATTCCCCGAGCGCATCATTATATATTTGTGCTTAATATCTTTAACAAAACATTGCAATAACAACTATAAATATGAATTCTGGTCGTTATTTTAAGAAGTAAGGGGGTACAAATGAAAAGATTTGAAATTGACATCTTTTTTTCTAATTGACTGAAACTGGCGTTGAACACGTGTGAATCATATCGCCACTTCTCTTTCTTTTATTTTCTCACTGATATGTCTTTTCCGTCTTTCTTCGCGATCAAAACGTAATAGTCTATTACTTATGAGGTATTAACAAGGCGTAACGTACGTACGTGTTAAATAACTAAAAAAAGATATACTCAGAATTCCAAAGGGTAATTTGTACGTAAACGAATATAACAAACCCAACTGGAATTGGAACACGGCTCACCGATTAACAGTTCCGAGACATTATCCATTACACCATCTGTACATAATGGTATCCTCAAACGGTCACCCACCTAAGTACTGACAAGACTCGACGTTGCTTAAATTTGTTGTTTCACCGTTATGTGGCCGTAAGCCACACCCACATGGATGTAAGGCATGGCGTCCAACTCTTTCAGAAATGACTAAGCTGTCAGAAAAATGTCCAGAATATCTTGGACAGAGCATGTTAGTTATTACGAAGTTTTCAGCTGATTGAGAACATTAAAATATCTATTATAAATATAATAAGCTTTTTTCACATAATATAGAAAGAAATCTTGGAGAAGATAAACCGTAGGCTCATAAAAGATTCATTATACAGAAAATATAACGAATGCAATATTAATCAGTATTTAGCGATTAGCTACTTCAATAATAAAATGCGTAAGGTCTCTTACGGGAGCATTTTATAGTACATGAAATAATAGTGGTGGATAGGAGTACACGAACAAAATAATAGACCAATTGATTTGCAATGCAGGATATCATTTACTAAAAAAAAAAAAAATAACAAAAGGGAAGTTTAAAACAAGAGTTTCTTTTGTTACAAGTAAATTGCATGCACGGCGTTCATGAATATATTCGATTAGTATTTAGTGTTGGTGTGTTTTAGTCTGAAGCGTTCACAAATTTTTAGCTTCGGTATAATATGTTAGATATATATATTTTTTTAAGAGAGATAGACAGAGATTTTTAGAGAAAAGAGAGTTAGATATGAACCTGAGAGATGCAACAAGATTTTTAGAAACTAAGACAGAAACAGAGAGAGAGATTTCGTTGAAAGCTCTCAAGAGAGCGTGGAAAACTGATGTCACCAGTTCGAAAAAGGAAAATACAGAAGAGAGAGAGAGAGAGAGAGAGAGAGAGAGAGAGAGAGAGAGAGAGAGTTACTTCAGTTCAAAATATTATTTAAGATTTTGATATTTCCTTCATGTATCTTATCTCTTTTGCTGACGGTGGACCCTCATAATGTCTGTGTTTGAAATGAGAGAGCGAGATAGTGCAAGTCCTCCTTGTTGTGGTGACCATCTCAGGGATGTAATATTCTAATCTTAGCTGATTCTAGAGTTTTGAGTCTTTCCTTGCATTGGGTATTGCAGAGTATTTTGGTGTTATCTATTAGTATTTGTCTTAGTATTTATCTCTGGAAGTTATTATTGTACAAAACAAACAACTCACATCAAATAAAATATCATCCCCCACAAATGGGGAACATTTCAAATGCAAGTATCTTCGATTATAAAAATGATTACAGAGTACCAAAAATATTTATTACGTAACTGATATACAAGAGTTCGACATATTATCTGAGATTTTGCTACGGGTATCTGGCATCTCTTTTACCAGCCAAAGATCCATTGTTGGAGCACAAAGAAAATTCCGTCAGCATTTAGGAAATCGACAGGCAACAGCACGAAAGGTGGACCTCGGTGCTGTTACAAACTTCTGTAAGACAGTGCCATCTGTGTTTGAAATTTTGATTGCGGCCATATGCATTTTCTCTTCGTGGTGGTGACCCCCCTCAGGGATATAATATCCAAATCTTAGATAATATGTTGAACACTTGTATATTAGTTATGTAATAAATATATTTGCTACACTGTCATTTTTATAATCCAAGATACTTGCATTTAAAATGTTCCCCATTTGTGGGGGATGATACACTCCCTCTCCCCCTTTCTATCTCTCTCTCTCTCTCTCTCTATATATATATATATATATAAAACACGTTTGGTTTAATAATATGGATTAATTTTTTTATTTAATTTTTCAAATTTCTGAATTAGGTGTTTTGTGTTATCGGAAAATAAATTTACCAGAATACAAATTTATTTTATTTTATTCTATTTTCTTAATGAGTACTTTCGAATGTTGCTACATTTATTTTCAATTATTGTCCTGTGTGTTTTTACGCAACGGCCATTAATTTCAATTCTGGCTTTGTGATGGAACTAATGTAGACACCTTCACACAAATACTTGTTTGTGTTTGTATTAGTTCAATTTAAACATACACACAAACACTTATATATATATATATATATATATATATATATATATATATATATATATATATATAATGTGTGTGTGTGTGTGTATTTGTTTGTGTTTAAAGTAGCTCTCTCTCTCTCTCTCTATATATATATATATATATATAGTTGGTTGAATATGACAGGCAAGTAAAATGTAATTTATTTTTTCCCGCGTTCTTACTTTTTTTGTTTGCTGGGAGTAATGTGAGAATAAAAATTTACTTGTCTGTCATATTTAACGAAACATTTAAAAGAAAGGTTGCTGCCATATATATACATACATACATATATATATATATATATACATATATATATATATATATATATATATATATATATATATATATATATATATATCTGTTTTAGCGTTATTTTTAATGGATACTCATATTTGAGTATTTACTCTGTTTTTATTATTAAAGAGTATATTCATTTATTTATATCTACCGCGCTGAACATTCGAGAAATCTTGTTAGAAATATATGCGTATGCATGAAAAATAGCGTTTATAATTTTCCGGAACTTAGGTGAAAAAAACAAAAAAGCCTTTGCACATGTAGGCACGCGTGCATACTTCAAGGGAGGTAACTAAGTTATTGAAATGTCTTAATATTTTTTAGAAAAGAAAAAAGTATTTAACAATGTTAGTTAAAGTACAGATATTTTAAACTATCTGCTGAAAACATTTTTGCAATATTCGTGTGTCTACATGATAAAATTTATAAATTGTACAGTACATAAAGTTACCGTTTTTCACTTCACACGTAAAATTTAATTTTCAGATGATTACAACAATTTTGTCTTAGAGCAATGATGGACACTTTTTTCGTAGAAAAAACAAGACCCTGATGACGACATTGTAAAAATGACATTGAATAAAATGAATATGCATCAACATGGTAAATTTCTTTCTTCCTTTAATAAGGTTACTAAGTAAATTGTCCGAAATTACGAGATGATCCTATCAAAAATAAGCAAACAAAACTTGTCTAAATTATTTAATAAGACATATCTTAATGAAAACATGCTGCCAATATATGCCAATAACATGCCTATATATATATATATATATATATATATATATATATATATATAGGTGCGATGGATAAATTGTCGTCTAAATTAGACAGAAATCTCATTTTAACAAATATTTTCACCAAAATTCCACAAAAAATCTTGAAATACTAAAGAGTAAATTTATTCAATAAAATCGCCATTGCCGTCAACCACGGTCTTCGGACGATTTTGGAATGTCCTGCAACTCTTCTAGACGGTCTCCTTGTTCAAGTTGGTGAATATTGCTATAAGCCTTGCTTTCAGTTCATCTTTGGTTTTACAAATAAGTTTTGTTGGTCTCTTGATCAACTGCGCTCCAAACATAATAATCAAGTGGGTTTCAGTCTGGGAAGTAAGGTGGTTCTAAGGGATCTTATCAAGGCAAATGTGCGGAATTTATTTTGTAACAAGTATTTATATACAAGAGAAAAATGTTATTAGTTTTTTCAAATTTTGGGTATAGAAGGAATTAAAATAAAATCCATACATTTGCCTTGATAAAATCCCTTAGAGGGTGAAACACGTCGGCTAAGATAAGTTTTCCTTTTGTCTTTATTCATCTTGTCCTATTACAGATGTACTCGGACTGAAGTTTCTAAACATAAGTAGTTAAGTTGGTAGGTTCTAAGGCAATAATTTGCCCAATCTGTAGGGATGAGAATACGCCGATCGTATTCTTTGAATGACCTCCGTAACAAAAAAAAAAAAGGCAGGTGAACTCGGAAAGTAGCCCTTTTAGACGGGTAACAACTACACTTATGGTCACCCTTTGATTTAATTGTAAACCGGAACCATATTTACGCTGTATTAATTTATTTTGATATTTGAGTTAAATCAATTTCCCCCGAAGAAAGTGAGAACGGTACTAAGACGCAAAAGAGTTTGTTGTGGATTCCGGGATGAAATCCAGTCTCAAATGAATGACAAACGCAGGAATGAAATATAGCAAATAAACGTATTGACGTAATAATACAATTGGTAATACGGTTAGTAGATCCAGAAATGCGGTTAGTAGCAATAATAATATATATACAGTCTGGGAAATTCAGTATCGAAGTAGGGCTTCCTTCTGAGTCTACGTGCTCGCAACTGTGACTCCTACAAAGCGGTTACCTCACACTCTCACTGTATCTGTGTATCTCTCTCTATTACTCTACCTTACTCTATTGACTCCCGGGTATTCACCGGCAGCAGTATAAGTACACACTGGTCGAGTCCACTTGTATGAAAAAGGGGTGGACCCCATAACAGAGTTATAGACGATGTAAACAACAGACTGAAAGAAACTGAGAGAACTTCATTGAGTAGAAAGGATAACAAACAGATTTAAGTTCGCAGAAACGCAACAGAATTCCATTACCAGTTTAAGAGGGTAATCAAAAGCATGAGGCGCGAGTGAAGAAACTATCAGAATAGAACTTACGGTTGCATTTAACAATTTCAACAGTAAAATGATGAGACTTCGTTGCCAAATCTAAGTCTACTACTATTCATGTAGTCGATGTACAAGAGAGGAGAGCTCATCAGAAGTGCTATGAAAATAATTGTAGAAAGTGCTACGTTATAGCGGTGAAGAACTGATTAAATCCGAGATGCCAGGTCGTGACCGATAATATTGCAGATTCACCTATAGATTTTGTCCAGATCTCAAGATGTATAGTTAATATTAAACGTTTAAATAGTCCGACAAGGTTTCATATCTTCTTAAAAGGAACCAACCTACACAATTCAGTCACGCAACAAAAGGAATAGAAATGAATAATTGAACGATTATACACTGGTGCGTAAATACTGTTCAGAAAGCTTTGCATTTTTCTCTGGAAAGCATTGTCAAGTAAATTGAAATAACTTACCTTGTAGACGTCCAGAATGCCACAGAAAGTATCGAACTGTGTGTAGAGAGCGTTGAGCATATTGACGACCATCATTGGTTTGCATGATGAACAAATCGCCGTGAAGCCAACGATATCACTGAACAACATGGTGACGTCATTCACTTTGGTGGGTTCCACTGTCTCACCTGGTCAACAGAAGTTAGAAAGGGATTCAGGATGAAAGGAAGCATGCAAAATAAAGGTTTAACTGGCTGGAGAAGAAGAAGCCATGTTTAACAAAAGGGTAGCGTTTTATTTATTATTTTAGAAGCATAACACTGTGTAACAAAATTTTGACGTTTTGTTTTTGGTTAGTAAGTATTATTTCCTAATAGCTTCTGTCCTTAAAAGCAAAGGAAATGATTATTATTTCCTTCAAACTTTGCTTTTGTGATCTGAAAATCGAGTTTTTGAAATTGACTTATTTTTCATTACATTCCAAACGCTGAGTTGTTGAAGGAGAATTCTCTAGAAGTTTCAAGAACTTTCGAGAAGTTTCTTAACATTTCAAGACTTTCTAGACCGTTCTGGGAAAATAGATGCCAGTATAAATAAAATTAATGTAAGCTGAATAGTTCAGTTTAGTTCTAGGTTTCCAAGCGCAGACAAGTCATAGTTGATTTAAAAAATTTTTGTGGCTTCTCTTGTGTAATCCTAGAATAAATAAATGCTATTTTTGAATCAGAGGACGTTTGGTTCCTACTTTGTGTGAACGAGAATGTTCACATTCGCCAGCTTTCCCAGTGAGAATAGGTAAATTTGAGAAATATCATTATACTGGTCACAAAAGCAAAATTTGAAGGAAATACTTGCCACTTTTAATATTTTCTAATCGTAAGAAAATAGGAAATAAAAGTTGCTTTTATTTGTTTTATTTAGCTCGGATATTTTTTTTTTAAGCATTACGCCCCAAGCAAGGCGTGAAGCCACTAGGATGCAGGGGGTTGCGGAAGATTTGGAGCGAGAGCGGATAGGGGTGATAGAAGAAAGGATGAGGAGAAGGATAGTGTGTAGATCAAGGTAACTGGAGGTGTCGATTGACATTACATTTGAATAGTTGGAGATTATAGCTTTCAGGGAAACAGTAATTGGGAAGGGTGTTCCACTGGCGAGAGGTGCGAGGTATGAAGCTATTGGAGTAGAAGGGACGGCTACATTTAAAAATTTCTATAGTGTAGGGTGGGAGCGCGATGCCAGCCTCGTAGGGCGCTTGACTTCATGGAGTCTGGGTGCCAACCATGAAGGCCCTGCATGAAGGTCGGGATGTCATTAGGGAGATATTCTGTGTTATAACATAGTTGGTCGATGTAGGCGATTGCTGGGCGGCCAACTCGTATGGCTCCATCGCTAGGTGCCCAGAGGTGTAGATCACTCGCGAGTTCTACAAAGCGCATTGTGTGTTTGCCTTGATTTAGTTGGATGTTGCCTTCAAGTGATGTTAAGTGTAGCTGGAATGTAGGTTCCATCAAACTTAGACTGTGGTTTATGTCCAAGCAGTGACACCACTTATTAAAACCACCTCTACAGTGACTTGAAGGGTTTTCCGTTTTAGGTTATCTGGTAGATCAAATTTCCAGATGACGTCCATTTTATTCACGGCGGTCCATTCTTTAGCTAAGCGAATTTTCATATCAATTATCTCGCTTCCTTGTTATGAAGAACATTCGACAGTTGTTCTATTGATTAACCTGAGACAGTTGGTATTGAGCCTGGCTGGTTGAAGCGTATCAGTTCAGTTTTAGAGGAATTGCCATAGAAACCAAGATCATTGGCAGCATTTTCTATATGATGTCGGAGAACTGTGGCATTGGTAACGACGTCCACACAAGGACAAAAATCGTGTTACACAAGGTAATTTAAAAAAAATAATTTGTTTGGTTTGAGATGAACAACATTTCATGTATACATGTATACAAGCAAATGGTCTCGAAGCTAGAGGCTATCTTCAGCTTCGAGCGATGCATTAAACGGAGACATTTTTATCGGATTACGCTAGAAATATCACCACTGAAATAATTGATGCAGAAGAAAGGATCGGCTGGTTTAGTCAATTGGGATTTTATTACTGTAATGATTGCCACCTTTTTTACGCAAGTCTGGGGATAGTTTATTTTTGTATGAGTTGTCACAATAGACGATATTTATAAGATCAGTCAGTTACGTGCCATGCATGATACACGCTTAAGCGATCATGTATCTTTCGATACATGACTAACGAGGCAGATTTTTTCCCCGCAGTAGGTTGCCATTTCTTTCTGCGGTGGACCAGTTGCCATCCAAAGCTATAGAAACCGGTCTGTCCTGCTATTTACCCAAAGCTGGCGGTGGGGAGAAGAAGAGGGTTCCTACTTTTCCCAAGGGTATTAGCTCGTAAGTGAATGCAATGGATTTTACTGGAATTCGAACTCGGTTCTCCGATTCATCAATCCTAGCTGCTAACCATATTTATAAGAGAGTGGATAACCGTATTTATAAAATAGTGGATACTGAGCCTGTTATAAAAATGAAAATATAATTTTTATGTAGTGTCTTCTGCTTTTTATTTTAAATCGTCGAATTTTTCGGTGATATAATCGAAAAATTTAGCCACGTTTTTTTTTTTTTTTTTTTTTAAAAAAAAAACATTTAAATATTTTTCTGAATTTATTTTCTTTTTGTATTCTCTTAAAAGATTTTTTCTGGATACATTTCTGTTATTATACAAAAATACTTTCCTGGATTCAATTATGGTGAAATATTTTCCGAATTCATTGTCATGTAAACAAACAAATCTAGTAATTTTGTGTGTGCAAGAACGTGTTCTTAATGTTTCAAAACCATAAGTGCTGCTGTTACAATAAGGAATATTTCTTTTGCTAAATAAAAAGGTAAATCGGTATCATGGAACAAAAATTAATATTATTCCTTCTTTTTCTCTCTCTCACTATATATATATATATATATATATATATATATATATATATATATATATATATATATATATATGTATACTTTCATATATCAAAAAGAAACAATTTATACCAAGAATTAAATAGCAATGTTAATGTGATTAATGGAGAAATAACTTCGCTAACAGGACTTAATATATATTAACTTATTATCAATTTCTTGAACAATAAAATCCTTATATTCGAGTTGTTGTCATATGGAAGACACAGGCCAAGTACCTTCGACAATTTTAAATTGTCATCTTCTGGGCGCAATTTTCCCATACATAGGCAAACACTAAGACGAAATATGTGTAAACCTAAAGATGATTTTTTTTTAGAATTATGCTATTTATTGACAGATGAATATATGTTTTGGAGCGTGCGATACCGCGTCTCTAGAGTTCTTGTTCAAATCGATCAAGTGAGAATATTGTTTGAATTCTGAAAAGTTATAAATCAACAAAATTTCCTTGTTATATGTATTTATCAGGTAAATAAAATGGACTTAGTATAATCCAATTAGTAGAGTAAAAATGTCTTCGTAGTTTTCCACAGAATTTAAGATTCTGATTATTACTGTGCAGCGGATCTGATTTCGTAAATATATTAGAGTTTGCAGCTTATATTTTATATCATAAACAAACAATTTATACAAATAATTAAATTGCACTGTTTATGCGATTGATGGCGAAATCACTTCGCTAACAGGACTTAATGAGACATTTACTTATTATCGGAAGATGAGAATTTGAAATTGTCGAAAGTACTTGGCCTGTGTCTTCCATCAACTCGAATATAAGTGTCTTATTATTCAAGGAGTTGATAGTAAGTTAATGTCTCATTAAATCCTGTATATAATACATGTATTACTTGAAGCGTTATTATTAGTAGATACTCGTATTTGAAAAGACGTCCTGGTTTCATTTTAAAAAGTGTGTTTTACGTCTGTCGACCTGCACATTCAAGAGGTCTTAATTAAGCAATTGAACTGCGTATCCCTTCGTAAGAGAAACTGCCGTTTCATCCGGCGTGCTTTACCACTCGGCTACGTAAGCGTCAGAAATCAGTCAGGCTCTATTTTCCATTTTAAGAAAAGCATACCTTCCCATTCAGATATTTTTCTCGAAACGCCCATAAATGTTCAGTTTCGTATCCGAAACTTAAATCTAAACAAAGCAATTTTCTAAAGAATTACTTCTTTGCCTTAAAGTGTTTTCTTTTCTGAACTAAACGTGTAAAAAATTGCTCCCAAGTTTGTTTTTAAAGGATTTTATTATACATCTATAATAAATGGTTTGAAAGTTCTATTGTAAATGGTATAAAAGATGTTGAAATTAGGCATATTCTTAATTTCTGAATACGGTTAGTAAATTGCAACCGTGTTCATGATCGATTGGTTTTCTTGATTTTCACAATAAGGGATTCCATTATATCTGCAGTTGTAGCCTTCGTTCTTGTAGGCATTGGAAATCGGCCATTGAGAATAACTAGAAGTACTCAACTATTTCAGCCTTAAAACTTTATTTTATGAAAATATTTAAGCAATTTTTATATGATTTACAATTCGGAGCAGCAGGCACATCTTAATTATTATATTCGCAAAAATTTCGCCATTATACCTTTTGAAAATCTATGGCAATTTTATAAGCGTAGCTTAGATGTGCCACAAGGTCAGAAGTATGGGGCATCTAGTGAGGATCAAACTCACTATTCAGTCATGATTGGTCTAGCGAGACAAGTTTGCTAACCACTACAACACGTGATTTTTTAAGCGTAGCTTAGATGTGGCATAAAGCCGAAACTATAGAGCACCCAATGAGGATCGAACTCACTACTCAGTAGTAATTGTTCTAACGAGACAAGCTTGTTAACCATTACACCACGTTGAAGTGCTTCCGAACATCCTCATATGTCTGTCTTCGTACTCAGCTTTTTTGAATTTAGTATAAAACACTTTATTCAATCTACAGAGTAGTCTGTTCATATTTCACTTTCCAGAATTAATGTATATTTTATATCAATTAATATTATCTAGTTTTACTCAAGTGGTGTGTCATATATGTTTCTGTTAATGAATCAGAGAATGTAAGCTTTCAACACTAACAAAGCGACAGATTGAATTCACGACAGTTACGAAATAAATGGCTTTTAGGCAACACGTTAATCATCTCAGTCATATGATTATTTAAATACAGGAGAGCGAGAATGGAAAAAGGAAAACCAAGGTAGATAACTCTTACCTCGCCAAAGTTTCTGCGCGACAGCGGAAGGAAATATATTTTGCAACAACGCCACGTTTTTCTCCCGTTCTTCTTTGACCGCTTCGGATGCCTCGACAACACTCCGCCGCAGTTGCTCCATCCGTTTCTTCAAACCATCCTGCAGACGAGAAAATAGAAATATGTTTTATGAGAAGATGGGGGTCTGGAGGAGGCAGATCGCTGTAAAATAAATTCAGTTAAAGAAAATTCGTAAAAGACAATGAAAAGGTCTACAACTTCTAAAACAGTTTTCTGTATTCTTTATCCAAAAGGATTTGAAAATAAAATGAATAATCTTACAAGAAATATAATAGGAATTTGTGTAATTGAATGACAAAATGAAAAAAAAAAAAAAGATTCTGTAACGCGTTTCGTACTTTAAAAAAGATTTATTCATGGGAAAATACATACGGGAAGATTGTAAGAAGCTAAATAAAAGATTATATGAAGACAAATATCTTTTGCAAAGCACTTTACTCCGTATATTAGTAATTCGTTGGGCACCTCGGCGTGGTTAGCAAGCTTGTCTCGCTAGATCAGTTACAACTGAAAAGTGAGTTCGATCCTCACTAGATACCCCATACTTTCGGCCTTGTGCCACATCTAAGCTATGCTTGGGAAATAACTATTAGTAGTTCGTTAAAATGGCCTATAATTTCGATTTTGTAGAGATTTTCCACTATTTGCTATTTTTTCTAACACTGTGAGTCACTCTTTACAAGGCCCGGAGGCCACTCGAGGTAGGCTGTTTGTGTGTACAGGTGAGGGAGATAACGATTAACTCTAGCCTTGAATAGCTTAAGATTATAGTGATCGGGGAAAAAAATCTTATTGGGAGTCGATTCCACAGGGCAGTGGTTCGCGGGAAGAAGTTGAAAGCAAAGGGGAAGGACGGGAGAAAGCTGCGAATAGCCTACCTAATGAGCTTGTTTAAATGATTGTCAGAAAAGAGATTAGGAGAGAATACGAAATTTACTAAGAGCTACAAAGAATAGAAAGTTGTGGCGAGCCATGGTCACTATGAAGGAGCAATGCATATAGATGAAGAAGAACACAGACTTAGATGTCTGTGTTTCATAAGATTTAATTCTGGTTATTATTCAGACATTTCTGGTTTCCTAAAAATGTCTTGAGGGTCTTTCAAGCATATTCAAAAGATTGAAATGTTTGCAATCACAATGACAAATACGTTTGAACAGATAAATATTGTTTTGCACATTGTACCGAAGAACACTTGCCTCTTCTCATGCGTTAATGCATTTCTTATTTTTTTTTTAATCAAGACGAGCATTACAATTGAAATCCGAGGTAAAACTTTGATGCATTTTGTTGTCTTCCTGTTTCCCGCGCATAAAAATGTGTCTCGTTTATAATGTGATTTCCAGAAACCCAGGAAGGAGAAGGATAAAAGAAAATTATGAAGACGCAAAATACAAGATAGGATCTTTTTCTTTTTTTTTTTTTGGCGATATCTCCATTACAACAACCGGAACTCTTCAGTTTTACAATAATAATAAAAAAAATAAAAAACAAAAAAAAAAAAAAACAAAGAAAGAAGTGGAACTCTTTGAGAAGAAGCAACATTTGCAATCAGCGCAAAAGGCAATAATATGTGGCGTAACGGTTATCCGTGCAGAAATGGTATCGGCGAGCCGAGTTCAAATTCCGGTCTAGTCTGTTGCGTTCACTTTCGCACAAAATCCCCTTGGAAGAGGTATATAAAACAATCTCCTCTCTCACTACTTATTCGCTAAATAGCAGGATAGACTGGATTCACTAGAGTTGGCTGGCAGCTATTCGAAGAAAAGAACTAGTCTGAATTCCAAACCGTGGGGATGGTAACAGCAAGCCAATCCTCTATAATTTCCAAGAAAGCATGGCAATTCACAGATAATAAATGAAATGAGAGAGGCATGATTACCTCCATCTTGAAAGTATATGACATGAAGAAATTGTCACCACGCCGAGAGTTTACACACACACACACACACACATATATATATATATATATATATATATTAGTGGTTATACATAATAACCGACGTCGATAGCTCCGAGTCGTGGTATCTACATTAGATATTACGTATAACTACTGAATATATATATATATATATATATATATATATATATATATAGTCTATGGGAACCTGAAGATTGCACGTTTGCATGAAACTCTGAGTTACTATCGTCGTTGCTTATTCATTTATATATATATATATATATATATTATATATATATATATATATATATATATATATATATATAATGTTTATACATAATATAAATTGATAGTACAAATGGGAGTTTCAACGTAAACCTGCAATCAGGAAAAAAATATAATCTACTAATATATAATTAATAGCTCTGTTATTTAGCATTGAGCACTGTTTTTATAACACCTGAGAAAATATATATGTACGTGCAAGCATATGTATTTTTTTGTCATACCTATATATATATATATATATATATATATATATATATATATATATACGATACTAATGTCACAAAAGAACTAAATGGTTTCTTCTTTTAAATTAATCTCCACTTGTATCTGATACACTTTTCTATCCTTTTCTGCCCCGCCAGTCCCATTACTTTTCATACAAACTTCTAAATGATACTTAGAGCAAGACGGAATAGGATGATGTGGAGGGCCATAATTCACCCATGTTCTGAAGATAAAAGTGAAGTAATATAAGACCAACTTTGTAGCCAACAAATCCTTTGGCAATTGTGCCGCCTTCGGATGCACAATTTGAGAAATCTTTTAAAAAGATGACAGCTGTTACAATACAAACAAAACGGTATTTCTAAATATAGCTAAAAATAAACGCCCAACACTATCTCAAGTTTAAAAAAGGACTACCTTTTGGACACTAATAACAAGATAATTTAAGACTACTTTTAATACAAGGTTGAAACAAGAATATGGCAATGATAGGAAGCAGTTTAGGAATATATATATATATATATATATATATATATATATATATATATATATATATATATAGGTAGGTAGTTTCGCCCAACTCCACAAAGTGCTACAAAACCAAATCCTCAACTTAAAAGCTAGAATCATGTCCTTAAGTAGCCTTAAATAGATAGAGACTTCCATATGGATGTGTGCATGCCACCAATCCCACTCAGAAATATCAACTGTATATAACTGTCATCTAAGATCAATGGTTAAAAATACTTTTGAGTGAGTGGAGTCTGAGACTTTTGGCAAGGATCATCCTTCTTTTAAGATTGTGGACTGGCGCTACAGAATCACAAACAAAGAACCGCACCAAATAACAGAAACTACATCACTTGAGGACTATCAAATTTTGAAAAGACTTAAATCAATAGCACATTTCATCCTAAGAAAAAAATAATGACTTAATCAAGATGTTGACATTCCACAATACTTCAATTAAAATGTTAGGAAGAAAACCCCCATCAGTACTAGAAAGATCGATAACAGCTACTAGGCTTGAATAATCTATTTTCCTGAAAAATCATGAACAATTATTTTTGAACAATATTAACATAATCTAACAGAACGTTCTCGGCAACACCGATGATTCTATGACATGACAACAGAAAATCGGCAAACAATTCTATCAATGCATATAAAAATATGTAACCTTTGCCTAGAAGAGAAGATGCTTATAATTCTCAGAAAATGACCAATTATATCCACATAATTTTTATGGTCACGTGGCCGAGTGGTTAGAACGTTTATTTTCTGACCATGAGACCCGGTTTCAAATAGTACCATAGACGATTTGTCATGGAAACAAGTTTTTGATGTTATCAGCCTGGAGAGGCGACCTCAGCCGCGTCACATTTGGAAATTGCCCAACAGTCATACTAGTGGCTGACCCATATGTGAGTGGAATTGGTTAGTTCAGAAGACGTCGATGCTTGTGACTGAGGGTTTGATCGTACTGACCTTGTATAAAACCTGTTCATCACTCCAGGTTATGCACTCGCAGTACCCGTTGCTTTGTAAAGGGTCAGTATAAACAACTGGCACTGTGATAGGGATTGGTTAACCGTCATGGAGGAAGGGTTTGCTCGGAAAAAGAAGAAGTCGCCGGTCATAATTCGGAGTATGGATCCACATCCATTTTGAAGGATGGTTGGTCATCAACATCGACATTTTCGAAGTTGTTGGAGAGAGAGCAAGTTCTCAGCATTCAGTCAGGAAGTGTTTTAACGTATATAGCGACAAGCGGACTGCATTTTTCTACCGCCCCTTCTCACTGGTTATAAAAGAGTAATTTATGCGTTGTCTTGAAGAAGAAAAAGAAGAAGAATCTTCTTTTTCTATATGCCGAATCCCCCAAGACGTTGCCGATAATGGCTCTCCACAAATTTCTGTCCTTTATAGCTCTTTGTAACTTTTGCCTTTTCCTTATATCTCCTAAACCCTGTTTTGCCATTCACTTACACAATCTCGTTAGGTAGTTTATTCCATGTTTTCCTACGTCTCTCTTGCCTTCGCTATACCCTGTGAATGTCAAAATTCCCAAGCCCTCTTTCGCTATGATGTGCCCGAGAGATTACACACGTCTCTTATTTATGCTAAACATAAGTATACTTTTCTTTCCATTTTTTAAACTTCGTCGTTACTCAGATGTTCAAACTATGGTATTCTCAGCATCCTTCTATAGAATCACATTTCTATCGCTTCAAGTTATTTTTAATCCGTGCGAAGATGATTCAGCATTCACTGCCATCGAGGAGGACTGATATTACGTAACACATCAGTACTCTTTTCTGTTTCTAACAAAATTGTCCTGTTTCTTAATACGTTGCTTAGCTTTTGAAAAGCATTTTTCGCTATCTAAATTCACCTTCAGATTTCAGTGTAGCACTTTCCGTCCTCTGTTAAAACAGTTACAAGATATTTAAATTGTTGTATTTCGTTGATTTTGGCATCCACCATTGGCAATTTACATATTGGGCCCATTTTTTTTTGTTCTAGACGAGCCCATCAATCCTGGTTCTCAGGTCCAAATATAGGACCTTAAACAGGGGTTCAAATCTGATGTCGGCCCACAAAAAATAATCCATTCTCGTTCTTCTAACTTCAGTAATAACACCGGTGGCTAATAATATCGGCTTCTACTCTTCCTTTAGTGATATGTAAAAACGAGACATACTGCATGGAAACTGTTAATCTATCTATCTATCTATCTATCTATATTTCTCACGTTGTCAGTCTGTGTGTCTGTCGTGGGCGTTGTTACCTCGCCCAGGCCGCATTTCTCACCCGATTTCGATGCGGTTTTCAACACAAGTTTGCAAATGGCTGCCGTAAGGACATGACGGAGCCCGATTTTTGAGTTCGGAATCAAGTTCCGAAAAAATCGATAATCGAAAAAATTCTGCTTACAGAAGGAATGATCGCATTTCAACCAAATTTGACACCCTCTTAGAGTCTACCATTAGATGTGTTGTCCAGAAGTTTCATGACCACGGACCCCTAAACAGCGCGGAAAATCGATAAAACCCAAAAACCGATACGCCCAGATTGCGTCTGAACCGCGTGTAGGTTTTTAGCGAAAACCGAAGAGGCCATTGGGAGTCATCATGTGAAGTTTCAACTCTGAGTCCCCCCCCAAGAGAGTGCAAATCGACAATCGGTCAACCCATAAATATGTTTTTTCCGGTTTTTTAAAGCTGATCGTATTGTGCTTATTTTGTTTACTTCTTTTTTCGTAACAGATTTAATGTTTACTATAGAGCTTAGAAAAAGTTGGCAGTGTGATATAGGCAAGACGTAAGGCATGTAACAACATCAGCACGGCAAAGGGCAAAAAAAAAAGGCAAGGAAGGGCAAAAAATATTTTAAGTCAAGTGATAGCGATTGCTGTATTAGTCGTACTATTTTTGAATCAAGCACGGGCAACGCCAGGCCATGCTGCTAGTATACAATAAAAGGGAATCCTGTCTAACCCTGTACTCAGTAGCGAACCCACTAGCGTCGACTCACCTGAGCTTAATAGGCTTATAGCGCTGAAACACAGATTGAGCCGATCACTCTCTGCTTAGCTTTCGACTGTATATTTGTAGACAACTCTGTGTGAGTGTGTGTGTGTATGAGAGAGAGAGAGAGAGAGAGAGAGAGGGTGAGAGAGTGAGAGAGAAAGAGAAAGAGAGAGAGATAGAGAAAGAGAGAGATGGGGACGATTATAAACATTCTACAGCGAAAATAAAAGCGATCAGAATCTGTAAACGAAGATAAAATGTTTTTGAACTTTGTTTTACAGTCAATTCAAAATCGTAGAGGAAAACTGTTTAATGAAGATTGATGTAGGATTTTTTTTTTTTTTTTTTTTTTTTTTTTTTTTTAGAAATGCCCATATCACCAAATAAAAATTGCCATATTTCTTTCCTCAAAATGGAAGTGGACTTAACCTGGGAAAAGTGAATGAGAAGTAGCGAGAATAATTTTTTTTTTGCTAGAGGTGAGTAAGACGAGAGAAAAGAAAACGAGCCAAGATGAGTCCGCCACTAGATATTTATCAGACAAAGACGGGTATGGTCCGTCCATGAAACAACTTGTGACGAATGAACTCAATAGCAATGATTTTTTAACGTTAGAAACGTGATCTTTAATTAAAGATCCCGTCAGGAATGCTGATTTGAATATATTGGTTAAGAATATAACAGACTTCTTTTAGAACGATACAGTTGTAGAATTTGTTTTTTTTTTTTACGATTTGACAACGTTTTGTGAGTTATTTAAAAAAATATTTCGGATTGTATGAACTTGCTTACAGCACCCGGTGTTCCCAAAGAGACCTCCCAGCAAAGTCCTGTTCGGGCTCGACGATGCTTAACTTCGGACATGAACCAAAGCGTAGACTTGGACAGTAGTATTGTGAGTTCTATATACACTGAATAACCGGCCAAAACAAAAACAAACCTCGTCCTTCAGATTGGAATGAATGAAATCAGTGATGGCATCTACATTGAATCATTGGATGTAGAATTAATAAATAATAAAGACTTCAAATACCTCCGTATATGGATTAATTATAACGAGTTTAACACAGGAGATAAAGCAAGTGAACACAAAAGAGGCTGCACTTGCGGTAGTTTCGCCAAATACCGGAAGTTGCTTCCAAACTAAAACATTGACCTAAGAATTCGAGTCATGTTCTTAAATAGCCTTGTCAGATCTAGACACATATCATTGTTATCTATGATGCCCGAATTGTTCAGAAATGTCTGGACTATTAGCTATATAAAATAGTTTTCTCATATCAATGATTGAAAATAGATTCAAGTAAATTAACCCTGTGAGTCTTAAAGAAGACTGTTCTTCGACGGTTATCGTAGACTGGCGCTACAGAATCGTAATTAGACAACTTTACTAAACAAAAACGCATCAATGGAGGACTTAAACAGCAATAACAACTAAAATGGATAGCACATAAGAGAAAATAGTGGCATAATCAAGATGTTTACTTTCCACAAGTTTCAATAAAAGGCCAGAAAGGAAACTCCCGTCAATACTAGAAAGAGCGATAACAGCAATTTGACTTGAGAAACCTATTTTCCAGTAAATTAGTTTCAAGTGAAAGAGTTTATGAATTTCAATCGGTAGTAATGCTAACTGTTAGGTTAATACTAAAGATTTCTTTATAAGGGAGCGAGTAAAGCCCAGCTTTTTGGCAACGATCCTTCTACTTTGAACGCTATGGATTAGCGATGCAGATTCACAAACAAAGGACGGTACCAAATAAAAGAAAAATCCCTCGCACATGAAACTCGAAGAGAAAATAGTGACATAATCAAGATGCTGACTTTCCACACAAAATAATCCTTGTCTTTCGTACTTTTTTTTTATTTTGTTATATTTACTGAATTCCTTTTCTATTCGTATGAAGGCAGTTTTGCTGCCAGCATAGATTCTGGATTATTCTAGCATCCTTTCCAAATGACAGTTAGAACTGCGAGGTTACCACGGTATATTTAGGAAGGGTATTGGAAATTACTAATCGCAAAAAAAAAAAGAACACAAACAAATCTTCGCACTCGTAAATTTTCGTGTCCGAAATAGAAAAAAACAACAACAAAAAAAAAAAAACGAAATAAAAACCCCCCAAAACGGAGATGCTTTTCCCTTCACATCGCTATTATTTTAACTCACTTAAGTCTTCGTCAGTATATATTGTTTTAAAAAGGCATAATGAGAATTGTAATAAAACTTAAACACATAAAAGTGAATTTATAAATTTTCATTGTTGTTGAGAATTGACAACAAAAATAATAAACACTATTTATTTATTGATTAGATTGTTTATTGGAATGATTGCCAATCGATTCGAACTTTATAAAATGGTAAATAATAATGATTTCCTTATAATTGGATCCCATAATTTAATAATTCAGCAAATGTTTATAAATTTATGACTAAAAAATTGTTTTGTTATTTTTTTTTTTTATAAATTGGTAAATGGTAAGTATTGCCTTGAATTAGTTTTGTGTTAGATTTAGAATGTGGTAAATACAGCATTATTCTTGTAAATAACGTAATAAATAAATCGTGTTTAATATATTTGTTGCAAATTCTCAAGAACAAAAAATATATGAATTCACTTTTATCATGTTTAATTTTTATTAAAATTATAATGGCTTTTTAAAACAATAAACATTGACGTGGAGTGGAGCGAATTAAATTAATAACGGTGTCAAGGGAAAAACCGTCATTTTGACACTCCGATTTTTTTTTGAAGGACGGGTACGAAGGTTCAAGATTGAAAATAAAACAAAGATGAAAAACATAGTTATGTAAGTTTGTTTTTATTTTTTCTGTTGTCACCCACGCCTCGTCTTAAACGAAGTATAAAAACTGTAATTACTTAAGTTACTAAATTCATTTAAAGTGACTATGTACAGGTGCGTTCGTATTTTGGTTTGTAAGAGAGTATGAAAGTGAAGCTGATCGTGAGTTAAACGTTATGTTTACTGTAACCTTTACAAAATGTATAAATAGAAAAAAGTGGAGAGGTTCTCCATTAAAACTGTCTCTTGTGCGCATGATCAAAATTTCGCATCAGTTGTCTAAAGTTGTGCAACGGATAAAGAGAATGCAACTGTGCATCGATCGATATTGATCGTTCTACGACAGCAAAGCTGTGTTGAAGAGTTTGTAATATTGGCTGCTTTTTTATTTTTATTTTATGAATGACAAGGATTGTCAGTTGATCATTCCAAGTTACTACTTCAGAATCTATCTATCTATCTATCTCAGTTTATTCATAACTATCTATGAATCTATTTATCTCAGTTTGTTCATAACTATCTATGAATCTATTTATCTCAGTTTGTTCATATCTATCTATCTCAGTTTGTTCATATCTATCTATCTCAGTTTGTTCATATCTATCTATCTCAGTTTGTTTATATCTATCTATCTATCTCAGTTTGTTCATATCTATCTATCTATCTCAGTTTGTTCATATCTATCTATCTATCTCAGTTTGTTCATATCTATCTATCTATCTCAGTTTATTCATAACTATCTATGAATCTATCTATCTCAGTTTGTTCATATCTATCTATCTATCTAAGTTTATTCATAACTATCTATGAATCTATCTATCTATCTATCTCAGTTTGTTCATAAATATCTATCTATGAATCTATTTATCTCATTTTTTTCATATCTATCTATCTAAGTTTATTCATAACTATCTATGAATCTATTTATCTCAGTTTGTTCATATCTATCTATGAATCTACCTCAGTTTGTTCCTATCTATCTATCTATCTATCTATCTGGGCGAATAGAGGGCTACAATGTTTGAGTCCTTCATGGAAATAGTCAAGAAGCATAACTTAGAATACAACATTATGGAGACGGAGTACTGCTTTGGGTGAGATTTTTAAAAATTTCTTTTTTAATCATTTCACTCAAAGCAATGCGATAATGCGACTAAGACGCAAGTGGCTAACAGACAATAGAATGAAGAAAAGTGAGAAAACTTTAATGAGTATCAAGTCCAATATAAAGAACGGGATTCAAGCAAATAAAAGATAACAATTGGCGTTGCATTTACATTTTTGAAGATTGTAGTTGACAGGAAAGCAAGCATGAGAGCAGAAATTTTTAGAATGGAACTTATGGTAAAATTTGAGAAATTCAACAGTAAAATGAAGAGAGTTTGCAGTCAATTTAGTACTACGCTTAATGTCGACAGTAAAATTATAGGCACCTTCAAAGTTGATGTTGGCGTCAGTATAAACGCAGAAAATTATTCTCTGTTCTTGGACAAGATATCTTTAAAAAGATTCTTGAGTGGTAGAAGTTCAAAAATCTTTGAACTAAAAACCATATCCATGCAAAACAATGTTCCTTTAAATTCTGCAAAGCTAAATAATGTCTACATTGCCCGCAAATGATTCAACGACTTCGGTATAATGTAATTAATGCATCTTCAATAATAATAAAAAAAACTTATAAAGATTTATGTCCTATTTATTTCTCGGTCTGACCGTGTATAAACGAAACCTCATATAAGGGGAGAATGACTGCATATCCATCCGTTATACGTATATACCAAAATGCAAAAATGTTCAGAGAGTCAGTTTACCTCGTAAATAAATAAAATGAATCTCATAATTTCATTATTTTATTTAAATCAAGAATTTTAGTCTAATTAAACTAGCACCTGTATAAATCGATATCCTTTTCGGATTAGGCGAATGAAAATAATCAATACGATTCAAAGCAAAGATAATGCAATCTACTAATCGATTGCTATGGATCGATAAAGGAATGTAGTTTAATGTTGACTGAATGACATTTTCATTTAGCAGCTGGAAACAATGAACAAAGAGAGAAAAAAGCCTAGAGAATATTATTGCCTGTTACCTGAGCCTTGGATTGCTCGCCGACGAGAATGACGTCACGTGTGGCGTCGTGTATTGGGATATCTGATATGTAGATGCCTTTACCAATCATTTCGTCCAGTTTCTCTACACTTGGAGATCCAATGAACAAGATAGCGTCGGATTCTTGGAGGTGAATCATTTGTCCCTTCAGTTCCATTTGCTGAAATGGAAAGAAAAATTGATTAGAATTAAATTACTCAAAAAAGTTATAAAAAAGAGAAACGTCTTATTTAAATCAACAAATCATTTCGGTTCTTCAATCTGACTGTGGTGTGTGGGTAGAGTCAGGCTCATCGGCCGCAAAATTAGAATCAGCGGCAAAGTTCCAGCCTAATCTCTTGCGTGGAAAAGTTTTGGACCAAATAGATCAAATGATTATACAACTTTATTTTATCAAGAAGTTAAGATTGTCTAGCAGTATGCTTTTATCAGTACTGTCTATGGAACTTGAGGATTGGAAAAATAAGTTGTTGCCTCTTCGTAAGTATCATTTAGCAGAAGATATACCATTTTAAGCCGCGTGAAGCTGAAAATGGTCACGCGAAACTATTGGACTCATAAAAAAATTCTGAAATAATAATGTCATGAAAATATGCAAATTTCTTAATTGGAATCAATTCATCTTTATGACAGGATTGTAAGCTACCTTGGTAAGTCATTCTACAGGGTGCGATGGATAAATTGTCGTCTACGCATAAATGAAAATAACATTTTCAACAGATATATTTACCAAAATTATACAAGAATATCTTGAAATAGAAAATGGTAAATTTTATCCAATAAAATCGCCATTGGTATCAACCACGGCCTCCGGAATATCCTGCAACTCTTCTGGAAGGTATTCTTCTTTCAGTTGGTGAATGCTGCCATAATAGTTGTTCATTTTTGTTGTTACAAGGAGTTTTGTTGGTCTCTCGCCCAATTGCTCCCCACGCATAATAATCAAGGTGGTGAAGTCTGGGGAGTTAGGTGGCCAGGTGTAAGGGGTTATGTGGTCGCAGAAATTCTCTGACAGCCATGACTGGATTCTCCTGCTTGTGTGACATGGTGCAAAGTTCTGTTGTCAGACATAACGTCTTCCAGCAGACACCCGCTTGACCTAGGGCAACACTACCTCAAGGTACTTGATGGAAATCTCCGTGTTGAGTCTGAGGCTCTGTGGGAAGATGTATAACTTTGCCATCACTAGTGATCACTCCAAAGACATTTTTTAAATCACCATTAGACTCATTATCTAACTCTTTCCGAATCTTCTTCACTGTCCTCAGATTGACATCCAAACACGCTGAAATGTTGGTATTGGATCTTCCGGTGCGAATGACAAGCAGTACAGCATGCCGTTTCTAAAGTTCTGGCGGAGGGAATTATGTCATCGGGTTCTTTTTTCCACTGACGGTGCCCAGGCGACAAAATCAAAAAACAAACAACGCATATGCGCGAAATAAAAAAATATATATATATAAAATGGCGACAATTTACCTATCGCTCCTTGTAGTTGAACATTAGCTTATCTTTACACTATAATTATAACTAATATATAATTCTACTGAAACAATGATCAAGTTTGTCAAGTTGAAGGGAAAGTGTTTTATATGTATAGAAAGATAATATGTCAGATATATTAACATTAGTAATTCTCAGTAATGTTAAGGTATTTGACACATAATGAGGAAAGAAAGTCTGCTGAATCTAACACTCACAGGACATAGAGAAGTGAAGTAGCGGAAAACAGTGAGATCCATAGAAAAAAATCACAAGGTGAATGTGGTGTCTATTTTAACAGCACATTATCATTATTACTGGCACGCCCGATCCATCTTCCTGGTAGATTCTCATTGACATCAGTCGGCACAGTCAACTTACCTAGGTTTTATGCATTTCGTTAAAATTTGAGATCATTTAAGCGAGAATTGGATATATATATATATATATATATATATATATATATATATATATATATATATATATAATTTAGGAGTGTACGTCTGTAGGCGTGAATATAAATGACGTTGCTTAGTCTTGGCCTTGGTGTCAAGTTTTATATTTACATAAATACCACAAGACCTGAATGACCTTGATTTTGCATTAATTTCTACATGTATCAAAAACGCAGAATCCTTGCTGCAATCACTCGAACAAACAGCGAACCAGGTAGGTCGTTATTGCAACAAGAGTAAGACAGAATACATCACAACGTCCCCTGAATTATCCGATTGAAATGACTCAATAATACATCCATTAAAAGAGTTGGGGACTTCAAATAACTTGTATCTCATATCATAGATTCCCAAAGCTACTTCGACTTCCGAAAAGCTCTTGCATGGGATGCGTGTAGCAAACTTGACAAGATTTGGCGCTGGAATCTTCCATCCTCCTTAAAAGTCCAAACCTTTCGGAAATTGATGGAACCAGTCTTACTGTATGGATCAGAAACTTGGATATTATCTGTTTGTCTTGAAAGATGACCTGATGGAACATATACAAATCTACTAAGAAAAATCCAGAATATCAGTTGGGGATTCAATGCAACACTTAACACAATCTCCGGAGAACTGAAACCAATCTCTCTTAAGCTCAAGCAAAAACGACTACAGTTTACTGGCCACTGTCACCGAACGGACAGGGAAGTCAGCACGTCCTTA
Source organism: Acanthosepion pharaonis (assembly GCA_903632075.3). Taxonomy (NCBI): domain Eukaryota; kingdom Metazoa; phylum Mollusca; class Cephalopoda; order Sepiida; family Sepiidae; genus Acanthosepion; species Acanthosepion pharaonis. Next base: position 607,133 of record CAHIKZ030001314.1, read on the forward strand.
CCCCTATGGCATCCTTCTGGAAGTGCCTTCTCCCAGACACCATAGATCGAGACTCAGGGTTGGACATTACGAATCTGGGGATAATAATACAAGACCGAACTGTGTGGAAAGGGATTGTCAATAGAGTTCCGACCAACCATTGGTCGAAGATTGATAATGATGATATTTAATTAGCCTCTATATCTGATATTGACCACTTTTACCCATAAATATATCATAGCTTAAAACTATATTTTAAGGGTTATTCATGCTGTCATTTACCCTGGGAAGGAGTTTATATTTTCCATTGTAACATTGTACCGTTCTTTTTTTTGCAGGCAAGGTTTATGTTGGTTCTCATGATAACCCATATGTTGATTACTTTACGCGTGAATTGTTTTGTACTTAACTGACATGAGCAATACGTTTCGTAATTGCAGTTAACTGCTGACTACCCGAAATATGATTGAAACAAAGAAAACTAATGGACTGTTATGCATCACCAGTCGTCCTATACGGCAGTGAATGCTGGGCAATCTCCACACAGATGAAGAAGAGACTTGAGGCAACGGAAATGTGGCTCGATAGAACGATGCTGAAAATACTATGAACTGTACATTTGATCAACGGTGAGATTCTAAGGACGATGGCAAAAAAAAAAAAAAAAAAAATGACACTTACGCTTAACATCAAGAAGAGACATTTGAAATTTCTGAGGCACATAATAATGATTGAGGACTTGGATAATTTTACACTCACAGAGCAGATTGAAGGTAAGAGAGAGACTGACGTTGACAACGAATAATTTACCTGGCAAGCTTGAGTGATTGGATGACGAAGCAGGGTTTGAGCGTGTAGGCAAAAAGACAAAATTTATTAAGAGCTACAAAGGTCAGGAGATTGTGGAGAGCCATGATCGCAAACGTTCTGAATGGAGATGGCAGATAGAAGAAGAATTAATAATTTTACCAAATGAATATGATTCCGTGTTTACTTCTTTAAGATAAAGAAAGAAACTTAATGTACTATCGTTATTTTGTTATTAGCTTCAGTTTTTCTTAGTCTGATGACCTCCACCGATTCGCCAAAAAAAGAGCATATCATGATGAAAAAATACCCCAAACTTAATAAAAACAAAGATTTATCGTCATAATCTTTACATTGTTATTCAGAGGAAAAACCAACAGATATATTGATTCTTTTTAGAATGTTCGATTTTTTTTGCTTTTCTTTCGTCAGCGAGAGGACCAAAGATTAATATAGGAAATTTTAGCGCCTTTTTGTAGTGAAAAACACATTATTTGGAAATTCTTGCAAAAATCAAATAATTGTCGGGTTTTAATGAAACTATAAAGACTTATTCACAAATTAATCCAATTATTTCAGAAATGTTTCTTTTTTTTAGAAAATCTTGGTAAAATTCTTTATATATATATATGTTAACCCCAGTTATTTACTTTTATGAAATTTCGAGAAATTCACTTGTACAGCTTAATGTCAAGCTAATGTCCTAATATTAGTTATTCACATAACTCCTTGGAGAATTTAAATCATCAATTTTTTTTTGTAAAACTGGACTCCCATTTACCGAAAATCTGCTCTGAATCGTAAAATAAAAAATAAAAATGCAATAATGGTAAGACATTATTTAATTAGAAACGCTTTTAATTGTTTTTATGAATAAGATATATTATGGACATTATTGTCTTAAGTAAACATTTTTTCAATAGATAATGAATTTTTGCAAGTATTGTTTTCAGTTTTTAAAGGTCATAACTGGAATAGTTTATAAAGTTTTAATTTTTTAAATTTCTGCATTAATTTGTACCGGTTAGGTGATATTGCTATTAATTAAAATTCCATTTACTGATCTTAAAAAGAAAAGCTAAATACAATTTATGAACCCCAATATTTAAAAAAAGAATTTTGAATGTTTTTGTTTGTATAAACGTGTTGATTTTTGTAAATACGGACATCCATAAACGAAATTATCAAACATAAGAGCGATAACTCTAGTAAATCTAAAGCCAATTTACCTAAAATTCAATGAAACATTAGATTGCGGAGAATATTTTCCTAATTTTTTAAGATCACCTTGTAGTTAAAAATGACATAAAAAGACGCTCACGTTATATTCCTCAAGTAATTTTATTGATATGTCCACTATAGAAAAAAAACAACTGTCAACACATTAAATAAACGGTCAAAGCATAACGCTTTTTTGAGTGTATAACCGTTCCTCGCCATTGAATAAAAGAAAACTGAAGAGAATCATTTTATGTGACTTTGTGTAACAGTTTCATAAAACGTAAAAGAGTTTGTTAAAAACCTTTCTTTTTGTTAAGTCACGTGTTTCTAAAAAAGAATGTCAAATATCATCAGTGTTCGGCAAATTTTACAAGCATATAAGTGTACTGATTATAATTGTGCAGCATCAAGGTTCAAGGTGAGGATGCCACCGAAAAGTTCAATATTAATTATAAGTTTCTTAAAATTCCCTATTAAAAATCCAGTATTAATCATAATTTAAAAAACGAAACAAAACATCTCTCTAAAACATCCAGTATTAATAATAAATTTCTTAAAAGGCCCTATTCAAAATTCAGTATTAATAATGACTTTCTTAAAATCCCCAATTAAAAATCCACTATTAATCATCAGTCAGTTATGTGCCATGCGTGATACACGCTTAGGCGATCATGTATCTTTCGATACATGACTGACGAGGCAGATTTTTTTCCCGCAGATTTTTATTTCTGCGGTAGATCAGTTGCCATCCCAAGATATAGAACCCGGTCTGTACTGCTATTTACCCATAGATGGTGGGGGGGGGGATAGAATTCATATCCCTCCCAAGGGTATTAGCAAGTGAATGTAATAGATTCAAGTGAAATTCGAACTCGGCTCTTCGATTTCTCAATACGAGCCGCTATCCATTACTCCACCGGGGCTAAAAGTCCCTATTAATAATAGATAAAAAACTGCATTAATTACTCGTTTGTAAAACAATCCGGGGTTAATTATATGTTTTTATAAAAGCCTTGTGTTAATTATAGAATTCCGTTTGAGTTTCAAGGATGAGAAGCCATTAATATTATTTACATTGACATTAATACTCTCATCATTGTTATTATCAAAAGGTTTTAGTCGTTCTAACCCCCGGTCTTTAGGTATATATGGATTCGGCTAGACTTCAAGGAATTTCATACTGAATCATTTATTTATTATACTGAGGTAGATTGTTCTCATTCCGTTGTCCAAGTCCAGGATTATTTCATCATGCTTTTTTTTCTTCTCTTTTTAGGTCTGTTCACTTATTGCTGGTTATAATTCTGTAACAATAGCCACAAGGGTTAAAGCATTGGCTCATGAATTTGGTGACACGTAACTGTGACTTCACACCCTGTCCCAGGTAGCATAGATTCAGCCTCAGAGGAAACAGGAGTAGCAGTAATAGATCGGTACTAAAAAAAATAAGACGAGGTATCCTTAAACATGCGCAGAAGAACGAGAACGATCTACCTCCATAGATCGAATAAAGGGTTCACTTGAAAAATCCCAGAAGATTACGAGAATCAACACATAACCGAATACGGTTTAAGAGGATATCAGCAGAAACATGATAACAAGGAAGATGTGAAAATTAGTCCAATCAGTTATGTGGAATGCGTGATACACGTTTAGGCGATCATATATCTTTCGATACATGACTGACGAGGCATATTTTTTTTCTACATTAGTCTGCCATTTCTTTCTGCTGTAGACCAGTTGCGATCCAAGACAACATGTTCTGTTCTGCTATTTACCCATAGCTGGTGGGGAGAAGAAGAAAATTAATACTTTTCCCAAGGTTAGTAGCACGTAAGTAAATGTAATGTATCTGACTGGAATTCGAACTTCGATTTCTCAAGCCGAGCCGCTATCCATTACCCTACCGTAGTTTCCTTAAAAAGAAATCCGTTATTAATCTGAGATTCCTAAAAATCAATCCATTATAAATTATAGGTTTATATCTAGAAAAAATATTAACACCGCCCTTTCCAAAAATGGGACAACGGGCATTAATAGGTGTTATACTGGAACACACCTATCCTATAGTTAATAGACTCTCCCACCTATAATAAGTAGGAGTAGCAGTCGCTAAGTCGCTCAGGGAGTTGGTCAGTCAGTCGATGTCGGACGACCATTAGTCGGACATTAAAGTATCAGCCACCACAACTAGATTACTGCGTCATTAACTATTATATCAAGTTCCTAACGTTTTGTACGTCGAACCTATTTTAGGACCGACTTAGTGAAATACAATCCCCCACTGTGAAACTACTCTATAACAATAGGTCAACGCTGAAAATTCCGACCCATCAAATGTAATGACAATTATGTATTATTTTATTACTATCTTAAAAGCCGCCCTATTACCCAAAATTGATCGATGCATTTAAGTATTGCATCAATATTTAAGCTTACCTTTTAAAAGTTCAACGATAATTCTTCTGTAGCCACTTAATTTAAAAACAATTTGATGTCCGAAGATCCTTACTTTCCGTATAAACAACTATTTTATTTCATAGGTGGCTTTGGTCCGATTATTTATAAATGCTAGTCAGTGATGCATTATGAGTGGTAAGGTCTATTGTATTATCCTCACGGTTATTGGGGGTGGGGGTAACGGTGATATTTCAAATTAATCTAGAGGCTAATGAGTAGAAATTATTGTGGATCCAAATGCAGTTATTTGTCAATTTTTTACTCATTATTTATTACTGATAATTTGATTATTTGTTTATATTTTATTATTATTATTATTATTATTATTACTTGTGTTTATGTGTTCATACGTAGTTTATTACTTATTTAATTTGTTTATTTATTTAGCTTTTTTGTTTATTTTGTTTTATTTATTGATTGATTTATTTTCCCGGAAGTTGTTTATCTTATTTGTTTACTTTAAAGTATTGGCTTTACATGAATTACGTTACATATTCATGGTGGTATTTTGCAAGGTATTTGGTTTTGTTTTTCGATTTTTACATATCGTAGTAAAAATTTGTTTTTCGTGTCTGCATTTTGGAATGTGTTCTAATCGTTTACTTAGTCATTTCTGTTGGTCTGGGAAGCTGATTATAGCTATTTTCTCCTCCTGACAAAGTTTACAGCTTTTTTAATTTATATATTTTCCTTATTTTTGATTTATATATTTTCCTTGTCTTTGGTGTAATTTGGTTTTTCTTTTTAATTTCCCATATATGTAAAAAAAGCTTTGTGGTATTTTCGTATTTGCTATTTGTAAAGGATGTTCCTTGTGCGTAATTTTTCAGTTACTTCTAATTATATTTTTCTTCGTTATCTGCTGGTTTTACAGTGGCTTAGTATATTATATTGTTCTACAAACAAATACCATTTAATAGACAGTAGTTATTTGCTTTGCAGTTATAGGTGGGTTTAATTTATGCAGGTGGTTTGTTGGTAATTTTTCTGTGGAACTTTTTATTATTCATGTCATATTTTCAGTGCAACTGTAGCTGATTTTTACAGTGTTTATGTCGAATATCTTGTGGAGAGTGATTGATGAGAAGAGTGTCTGTGTATGAGGTTATTTTTTCGTTTTTTGGACGGTGGGTTAAACCAAATGATGTGTTTTTTTGTTGTCTTTTCTTATAAATAGTCGAGCCAAAACACAACACACATGGCCTGAAGATTGCGCTGAAACATGAAACAGAATGTCCACTTTTGTATATCTAAAAGAAAAAATTGGAAATACCGTTTAAAAACCACAACCCCTGAAGACTGTAAATTTTACCAAGAAACATCGATGCCGGGATGAAATCGATATTTAAAAGTTAAGTACTATTTTCGTATATATATATATATATATATATATATATATATATATATATATATATATATATATATTCTTGCTTCTGGTAACATGAAAATCCGTACAACATATTACATGATACATTGAGAGTAGATAGGCAAAGCGTAGTAAGCTTCATTCTCTGTAATAATACCTGTCAGTCAATTCAGTTTAGGTTGATTAATGTAACAGGTCAGACCTTGTTAGTTGTGTTATTTAATTTCAATAGAGTAAAGCCTGATCGGATTTATATTTAATTTATTTAATCTGGTTTATATCTGAGTGAAATAATAAACATTTTCCGGGTTGAAATTTGAGTATGTAAATATTATTTCAGTCTATACTTGATCCAAAACTAAACATTGATCCAGTTCATATTTAAGTAGGAAATTAAACTTTGGTCCGGTTTTTCTTTCTTTCTTTCTTTCTTTCTTTCTTTGTGCCGTGTCCTTTCAGGACGTAGGCAATCATAGCTCTCCACTTCCCTGTATCCCTTGCTGCTCTCAACAAGTTCCTTCCCTCCTCTGCCACCTCCCCCCAGACCACGTTCTGTCACCCACTTGCTTGGTATGCCATGCGTTGTTTTCCCTTGACTCTCTTTCCCTCTATTCGACGCGTGAGTATCAGATTCTCTAGGCTCTCCTTCCTCATTATGTGTTCCACGAACTTCATCTGCCTCTTCCTGATGTTAAGTATAAGTTTCCTCTTTGTTTGCATCCTCTCTAAGACCTCATGTTTGCTCACACGCTCCGTCCATGATATTCTTAGCATCCTTCTGTAGAACTATATCTCCGTCGCCTCGAGTCTCTTCTTCATCTTTCAGGAAATCGTCCAACATTCGCTGCCGTAAAGAAAGACAGGTGTCACGTAATAACTCAGTATTCTTTTCTTTGTTACCAAAGAAATCCTCCTGTCTCGTAATACTCTGCCCAGCTTTTGGAATGCGTCTTTGACCATCTCAATACGTATACAGATCTCAGTGTCGCAACTTGAGTCAAAATAAAAACTTGATCCAGTTAATATTTGCGTCTGCAAGCATCCATTTGGAAGTGACCCTGTTTGAGCGGGTTTTACACCTTTTTAAGTGACGCAGCCTAGCATATTCTAGGTTTTGCAAAGGGAGTACATTCCAGTTAAATAATTTCACAAGTAATCAAGGCTTAAACTATGCTTTAGTCATTTTAAGAGAATGGTAACGTACCTATCAACGCTCTTCTCTTTCTACGGTGTTAATCGGCTCATTGTTATTTGGCGATCGTCAGCAGCAAGCGTTTTGGAATAGAACCAAAGAAAAGGCGCCATAAACCTAGTCTCGAGAGAAAACAAACGAATTTCTCTTTAGAACTGTTACATGGCAACAATAATAATAATAATAAAAAAAACAAGTACTTTTTAAGTGATATAAAATGGTAGAAAATACTGATTGAAAGAGAACAATTTCAGTTGCGTTGAGATGATGCCAAAACTTCTGTTTTGTTTATATTCGTCTTATTACATTCGGTACAGAATGTGGCTTTCTATTGTGAAATTCTCGTTTTTTTTTCTCTCCTTTTGTTTGCACAAAGAAAGAAAAGATTTGTACTCAAAAAAGATTCAGCTAAAAAGAATACAAACCCCATTCAACGTGATCTTAATGAAGATTTGACTATGGATTTTCTTGTAAACGGATATTTCCGGTTTTTACCCCGATCAATAACGGAAAGAGCGATAACAGCTACTGGACGTGAGAAACCTATTTTCCTGAAAAATTGTTTCAAGAGAAAGTTTTTCTAAATTTTAACCGACATCAGCACGACTTGTTCGGTCAATGAATGCTGAATGTTTTTAAGGAAACGGATAATGTAACCATTACTATCTGGTCTAAAAACCTTCTAATTATTCAATCTCCGTTTATCTTAGAGCATATAACGCTTGGCTTGAGTGAGGTTAGAATTAGAGTAGATAGATGCACCTATCACATGAATTCCTCGTCTTTTGGAGAGTAGTGGCGTGCTCCTTGTTTTCATTTCATGACTGATTTTTTTCCGTTTCTTTCTAATTTCTTCTCATTTTTTCACTGAATTTTTTTTCCAGTTTCACAGATTAAAGCGTTGGTTCCATCCCCACGAGTAACCCCTTGCATCTTAGTGGCATTATCGTCTTGCTAACGATTTAAAGGGTTAAATTATTAAAAAAAAAAAAAGATATTCAGAAGGATTTGTTATTGGCTGACGCAATCTTAAAATACCAGATCGGATTGTAATAAAGATGCTAACAACCATAGGCGATTTCCAAATTGATGAGGTTACGGAATTGATTCACGAAGTATACGTCAGTCGCGACAATACCGGAAGTCCATAGAAAAATAAGGACCTTTAGTGTATTGCCTAAGAAGCCAACCAGGTTTCAAAGAATGCGAACTCTATATGACAATCACATTAATGAGACGCAAAACCAAACTTACGATCTGAATTCTGATGAACGGAGCGCGAAACAGAATTGGACTGGAAATCGGACAGTGTGGTTTCATTAAAGACACTAGATTGGTTTGGTTTGGTTTGTTATACGGCATATCAACCTCAATGGGTTATTTAATGCCGACAACATTCTTAGTGCTGGTAATATCAATATTTTTTTTCAAAAAGTATTACTGGTAATATTTTCCCTTAAAAGATGTATCGCTGATAATTTTTTTTCCAAAAAATTATTTCTAGTAATATTTTTTTTTTCAAAAATGTATTGCAGGCGATAATTTTTTTCAAAATATATTTCTGGTAATAATGTATTTCTGGTAATAATGTATTTCTGGTAATAATGTATTTCTGGTAATAATGTATTTCTGGTAATAATTTTTTACAAAGTTTTTCTGGAATTAAAACTTATTTTTACACTTTCATAGTGTTTTGACCCAAGTCTGGGGGTTAACTATTATCCTATAACTAGGACCCTAACAGATGCTACCATCCCGGGTCAGGGTGGACCTGGTTACACCAGCAATTAAGAGGTGGTTCCACGCTCCTCAAAACCACCTGACCAGAGGCCTTGCTGTTGGACATAGTTTATCGTCTTACCCAGGACGCGGATGTAGTTTATCGTCATATCCAGGACGGAAACAAAAATGCGATATTTATTATAGGAATGATATCAGGATGATCAATAGAAATACAAAAGAACGTAGAGTAACGGTAATGGCGATACTAACCGTTTCCTTATAAGGAAACATTTGGCATTCATTGAGCGAGCAGCCAGTACTGCTGTCGGTTGAAATTTATAAAATCTTTCTCTTGAAACAATTTTTCAGTAAAATAGATTTCTCAGATCCAGCAGCATATTATCGCTCTTTCTAATATTAATGGGGTTTCCTTCCTAAGCGTTTGCTTGAAGTAGAGTGGAATATCAGCATCTTGATTATGTAATTATTTTTATCTTCGAGTTACATGTGCAATCCATTTTAGTTGTTGCTGCTCTTGATATTCCTCAAGTGATGTACTTTCTGTTATTTGGTACAATTCTTTGATTGTGATTGTGTAGCGCCAGTCCACAATGTTAAAATAAGCATGTTCTTCACCAAAACCAAAGCCATATTTAACCACTGATCTTGAAAAAAATATAAAAAAAAACGCTTGTATACAGCTAAGAGTTTAGATATTTCTAAACGGGTTTTGGCGCCACGCGTTACATCCATGTAATAACTAGGTTTTGTAGAGTATGTGAATGCAATTGAAAAGGTTTGAACTGTCAGGAAAACACGATTTATTTAGGAAATAATAATGCAGTATTTGAACTGGAAGCAAAATGCTTGCATATCGATCAGAAATCAAATGAATTGATTACTCAAAAAACAGAAAGGGGCGTAAGACAAGGATGGATCTTCTGACCGGACTTATTTAACCTTTACAACGAGGCGATCCTAAAAGAACTAGAAATCGTGCAAGGCTTTATCAGTGACGGACAGTATGCAAGGAACACGATGCCGTGTTAATGTCAGACAGAAAGAAAACTCCAGTTCCTCATAGACAAAGTAGTATAGATTGACCAGAAGAGCTAACAATCGATAGTAAGAAGATAAAATATATGGTTGTCAGCAAGAGTAACAGGCCAAGATACTAGCGACGGATAGGAGACGTTAAAATCAAGTAAATAGAGACATTTAACAATCTGGGATATGTTATTTTTTTACAGGGATAAGATGTGAAACAAATTTGGAATAGCGAAAGAAGCCTTCCCAAACCTAAATAATATATTAGGAAACACGAAAATTTTGGTAGAAGCAAAAGAAACGAATACTGAACTGTCATGCTGATTTTCTAAGTTTAATTTAGATGTGGCACAAGGCCGAATTATGGGGCATCCAGTGAGAATCGTACTATTCAATAGCAATTTATCTAGCGCGACAACCTTGCCAACCATTACACCAAGTGCGCTAGTGATCAATTTGCTAAGCGTAGATCAATTGTGGCACACGGCCGAAAGTATATATGAATTAAACTCACTAATCAGTCGTAATTGATCTCTGAACTTTTATGTCATATTAATCTTCTTATATGACAGTGAATGTTGGACAATTTCTTCACAGATGAAGACTTGAAGCAGAAGCTATGTGTTTCATTTTTTTTTCACCTTTTCATCCCAAGCAAGGCGGGAGTGCGATTAGCACTCAAGGGGTTACAGAGAGTGGGAGCAAGAGTAAAGAGGCGTGAAAGAGCAAAGGATGAAGGGAAGGACGGTGAATAGATCAAGGCATCTGGAGATGTCGATTGACATTGCATTTGAATAGTTGGAGATTACAGCTATCAGGGAAGCAAGTAAGAGGAAGGGAGTTCCACAGATGAGAAGTGCGAGACATAAAGCTATTGGAGTAGAAGAGATGGCTACATTTAACCGTTTCGACATTGAAAGGATGCGACTGAGATGCCGAAAAAAATGGTACGTTTAAATTCATGCACTTTGGGAATCAGCGAAAGTAGCCTGTGAAAGTATTTGTAGAAAAGACAGAGGGAGGCAACGGCACGTCTGTGAGAGAGCGACTGTAAACGTGATGCCAGATCAGAGCCAACCACATTGCATATCCGTCTCTAAATTTTATCGAGAACCCTAAGACGAACATCGGGGGCTCCAGATCATATATCACAGCAATATTCCATGCAAGGGCGAATGGTTGATTTATAGAATTGCAAAGGCGAATGAAGGATCCTGAGAATACCATGGACAGAAAACGGAAACAAAATTGTGTATTTATGATTAGACGGAGAGAGTTGAAATTGCTTGTAGACATATTGAGGAAAGAAGGCTTAGTATATTTGACACTCACATGGCATACTGAAGGTAAGAGAGACAATGGAAACAGAGTAATCTACCTAGCGATTATGTGTAAATGGATGTCAGAACAGGGGACAGGAATGATTGCTGAGCGTCACAAAGGATAGGAAGTTGTGGGGGGGTCGTGATCCCCACTTCCTGAAATGGGACGGAATATAAAAACAAGGAGAATAAAACGGAAACAATTACATGTACACTTTTCAGAAATGCAGCAATTTTGTGTTGCAGTTTTCTAAGCTCATTTGAGCTTGACACACTGTTAAGAACGAACTCATTACGTAGTAGTGAGTTCAATCAGATTATCTCACTTGTCATTACCCCCTCTCAATGCAGTAAGGTTAGCTTGTCTCAAGGTCAAATTTGTGGGGTCACCATTGATGATCTAACACACTACTACGTTGTAAGGACTAACCTTCACTCTTCTCAAATGTTTGTTTTAAAAAGCGATTATTAGAATTGTTATAAAACGTAAACATGTGATGAAAGTTAAGTTATACATTTTTGTCCTTGAGAATTTCCACTAAAAATATTAAACATTATTTTTTAGATTAATTATTTATAAGAATAATTTTATATTTACAAGATTCTAAAAACTAATACATTTCAAACTAAAGCTAATTACCAATTTGTAAAGGGAAAAATTTGAAAACAATTGTTTTATTTATAAATTTATAAACATTTACTAAATTATTAAAATATGTGAACCAATTATAAGGAAATCCTTATTATTTACCGTTTCATAAAGTTCGAATCAATTAGTAATTAGCCAATTCCAATAAAGAATATAATAAATAAATATTGTAAATAAACAATTTAATAGTTTTCATTATTTTTGTTGTCAATTCTCAAAACAGAAAACATACAAATTCGCTTTCATATGTTTATGTTTTCTTACAATTCTAATCATCGTTTTTTAAAACAATAAACATTGACGAGGAGTGAAGGTAGTTAAAATAATAGCGGTGTCAAGGGGAAAAAAACCGTCCTTCTGATACTCTGTTTATTTGCGGGAATAAGATCCATGCTTGCAAACAAAAGAATTATGACTCATTAAAAATCCAAATAGGAAAGCAGTGAATACTTCAGGCGTACAGGAAGCAATACACATTTTACATCGATTAATAATTGTTTAGCTAATTATTCTACTTTTATATGGGTTCAAAAGGGATTATTCATAATAATCATTGATTGACAGATTTGAGTTTTACGGCTTATCAACGCTCTTTGTTTTATGTAAAGCCGAAACATATTCGAATTAAATGAATATTTTTTTTTATATTTGCGAGTGAATAGTGCATTAACAGTTTTTAGTATACCAATTATTTTCCTAGATTCAAGTTTTACTATTTAACTCATAGATGGGGAGATAAGAGATGGTTTCATACCGTTCGCGCGGGTATTTGCGCCTAAGTGAACGTAATGGGCCCAACTGGAATTCGAACTCGGCACTCCGAGTTCGAGAAAATATCCATTACACCATGCGCTCATCCAGTAAGAATTATGATTCATTAGAAAATAAAAATAGGAAAAATCGTTAAATTTTCATTGGGGGTGGGGTGGGGGGATTTGGCATGCGGTTCTTAACATTTGACCAAAAATTGGCTTCACAGAAAACATTGAGTTGAATCTTTATTACGATGTATCGTTTAAAATTTACATCCGTTAATTTGATTGTTGCTTATTTATGATAATGAATGATTGACAGCGCGTCAGTGAGTATTATTTAAAGTTGAAACCTGTTAATGACATTTTGAAAGTTGAAACCTGTTAATTGTCATTTTGCGTGTACGAAAATAAAATATAAATAAAAAACGATTAAAATATAAGTACTAAAATAATTAAATGAATACGAATTAAATCAAGAATTTAAAAAAAAATATTTAATATATTTTGGATAGGAGAAATATTTAAATGGGTTTGTTTTACATTCATTTACTCGTTTTTAAATATTTCTAGAATAAAACCTAAATATTAAGCAAAATTGTTAAGTCAATGAAGACATCAATGATAAATTTAAGGGCCGAAGGTATTAATAATCGCGTTTTTTTAAATGAACTTCTTTTACCTGCCGTGTCCTTTCAGGACGTGACTACTCATAGCTCTCCACATCTTCCTATCCTATGTAGATTAGTAAGCTTTATTTTATCTTAGTAAGGTTTATTTTATCGCCATCTCTCCTACACCCTGTTCAGCTATGCATTTACACAAGCTTGTTGCATAGGTTAATCGATGCCTTTTACATGATCTACTTTTACCTGTCGTGTCCCTGACTATAGCTCTCCACATCTTCTTATTCTTTTTTAGCATTTAGTGAGCTTTGTATTATCGTTATCTCTCCTAATTCTTGTTCTGCTATCAGTTTAAACAAGCTTGTTGTGTAGGTTTATCGTTGCTTTCTTCTCTTTCCTCTGCCTTCATTATAACTGTGAGTGTCAGATTTTCTAGGTCCTCTTTCCTCATTATGTGCCCTAAAAATTTCAATTGTTTTCTTTCTGATTTTAAGTGTAAGCGCCATTTTTGTTTCTATTTTTCTTAAAATTTCTTTCTTACTCACATGTTCAGCCAAAGGGATTCTCAGCATCCTTCTGCAGAATAAAATTTCTTTTACATCAACACTGTTCTTCATATGTGAATAATGCGAATCCAATGAGGAAAGAAACTATGAAAAATTCCTTTTTTTTTTTTTTACAAGGAAACATTCGGCATTCTTTGATCGAGCAGCCAGTACTAGCGTCGGTTGAAATTTATAAAGTTTTTGTCTTAAAACAATTTTTCAGGAAAATAACTTTCTCAAGTCCAGTAGCTGTTATCGCTCTTTCTAGTATTATTTACATTGTTCGGACTGTTGTCCTCACCTTTATTGCCATGTTCACGACGTTTCGGCCGTTGTACGCTCCGGCCTTCTTCAGGTGATTGGAATTTCGAACTGAACCCTTCGTTTCCTACACAGGGGTAGATCGTTCTAGTTCCACAAGCCATGCCACTTCCGGATGTCTCAATTACCTCCCTTTAATTCAAATCTCCAAGTTTTTGTTTACTTTCCAGTACTGTTGGCGAGTTCCTTCCTAACCTATACTGTAAATAATGATAACTCTTCATTCCAGAAATTCAAACAGAAATTAGCTTAGTAAAGTGTAACCCGGATATAAGAGAAACCCGGATATAAGAGACCCGGATATAAGAGACCTGGATATAAGAGAAACCCGGATATAAGAGAGATTTTCTCTGGTCCCGAATTAGAGCCTGTGTTAATGTATATAAAATAGACCAAACCCGGATATAAGAGAAACCCGGATATAAGAGACTTCTTCTCCGGTCCCGACAACTCTCTTACATCCGGGTTACACTGTATTCTGTTTGTTACGGTTTGCAAATCACTCAGCGTAGTAGTAGTCGTATTACAGTTCTCCGCATCCTCAACAGCAGCATGAAAAATGGCTTTGCTAGGCATAGCCAACCTATGTTCACGAGTTGTTCATTTATACTTGTCTATTTAATTTGCATACGATACTACCCTGTTCTTTGTTCCTAAGGAAATTTTCCTGTTTCTGAATTGTTTTGATTTTGGAAGATATCTTTCGCTACTCTGATGAGTTTACGGATTTAATCATTAGCAATCTGTGGTGACCATTTTCGACAAGCAGAATATTAGCCCTACCAATGTAAATTGATTTTGAATTTCTTGGTTGTATAGTCATATCCTTCTATGGCATCACCTAAAACAATCTTGACTAAAATTGAGAGCCAGGCTACCGCAATTTCAAATATATAGAACTAATATATATAAAAAATTATATTTTGAGGGAATTCTATATACAGTTAAAGGGGAAATAATATTTATAAATGATGCAGAGTTCTCGATGTTAAAGGATACATAAAAAAAAAACACTATTCAGATATAAAAGTTATCTTCTTTTAAGTTTTGATTTTTCGGTGGAGAGAACCATTAGAGAAAGTAAAGGTTCGATTTAACGCTTTCGGTGAAACCAGTTTTCGGGCATAGGGTATTTGCTAGTATAATTACCTACTGTTCACGGCTATTGCTAGTCTAAGTTAAAACTAGAAATTCATAAAGAATGTTGATAAAAATGCCGACAAACCACCAGTAAAAGCGAATGACAGTAGAAATTCGAGATATTTTCTTGACTTGTATTCGGCCGATTCGTTAACTAATTCACTCCGTTCGAAAGGAAAATCAAGTAACGTCTAACCTTTAAAATTGCAATCACCTCTGCAGACAAGTTAGCTAGAATAAAGCCCCGAGTTCCAAGTGACATATTTGATGGATGAAGCTGCTTTATCTTACTCCTGAATCATCTGAAAACAATCAACATACCTAGATTGTTCGTTGGAAAAAAAAAAAAATCAAATTATTTCTCACGGAAGGAACGCAGCTTCTCCTGGTAGTCGTAGAGACAAGCAACTCCACATCTGCTTGCTTCGCAAGTAGCGAAACAGTTTTTCAGTAAACAAGCGAGCATTTGGAGCAACCTACTGTCTGCATCCTCCATTCCGACACAGAAATTTATGTGGACGCAAGGTAAATATCACGGAAAGAATCGACAAAAAATCTGTTCTTCTGTTATGGTAACAGTAATATTATCCGTTTTTTTACAAGGAAACATTCGGCATTCTTTGATCGAGCAGCCAGTACTAGCGTCGGTTGAAATTTATAAAGTTTTTGTCTTAAAACAATTTTTCAGGAAAATATCTTTCTCAAGTCCAGTAGCTGTTATCGCTCTTTCTAGTATTATTTACATTGTTCGGACTGTTGTCCTCACCTTTATTGCCATGTTCACGACGTTTCGGCCGTTGTACGCTCCGGCCTTCTTCAGGTGATTGGAATTTTGAACTGAACCCTTCGTTTCCTACACAGGGGTAGATCGTTCTAGTTCCACAAGCCATGCCACTTCCGGATGTCTCAATTACCTCCCTTTAATTCAAATCTCCAAGTTTTTGTTCACTTTCCAGTATTCTTGGCGATTTCCTTCCTAACCTTTTATTTGAAGTCGAGATGCCATGTCAGGATCGATTACATTACAGTCCCGTCCTTGGATTTGCTAAAAACCTTCAAGATATACAGCAGAAGCACCAGATCAGATATGGCAGCAGTATCCAATGCACAGACGGATTTGTAAATGATGACAAAATAAACTATGAAATCTCCACAAATATTTTTAAATGCCTATAATTGATAACAGAAGCCACTGGTTTATACCAACGGCTTCCCATACTTCTCGTTTTCACTCTCGCGTGGTCATGTGACGTCACGAGCTGCACTGAGATTTTTGCTTCCAGCATCTCGTATGGAAAAGTTTGTCGATGCTTGGAAATCTTCCATGTAAACAAAAACGGATTATCATTATTGTTTTGTCCGTGTATTGTTTACTATATTTAAAAGTAATTGTCATCTTTGATAATAGCTTATGTAAGCCGAAAGCTTAGATAGGATTAAAAAATATGTATCAATATGGTGATTTTCTTTCGTCTTTTAATGATAATGTTATTAAGATTATCAGACGATATGAAAAGAATTTACATTAAAATAAATAGACAAAACTTCTCTCTCTCTCTCTCTCTCTATATATATATATATATATATATATATATGTGTGTGTGACATTTGATATCAAGTGTTTTGGAAAAATTGTGTCTTATACACCGAAACTTACGGTAGATAAAGTTATCGTGCATTTGTTATTAACAATACGACTAAAATAATGCATATTTTGTATTGTATGTAATAATCTGTAAGTTTCTTTTGATGTTGGTAAACGTGTCACAACAATAATCCCAGAATATTAAAACTGATCCTTCCACATAAGTGTTTGTCTCTAAAAGTTCCTGTAGTGATATGTACATGACTACCTAATTAGCATAGCTAAAGCATAGAGACCATATAAGTGTCCAAGCAGTAAGAGGAGGGGTAGAATATAATACGCAAATATTGTATTGTAACCGGCAGATGAGCGAACGCCTCTGGCAATAATGTTCGCTATTTAATACCAATAATGGAGCCATTTCCTTTGAATAGGAGCTGGGTTTATTGCGTGACGCGTAAGGCGTCCCCAAAATGGAGAACTGCCGAGTGGGGAGGTGCTTGAGAATTTGTCCACATTACAGCCAATAAATTCATATTAAACTCGACTTTGTGACACATTTCGTTGTGGGCGTGCATCTAAATACCGAATATGATATGCAAGTATAACGATTACATCGGGACTGAGAAAATATAAAGTAAATTCCATTTCATAACAGTTCCACCACAAACATTTTTGTACCCAGACAGATATCACACACTGTCCTCATAAGCGGACATTTGACATTTTGGTAATATTTCTCAAATAATGTGCTATATTTATTGCTACGACCCTAAAGTTTCAGCCGATTTTTCGTTCGGCCTCCTGGAATTGTTGTTCTTTGTATATCCCAGATGTTATAGGCCTGTTGTTATTTGTAATGACATTGGCGATATTTAATCTTCTATAGCTTATTGTAAGTTTTACACGTTTGGTAGCCGTTTGGGGATATCTAGTGCTGTAAGCTTGGGTGTGCTGGTGGTGTAGTGGATAATGGCTCGGAATTGGAAATCAGAGAACTGAGTTCCAATTCCAGCTGGGTTTGTTATATTCACTTACAAACAAATACCTTTGGGAAATGTATGAAGCCATCACTTCTCCCAACTATCATTTAATTAGTAAGACTTGTATCACTAAAGCATTATTATCTAAAAACAAAATTTTCTGGCTTTAAATAACCTTCATAGGTTTGATAAGCCGTAAGAAACAAATCACTCATTCAATCTGGAACGTATTGTCTAATAATGCGCCGCAAGTTGAACGCAGTCTGTTTATAATTTTTCTGTATCTGGTTGCAATAAAATATACAGTGTAACCCGGATATAAGAGACCCGGATATAAGAGAAACCCGGATATAAGAGAGATTTTCTCTGGTTCCAAATTAGAGCCTGTGTTAATGTATATAAAATAGACCAAACCCGGATATAAGAGAAACCCGGATATAAGAGACTTCTTCTCCAGTCCCGACAACTCTCTTATATCCGGGTTACATTGTAGTAATGTTTTGCTGTATAATATTTTTAGGGTTGTTATTCAGTTTATGTAGGATTCATTTTATGTGTTTATCATCAGCAAACAAGACAATAACAGATTCAATATCAAACTGATATTCAAGATTACAGAATAAACAAATAAATAAAAGATATACAATTTTGACACACTTTGTCCAGAAAAGAAAACACTTATGAAAACAAGACAAAATAAATAAAAAACTTAATCGCAGTACCGTGTCATTAAGGAAGCTAATAAAGAAGGGATTGCTCCCCAAATACACTCCACACTTCAACACACACACATATATATATATATATATATATATATATATATATATATATATATATATATATATATGAAATAACCCGGATATAAGAGAGATGTCGGGACCGGAGAAGTCTCTTATATCCGGGTTTGGTCTATTTATATACATTAACACAGTTTCTAATTTGGGACCAGAAAAAATCTCTTATATCCGGTTGATCTTATATCCGGGTTACACTGTATATATATATATATATATATATATATATATATATATATATATATATGGATGCAGTACAGTATACAAACGTCTGATTCATAAAGGCGAACAGGGTCCAGCACCGGGTCCACAAATTCACCACGTTAATTGTGACATATGCGGAAAATTGTGCCTATCTTTTGCCGGCTTCAAAAGTCATTTGCATAAATGTGCAAAACTTAGTATCAATTTCTTGAATAATGTCACTGTAAACAAAACTGATTGGATATGCAAATTCTTGGAAAAATTTGTCGCAGTTTGACTGGCCTGAAGAGTCACCTGCGAATACATAAAATTTGAGGAAAGTGGGAGGGGGTGATGACATGAAATAAAGGAGGTGGTCACGCTCGAAACCGAGAGGACAGCCACGATATATATATATATATATATATATATAAATTCCTAGGACAATTCTGTGGATAAGACAAATTGGTATAAGAATAATAATTGGAAAAAAAGGGATTTTATGTAACTTTGAAGAAAAAAACATTTACTTTCAATTTTGGCTTGACAAAGTCGGTAATTAAAACGCATCGGCAAAAACTAAGATTTTTTTTCCAATTGTCATTTTTTATATATATATATATATATATATATATATATATATATATATGAAGAAAAGAAGAACAGTAAGATACATAATCCGGTGTTCTTATTAATATTTTTTATTTTTAGATGACAGTACTCAATGTATATTTGCAGAGCATAAATATTATAAATTAACTGATTTAAAATATATTTGACATGCTAAACAGTAATAACTATATATATATATATATATATATATATTTACAAAATGTAAAAAAAACGAAGAGTAAGATTTCAGCGTTCAAAACATTAATTTAAAACAGAGCTCAATACAAAAGTAGAGTCGTACATATGTGGAAGGTATGCTTCGATAACTGCATTTCTAAATAAAATATTTCATTTTCGCATATTGATTCAAACCTGATGAAACGTTAAAAATGTTTTTTTTTTTGACGTTGAAACAAGAAGTACAGTTTTATAGTGGGTATGTGCATGTTCTAAAATAACACTGCATAAAATAATATATATATATATATATATATATATATATATATATATATATGTGTGTGTTCGTGTATATTTCGTGTTGTCGCGTGTGTTCGTGTGCGCGCGTGTGTGTGTGTGCTAGTGCAATCTGCCGCATAGTTGGGTTATCGGCGACCAAATTGGTTCTTCCACCAGCCTTTTTTCTGTTGAGAAGATTGTCAAGACACCCAATAGGTTTAAAAACATGACCCGTCAAATGTCGTGTGAATGCTTTCATGGGAACAATGGACATCTAGTACAGGGTCAGAGATGTAAAAAAAAAAAAACAAACCCAAAACCCTCTATTGTTGTCCAGGAACGCTGTTACTAAATTGAAAAGTAGATATTTAAAACTTATTAGTTCGTTTCTTAAGGGGATGGTCCAAATGATTTGAGAAGCTTCCAGTACAAACTGAACGTCAGCCAAAATTTTCACGCCTTCTCAAAAGTTTTTTTTTTTAGAAATTCAAGACATTTTCAGAATTCGTTTGCCCTGTTGGCTGGGGTTTCAGAATACGGCGACTGCATCTCTACAAATGAAGCGTCCTGATTATAAAAATAAATTACATTCGACAGCAAGACCTCTGATCAGGAAGTTTTTTGGAGCATAGAATCAGATCTTAATTGCTGTTGTTCCCAGGTCCACACTAACCCGGGCTGGTAGCACCTGTTAGGGTCCTAGCTATGGCCATTTAAGACCCAAACTTAGGTCAAAACTATGTAAGTATAGAAATAGGTTTTTATAGTAAAAATACCAGCAATAAATTTTGTAAAAAATATTACCAGCAATACATATTGGAAAAACAATTATTACCATTTTTTGAAAAAAATATTACCAGCAATTCATTTGTTTGGAATGAATATTACCAGCATTACATTTGGCTCTCGACAAAAACCCTATTTACAAATATGCATCAATGAAACCTGCTCGACAAACTAATACATTACAAAGAATGCATATTTTATTCATACGGACCTATTCTAAAAATCTTGTCGGCATAAAATAACTCATTGAGGTTGATATTTTGTAAAATCAAACCAAACCATACCAAACCAGAATTCATTTAAATCTGTTAACCCTTCGGAGTGTTGGTTTTAGGTTTGTAAACCACTAAAGGGGCAACAATTATTTCTTGGAAACGTAACAGAAGAATTGTGAAGAATTTAGTTATTTTAGTTATTGTTTGAATTCCTGGAGGAACATCATGACGACATAATCTTGAGATTTTCCAGTAGAAACAATTTCATTGTTTATTTATGTTTTATTGGTATTACACAGCAAAAAATTAGAAGAGAAATCGTAAGAGTTATGATGAAGAAAATTGCAGCAAATGAATTATCAAATGTTGCGGAGCATTAAAGAAAAAATCGACTTTTCACTCCTCGAGGATGTTGTGGGGGGGCCGTTGTAATAACTAGAAGCTCGGAATGAGAAATTGAAGAGCGGAATTCAAATTCCAGTCGAGTTCATTACATTTCATACACATTGAAAAAGTATGCACTTGTCTCTTCTCCCACCAGGTATAGGTTAAATAGTGGAGCTCTCTAGCCGTGATTGACAGTCAGTCTAGGAGAATTCAATACGTTATATGGACCTGGGACCAAATCACCGGAAGCCTTCTGACAAGGCATAGAAACCGGATGTCGCCCCTGTCTGGGTTACGGTGAAGACATCACCAGCAGGATGTTGGATATGGTCAATGGCAAAATCTAACAGACGAGATTTGTAGCACTGAAGAGGAATGGTGTCATGCAAAAGATCCTTGGCACCGAAGATCTTTCATATTTGAGTGAACTCTAAACGGAGCGTCTACTCAAACATGGGCATCCACTAAAAATAACGTTTAAAGTGATAAAAATCCATTACTTCTTTGGAAATTGTTTTGTTTACTTTAGACTACAAAACTGAGCAGATATGAATGTTTCGAGTGTCCGAGAAAAATTTGCGCTTATAAGGTACTATTCAACTGAGACGGTCTAAAACATAAGATATAACGACGGTTTCTCTTGGTACGCGAGAATCAGGTTCAAACCCTGTCTCGAATATTCAGTCCTGGGTATCACTATAAACTACATCCAGCAACAAGGCTTCTGAGAGGGAGATTGGAGATTTTGACGAACGTGGAACCATTTCTTAATTGCTATTATTGCCAGGGCCACGCAGACTTGTGTTGGTAGCACTTTTGTTAGGGTCCCAGCTATGGGCAAATAGGGACCCCCAAACAAAAACAAAACCCTATGAAAATATAAAAATATTTTTTTTATAGCAAAAATACCAGCAGTACATTTTTATGTTGTTGTAGCATACCTACGGACGATAATGGATATGTCCCAATTCACATAAATACGGTAGTAAATACTGTATGTTGGTCTGCAGTTGGCGATTCACTGTGGAATTCACTTGACTCACTTCTAGCAGTTGACTACTTCTACGAATCGCTGGTGAATCTTATATGTCTTGATCTTGTCCTAAGTATTATCGTTCATTACCAACGTTCGTTTGATTATTCTATTCAGTAATCTCCCCTAGGTTACAAGATATATATATATATATATATATATATATATATAGGTAACTATACTCGTCTTGGAAAACCTTCGGTTTCTTGATTCGCTAATGATCAAATTAATTTCGAAGGAAAAAAGGTTTTTAAAAAAGAAAGAGCTAGTAACATGAACGTCTGTCGAAAATAATCGTACAGCATACAGGTCCAAAGCCCAAAGGAAAAAAAAACGATACGAGTAATCAACTAACTAAAAAAGCGCTCAATACAAAAGTAGAGCAGACCTAGTCAAACCTAGAGAGCCAGACAAACCTAGTAGGTTTGACTATATATATATTTATTTATTAAAGACATTTTTATATTTAACGTTCTTTTTATAGATACAAGTATTTAAGTAAATGATCTGTTTATAATAAACAGTATTAAATAACATTTACCAGCCTGAATGTCCGAGAAATTTTCATAGAAAATATTCGTCCTTTGACAGGATTCGAACCTGCATCCTATACGGAACCGTCATTTACGCTGACGTGCCTTAACCGACTCGGCCACAAAGGAGCGTTCGGTTGGCAAGGTTGAATTTACTGCTTATAAACTTCAATCTTCCATGAATCTCGTACATTCATAACTGCTCATGGCGTATCAAATGTAAACAAATGACGTCATATATTAAGAAATTGTCCATTAATATATATATATATATATATATATATATATATATATATATATATATATATCCCAACATTATATATTTACAGTAAAATTATTAACAATGTATCAATTAATATGAAAGAACTGTTTCGTGACATTCATCCATGTAATATTTCTTGACAGGAATGCTGTCCTGGTCTTTTAGTTGGCTGTTTGCTGTTAGAAGAAACTAGTCATATGGCGGGAAATCAGATTGCTTTTTCTTATTGGCTCTAAAGCTAAGTCTGATAGTGAAAGAGATAATCCGATGGTCTGAAGATACTTCTTCAAATGTGTTGAATTCTTGATAATTCATTGCCCTGTTCTTCCACTTCTTATTTATCCTGATGTGAGGCAGTTGGATCTTTGTGTGAGTGACATGGGTGGCTGACCATTGTTTAGAGCTCTTCTTTTGAGATTTGGTGGTTAGGCATACAAGATTATTTACCTGCATAAAGTCTTCGAGAAAGATCTCATTTCTGTTGTGTGCGTCACCGTCACCAACCTGGGCATTCATATCCCCACCAATAATCAAGAAGTTATGGTTTTGGACTTGTCTGACAAGGGAAAATAGGAATTGACAGAAATGTGTCACCTCTTCTTCGAGTCTGGACTCTGCTGGCCGCGTACTCACCCTCATTCAATTTGTATTCGTTTGGAATTTCGACTCAAACTGTTTCAACCCCAGAACCGTCACTTTATAAAACAAACTAATAAAATGATACTTAACCTCTTTAAGTCTAGGGCAATCCGTTATCTTTCCGTCATACCGGGTGTAAAACAGCAAAATTGTTCAAATCGTGTTACAGCAAAACTGTCCAATTGTTAGATTTAGCTCTGAACCGTTGTATCTTACAAATGATTAAAGATATCTTACTGGAATTCTCCGAGGTTTTTATGACACTATTGGGCTCTACTTTCAGTAATAATCATGTATAATTACTCTCTAAGATTAACAGACGTATCGTGATGAAATCGATCATGTATTTTATCTCAGGTCAGCGGACTGTGTGAGACGAAGCAGTTGCAGAGAATACGAGAATTTTGCGAAAGGCAAGAGATTTCAAGGAAGCTTGTTACTTTATCTTCAGCAATAATAAGCGAATATTTGGTGGGAACATAAAAATACATGCATGTATTTTCGATTCTATTAAACAGTTTCTGTTGGGGGCACGGCCAACGAGTATCGTATGCCACATTCTATACGAAAAAGATGAGGTCGAGTATGATAAACACGCACTCACATACACTCAGCTGATTTACGGCCGTATCACACAGGTTCTCCAATGCACAGCGAAGTTAAGCAACGTCGAGTCTGGTTAGTACCGAGATGGCAGACCGCCGAGGAATACTAAGTGCTGTAAGCTTGGATGTGCAAGTGACGTAATGGATAATGGTTTGAAATTGAAAATCGCCGAGCTGAGTTCCAATTCCAGTCGAGTTTCTTTTTAGTATTTACTTTCCAGAAAAAAATTCTTAAAATCTAATATTTTCAGGCTTTAAATAACCTGAAAAAGGATGATAAACCATAAAAACTAAATCAATGACATACACATACATGGGCATAAAATGGACATAAAAATTTTATTTAAAGTGGTAAGCTTGAAAACATGAAACTTAAACTTGACGCGTGAGGACGCCACCCTTAAAAAACAACCACAAAAACAAAATGCATACAGAAAAATGAGTTTGTTAATGGCTTATGAAAGAAGAACGCACTTAAAAGTCATGAGGCAATCTGTAATCAAATTCTCCCAGGAAACCAGAAAAAAGTGTGCGTGTACATGTGTAAGCAATAAATGGATTTAAAAAATAACGTTATTACTACAAAACTTGTATAGAATAGGCACACGGGTTTGAGTAAATATCGCTGGATTTTTTTAAAATGGTGGCGCTCTGTCTTTGGTTAGGAAACTAAGAGAATGAAAGCTTTGTAATTAAAACCAGTTGTTCGTGATTCTAGCCACTCCGCTCTGTGGAGGCCTGCTTGTTACGAAAATCACTGAAATAATACCTGGCACAGTGAGGCTCTGACTCTATATGCCGCAGAGGCATACTATTAGATGGACGTATAAAAAGAAGAAAAATTAATGAATATAAAATGATCGATTTTCAAAGAGGATTGACGTTATTCCTGAAAGCGAAAGACCAATAAAAATATCTATTTTTTTAGCCTGAGGAAAAGGAGATTGTCTAATCGAATTTCATCTTCACAATATTCAAAGTGCAAAAGTCATAATGCTTGGTTTTCTTTCAAACTCATATTTATAAACGTTTTTAAATTTCGCATTAGAAAGGAAATAAAATGGGTTCGGATTTAAAATGAAAATCAAGTTTCTCTGGAGTAAATAATAATTAGTTGCTGGAACTTATACAAGCTGTTCATAAAGTATTAGATAATTCGTTCAATTAATTAGATATTAATTTGCAGTCATTCATATGATATCAAAATGAACTCATTTTTTAATGAAAGAATTTATCTGAAAGGCAGCGTAATGTCAGACTACTAGGGAAACTATTTTGATGACTGAATAATGTTGCTATGAATTTATTGATTACATGTTTGGCGTCACATTGGGATTCAATGCTTAACAGGATGCATCTTCTATACATACATATAATATGCCATACACACACACACACACACACACGCACACCACAGACACGCACACATGCGCACGCACACACACACACACACACATATATATTTAATTTTTTGTGTCTGTAACAATTGAAGTAGCAATGTACAAAATAACGATGAGCCACCCCGTGTCGTACAAACTTGGTCCCGTTGATACGTACTGATATCACTATCGAAGCTGGTTCCTATATACGTAATACGCCACATATATCTTCAAGAACGCTTTGTTCATTTTTAGAAATTTATTTTAAACTTTAAAAGTTATAATTAAAAAAAAAAAACAGAAGTGGGGGACAAAAAAAAAAAAAATTAAAAAATATCTGATGATAGGTTGCTATTCGTAGGACGAAAAATAAGCAGGCTCTGAAATTACAGATTGAATCTACGACATTCCAAAGTTTAAACAAAAAATATTATGCCTCGGGAACTTTTTCAATAAACGTAATTTTGGTTGTAAATATATAACATCTATGAGGATAATATACGCATATCTTTCCTTAGGTGTTTATAAATTGTACACTGTTCAATTATTAACGTTAACAGAGTACTATTTTAAATTACAAAATTGGGCTTGGATTAGACGAAAATTACTTATAATATTACATATTACTTTTAATATATTCCTGCTTGCCGTCAATTTTAACGCCACGAGTACACAAGTTTCTACATAATTAATAATGAGTAGCGAGCTAGATCCTCGCTGAGTTACCCATACTAGCAGCCTAGTGATAAACTAAGCTAAGTTTTAACTATAACAGCTTTTAAATGAAAAAAATATTCTTAACATCTCTCCATTCTTTCTTTCTTTTTTCTTTCTTTCTTCGAGAAGCGAAAACATTATTGCTTGCCTGAAAGAAGACCCTGCGATGTGAGGTGCTTAACCTATTCAGCATTTTTGGCTGATATGAAGTGGAAAATTATATTGAATCCATTGTTTTGTTTTGTGATGTCAATGAACACACGTTGCCACTTTTGTGATGCCAACAAATACTCGTTGTCACTTTTGTAATATTCACTGTAGTAGGGACTTTGTATTCGCAGATATAACTATAATACGCCGTTGAACAATACTGGTGTCAGACGCCTTCGAATAACCTCGCTTGCTTGATAATATTCGCTCGAAGAGTAATCCGTGTAGTGATCCAAAAGAGAAATAGTATAGTGAATATAGTAGAGAATAAAGGTCCGGATAGAGGTGAAATAGCGATCCGTATAGTAATAGAGGATAAACTAGAAATGGCGATCCTTAGTCGTCAGCTACTTCTTGCATATATGCGTTTCCTCTATGGTCACGTGGTCTATATTATTCAATAATGGGATCGCCTGTGTCTTCTCTCTGGCGATCTATGTTCATACTCAATTGTCGGCATCCACATTGTCTTCCAATATAACACATTTCTAGCTGTATTCGTGGCTTTACTGCTAAGGATGTGGTGTTATTATTAAAAAACTAAAGACAATACCCATTTTTCAAACTTAGCCGACGTAAACAAGAACGGAAATGTTAATGGCTTTCTTCCTCTTCCAACTATATAACTAAACATTGATAACTATCCCGCTAAAACAGCAAGGCATCTAATTTTTTGAGTTCTAAAAATTCTTTGATCAGCTTGCTCCGATTCAAGTAGAGAGATTAGTGTACCTTCAAACCAACAGCGATGAGTGTGTGTAAATGCATTTGTAATTTTCCACGGAATACATTTTCTGTCTTATCGTAAATTCCTCGTTTAATGATGGGGGGTAGGAGGGGTCTTTTCGCTTAGTGGCATTTGAACCGTGTTGCTTAATAGTTACAGTAACTGATTCAGACCCAAACACACGTATGCTTGCTATTCTGAATTGCGTTTTAGGCAGACAAGAAGCAAGGTAGAAAAATATCGTAAACATTGTATTTCATTATCGAGGCTTTTAAAGATGTACTTATCGTAAATGTTTCTCATGCCAAGAGCTTTTAAGGAAGAAGAAATGAATCTTTAGATAGGGGGATTTGATTACTTAAATATATGAATAGACCGTTAAAATGACTGGATTACTTCAATGTATAACAAAAAACACTTATGAAGAATTTTTATTTCAACATATATATATATATATATATATATATATATATATATATGTATGTATATATATATATGTATATATATATATATATATATATATATATATATATATATATATATATATATATATATATATATATGAATGTATGTATATGTATATATATGTATATATATATATATATATATATATATATATATATATATATATATGTATGTATATATATATATATATATATATATATATATATATATATATATATATATATATATATATATATATATATGTATATATATATATATATGTATGTATGTATATGTATGTATATATATATATATATATATGTATGTATATGTATATATATATATGTATGTATATGTATATATATATATATGTATGTATATGTATGTATATATATATATATATTGTCAATATGACATATAAGTCATACATATGACATATAGTTTATAAAATTATATTTATATATATATAATCGTAATATAATGGGTATTTTATATTGATCTGTCAATAAAATGCTAGAATTGTAAGACACTCAGTTAAAGTTGAAAACAAAGTGTGTAGAAACACAAGGAAATCAGATCGGTCAAGAAAGCATTTAAAAAATTGTACTGATATTAGGGCATGTGATCTGACTTTGTAAAATGTGACAGGCCGAGTACTCACAGAACTCCCTCGTATATAAATATTTATGTCTGCACACGATTGAAGCACACACACACACACACACATATATATATATATATATATATATATATATATATAATTCTGAAACTGCTAGCGTCTTTCGTTTCGTGCGCATGTGTAGACGTGCCAATATCAATAAAGCCCAGTCCGATGAAATTGCAATGCATGAAATGCATCACAGACTGTTTTTTTCCAATTTGTCAAACTTTATATATATATATATATATATATATATATATATATATATATGTGTGTGTGTGTCTGTGTGTGCGTGTGTGTATGTTATATATACAGAGAGAGAGAGAGAGATAATATTATATAAAATGAAATTCATAGAAAATTTGGCAAATTTACCAATATGACAAAACAACTAATTCGTAAGTTTGAAAAATTTAATACAAAGGATGATGGACAGAAAGTTTCCATATATATAAAATTATAAAAAATTGGAAGTTGTGGAGAGCCATGGTCGGCTACCTTCCAACGAGACACGGCATATCGTGGAAGATAACTCTTATTATTCTAAGTAAACCTCCGTTTTTTTTATTATCCCCACCTTTAACATAGAATTGTGCTATGGTT
Source organism: Acanthosepion pharaonis (assembly GCA_903632075.3). Taxonomy (NCBI): domain Eukaryota; kingdom Metazoa; phylum Mollusca; class Cephalopoda; order Sepiida; family Sepiidae; genus Acanthosepion; species Acanthosepion pharaonis. The sequence goes on from CAHIKZ030001314.1 coordinate 636,096, forward strand.
AGTTTTATTCACTACCACAAGATGCTACAAAGTCAAAACTTTAGTCTAAAAACTCGAGCCATATCCTTAAATAATCTCGACAAATAGAGACTTTTATATGGATGATATGCGTGCCGCCAAACTCGCTCACAAATGTCAAAACTGTCAACTGTATAAAACAGCTTTCTCAGATCAATGATTAAAAATGGCTTCAAGCGAATGAACCCTGTACGTTTCAGCGAGGACCATAAGTCTTTGTATTTTGTGAGCTGGCGCTACAGAATCACAAACAAAAGACTGTACCAAATAACAGAAGCCATATCACTTGAAGACTTTCAACAACACCAACAAGTAATATGGATAGTAAATATAACACGACTAGAAAATAATTTCATAATCAAGATGTTGATGTTCTACACTATCTTAAATAAAAGGTTAGGAAGGAAATTCCCATCAATACTGGAAAGAGTTATAACAGTTACTTGACTTGAGAAACCTATTTTCCTGGAAAACTGTTTTAAAAGAAAGATTTTATAAATTTCAATCGACAGCTGCTCGGTCAATGAATGACAAATGCATCCATATAAGGAAATATCTTATATTGATATTACCATAGTCTATAGTATACTGGGGGTTTATCATCAGTAGTAGTAGTACCTTTTCAGGGAAGCAGTGGATCCTGCCTTACTCAGGTGAATTAGGATGCGGATGGTACTACTCCATGGTCTACATCCAAATCTCAAATCTACCTATGGACGATAATGGGTATGTCCCAATTTCCATAAATACAGTAGTAAATACTGTATGTTAGTCAGTAGAGATTCGTTTCCAGCTGTGCTGGTCAAACTCTCTACCTCCGGGAAAAGAGGATCTCAAGGCGAGGTTATGTCGAAGGGCAGAGTCTCACCTCGGGAAACAGCTACCTGACCCCGATTTATACGGGGTCTATTGGGAGATTTTGGCCGAGCCTATGGGCTCAGATATCCTACATTAAATTTGGCCTTGTGCCACATCTGTATTTCTGGTATTAAAAGCTATTTTTACACTTTCATAGTGTTTTGACCCAAGTTTTGGGGTTAACTATTTGCCTATAGCTAAGGCCCTAACATATGCTACCACCTCGGATCAGGATGAATCTGGAAACACCCTGAATTAAGAGGTGGTTCCACGCTCCTCAAAACCTTAAAATTTAGTCGGATGTAGTTTATCGTCTTACCCAGGACAGATGATAGTAATGAAGTATTAATTGGATTTGTATTGAAAGCCAAATGATACTCCTGGTACAAAACTCAATCAATATATATTAAAATGTGCATATCAATAAGTCTGTATCCCGCTACCTAGTTATTATTTGAATTTTGGAGTAGAATTTTCGCTGTTTAATTTTCTTATATATGGGAGTCATCATTCATTAACGCTTTCATGTAAAAAATTGAGCGGTGGGCATTGTTATAGATAGAAAGCTGGAATTAATATTCAATTATGTTTATAAAACTATAATTAATACCACAATGTTTTAGAGATCTGATAGACTGCCTATAAATCCGTTGGGTTCTATTTAAAACGAATCCATGATACAAAATCACAAGGTAAAAATATGATCAATTTTATTATTAATTACGCATAATTTAATTTGTATTTGCAATAAAAGTTATTGTAATAATTATTATTACTCACATTATACAATTTGACTTGAATCAAACGCAATAAGAAATTCATAAGAAAAAGCTTAACTTTTCTTTAGAATGAAATTGCAAACTGATATCACACGTTATCACACGAAAGACCTTTCCATTCAAGTAATAGTAACCCCGAGCTAACACAAATTTTAGTATATACTATATTACAATTTTCGAAGATGGTCATTCCAAAAAACAATATATAAATAAAAAAATAAAACAATATATAAATAAATAGAAATCGTTGGAAATTTGGTGGTTAGGAATAAAATAAATGTAAGGAACAAACAGGTATTTATATTTATTATACATACTTGTTTCTTCCTTACATTTACTGCAAAATACGTAACGGCGGTAAACCAGCGTGCATCTATTTATTTATTTACCATCATGTCATGCAACACAATTATCTTGTCATAGTGATTACGTTTTATTGACACACGCGCATAGTCTCTTCACCTATTAAATAATTGCCAAACATTTGATTATAAAGAAGTTCTAGTGCATTGTAGTGAATTGTATAAATATATGTTGTGTTATGCATATTTAAATTTATTTAATAATATTGTTATAATGTATTATGAATGTTTATTACTTTTCATACGCATAATAGTTTGAATATAAGATGCAAGTGTTTGTTTATATACGCGGATCGATATAAGATTGTGTATCGAAACAATACTGAATTTCCTACTAGAATGCCGGAAAAGCAAGAAAACGGAACTAACTCAAGAATCCCTTGTGTAACTTTAATGAAATTTTGGACTGTACTCAGCAGGTGGTTCAATGCACAATATGCTTCTAAATTGGTTGGGGTAATATTTATCGTTTCGGCTGTAACACGGAAACATACATACATACAAATTTAGAGTTTTTGTATTATAATAAATGTAGAGAATTAGTAGATAATTTTTATTTTTAATTTTATAATTAATACTGAATTTTAGGTTGGGTGGGCATTAAGGGATAATGCGTCTTGACAAGAAAGGCGGTTTTGTTGAACAATAAATGTTTGCAGTTCACAGCAGAAGGAGGAGGGGGAAGAAGAAGAAATAATAATAATATAAAGTAACCAACTATAAACACGTTTAGCTTGAACTCGCAGAACTTTGAATATTAAAGAAGTTCACGGTTATATAAGGTGTCTTTAGAATGCTGCCTGTCAGAATAGAGACATGTCTAAAGAAAATTGGTATTGACTGCCCAGTGGAACTCTTACAGCAAGAAAGTCTCTCAAGAACGGCAAGAATGACCTATGTTGGTTCCAATCTCTCTGAGAAAGATTATTTGTTCATGTCTTACATGACACACAGCATAAGACCTGCAAATGGGGAATGAATGGGGGCTGGTCATCATCTCTTTTAAACTTATCAGTCTCACTTTCATCCATGCATTGATTAGTGATGCCAAATCTGGCCTGGTACTTCTGCTATGTATTTAGGGATTTTTGATATAATCCAAGGCAGAATCTACAAAGTTAATGGTCCTGATCTGGCATCTTGGCTTCAGTCAGTTTTCCTCCGCCATAACGGTGACTAACAGAATAGAGACACGGATGAAGAAAATTGTCATTGTTTGCTCAATGGAACTATTTCAGAGAAAGAAGTCAATTCAGGACGGAAAGAATAATCCGTAAAGTGATGAAGCCTTAGAAGTCAGAAAAAAATTACATAATACCTAAGTCTGCAGTTTCTGGCTCACTATCTACGCGTTAATTATCAGATATTAAGAACTTAAGTCAGAAAATACTAAATAAAAACAGTAAGTGCTATAGTAGAAAGAGCGGCAATAGTAGTAGTAGTAGTAATAATAATAATAATAATAATAATAATGTATATACGGGTGATGGATGCACTATTGTAACGGTTAACTGTTCGGAAATTAGAATCAGCGTACTGGGTTCAAATTCAGAAAAATGTATTCCATTCACTTCCCACTATTTCCATTGGAAAAGGAATAAATACCTGTTTTGCTAGCTATGGATTAAATAGCAGGGAAGACTGCGCTCTTTGGACTTTGGCGGTCTACCAGTCTCAAAGAATTTGAATTCGAAACCTGTCTGAAGAGAGATGGACTCCTTAAGTCTATTAGTTCCAGAGCCGGCGTCATAAAGAGATTCCGATATTGCTATCCAACCTCGTTCTGACGACTTCTGTGACGACGTCGGTGTTTTTATCTTCAACAACATCAGTGGCATGGAGAGAGGAAACGTGATATGCATTTTTCAACAACAACTCTGCCATACACTGGAGAAAAGAGAAATAAAAATGAAAAATAAAACCTCTGCAAGCGCGGTTGCATAATTTCTTGAAACTGTCGGATGTCATAATCACTTTTAATGAATGTGATCGATGTAACCATATTTCTTCGAACACTTGGAATGGCCCGAAAAGAAACAAGATGAAAGAACAGGAGACTAAAAGGATTTTTTTTAACTATCCAGACGATAGAATTATTGAACAGACTATACCAAGGAGAGTCTTAGGATACTGAAGGTCATTCCATCTCCACTACATACCCCCAGTTACTATAAATGTAAAAATCCAATGAATGAAATAGAGATATAATAAAAAAGACAAAAGACTTATGACTTTTACTCTGCATTGCTTACTCTGAGAATGCCATATGCTCTAAAGACGGAGTTCTTCAAAGATCCATCATTACTTTGAAGTCTACGCTACATGTTACTGAGCGCCCTAACCCAGCCTGACACCCACTTAGGTTAGCTGGCTTCGTTACTTGATTTAATTGACTTCATTCTGGCACAGCCCCATTCCATTTGCAGCCATTCCGAAACTGCAGCGTGTTCTTTGTTTTGCATTCAGCACAACACACAATGCTATATCTACCAAAGGAATCTAAAACACGTGTTAACCTGTGTCTAATGCAAAATACATGGAAGTTACGGCAAATTTTCACTGAGAGGAGTTCAACTATAAGTTTTTGATTTGGCAACCCTCCCAGAAAGAAAGAATCGAGGTGTCTAAAATCTTTGTATAGTTTTACACACACACACATATATATATTATATATATATATATATATATATATATATATATATATATACGCATACTCACAAACATATATTGATCCAAACGTTATGACCGTGGATACTCGTATTCGAAATATAAAGGCTGTATTTTCCGTTTTAAGGAAACTACACATGCTCATTCAAATATTTTTTTCTGAACGCTGATGCTTTCCTTAGCTGAACAGTAATGCAGGCCAGATCAAGTCGAGGTTTCTCCTAAAAAGGAGATTGTAGTTTCGATTCCTGCTGGCGAGCACCTTTTCTTTATTATTTCTATTATTAAGATTTCTCGGATGCGCAGGCTGATATACATTGTTTAAAATAACAAAAAAAAATGTGGCGTCTACTTCAAATACGAGTATTCACTATAATAACGTCAGAAGTGATAGAAATGTCGGGTTAAAAGTAAATCCATCACACACACACACATACACTTACACACTCACTCATATATATATATATATATATATATATAATTTTTACATACGCACAAAATATAACCACTTTTGGTTCTCACCAGTCAAGATGCATGCGCATCGAAACAAGAATGCATCTCTGTAGTGAGTAAGTTGTCTTTGTCCGTAAGTAAAAATTATAATAAATAATTATTGCTCAACTCTTTGTATTGAGCCCTCTTTTGAATTAATACAATGAACTTTAGAATTTATATTATTTTCGTTCTCATTACATTCATATATATATATATATATATATATATATATATATATATATATTGAACAATAAAATATACTAAAAAATTAAAATCTTCAGACACACTGGATTGAATATTAATATTCCTTCGTTTTTATTATTAGTTCATTTAGATTACTCGACTAGTTTCGGCCAACATGGCCATCATCAGGAGAAAAATAATTTTCTGCTTGCTAGTAGAAATGAATCTATATATATATATATAACTATGATGGATACTTGTTTGTGTAATTTGTAGATCTATCATTAATTTTTATTTCAGTGGCTATTTTCTTGGCCTTACTATTGATGTTATTTTACCAGTTGTCCTATATATATATATATATATATATATATATATGGTGGACTCTCCCTCCGTATTCAGTTCCTAGGAACCGACAGCCAGACACCAGCATATATGATTTGATTATAGTGGTGAAGGCTTTTGTGCAGAACCAACCACACTTTTTGAAGGGCCTGGTGCACTACGTACCACAAGTTCCACAAACGGCCCTCCGCTGGTTTTGAATTCTAAGTTGTCCTTCTAGACGAGTTGCCATCAAAGGCTATAGAACTCAGTCTGTCCTGCTATTTACCCATATCTGGAGGAAGAAGAAGAGGATTAATACCTTTCCCAAGGGTATTAGCACGTAAGTGAATGTAATTCGAACTCAGCTCTCCGATTCCTCAATCCGAGCCGCTATCCAAATGTGTATATATATATATATATATATATATATACACACATATGATTGTGTGTGTGAGGGGGGTAATCCTGGTTCTCTACATTTTCCAGATTTGTGATGTTTCACTTAACGCTTACCCCTTTATATGACCCCCTTTTGCCTTTGTAACCCTTGTTCTACCAAATCTATTTGTTCAGAATCGTTAAAGTATTCGCTGCTTCTCTCTGTTTCTCCTGCTTCCAATATTCTCTGCGAGGTTTTAATTCTTCAAGCTTTCTTTTATTCAGTACCTGTTCCAATCAGAACCCGACCAAAAAACCCTTCCAATATACTTTTATACGCATTCAACAGATTTTAGGTTTAGGGATAGGACATTTTATTTACGTAAATTAACTGCGTTATTATCCGGTCATCAAAATAGTTTCCTGGTTTCTCTTGCCTTACGCTAACTTCCGGCTAAATTTTGAATTCTCCCGTAATCATTAAAAATCATCAGTTTACTTTTGACAATATTTTTACTCCTATGAATTGGTAACGAGATTATATCTTCATCAAAATATTTCACTTCTTTTTCTGACGTTTTACGCCATTTCACAACTAAATTTTGTGTTCCGTCGTAATAATTTAACCTCTCAGATCTAATTGTTCCACTAGCGGAACATATTTTAAAACATATTTGTTAAGCATTAATTGTTTTATCACGATATGTAAGCACACATTGTACGAGGGTGTGTTGGAAAGTTCACAGGCTGGCTATGAACGAGTGATGGTAGACCTGTGAAATCTTTCATGCGTTAATGCCAACTCTTATTAATAACTGAATTGTTTTTGTTTTCTGAAGTAAACTGATATCTGACTGTTCAATGAAGACTGTTCATCCTGTTGGTCAACAAAGTTATGATCACTGAACTTCTGGTTCCCAGGCAAATGTCTTTTCATGTTGGTGAACTGATGTTAGTAAAATCAGGAGAATAGAGAGCGTGATCAACCAGTTCAAAGCCTTAGTCACACACGGCAATCATTGAGACCAAGGACTCCTGATGAACCAAAAGCTATTTCATTAGTTTTTGTGGGCGTTTGGTTTTGATAGGCTTTCGTAACTGTCTCGGCAAGATGGCGTACTATTCTCCAGTGCGGCCCTTTTAAAGATAGTCAATAAACACAATGCTTTTTACATCCTAAAAAAAAAAAAAAAACGGGATATTACTTTCCCTGCAGGTGAAACGACTTTGTTCTTTATTACGGCAGATAAATAGGGAGGTTTCCATTTCATATGTTGTTTCTTTGTCGATGGCTCAAAGTAATGAACCCATCACTCAAACGTTCAAGGAAACCTGTTTCGATCTGCCTCAAACAATGTCAGATTTTCCTTGAATGTCATCAGTCTGTTGCATTTTTGTTCAGGTGTCAGAAAACGTGGCGCCCACTGAGTAGAAACCGTCATTATACCAAGTTCATTTTTTTTGCAGAATAACCTCAGCTCACTCACGGGATATGCTAAGAGCACTGGCTACTTGATTTATATTTTATTTGTCGTCCCCCACCATGTGGTGAACATGATCAGGTTGTGGCCGTTTCAGGACATTTAGTCCATGGGTCATCTTCAAGACTCTCCCTTTCCTTCCTAAATTCAGCTGCCCACTTTTGCACTGTTGATAAAGCTGGAGAATCGTCCACTCATCTAGAAAGTATGCCAGCATGAATACCCTTGGGGGCTAAATTCTTTTCCTACATGTATTTGAAGGCACTACGATGCCAAATTTTGCCTATTTTCAAGAGAAGTCGCTACTTGTTACATTTGATGTCTTCTTTGACTTGTCAGGTGTCAGTTAAGTTGCAGTTATTAAATGAATGCATAGCATCACTCCTTCATATTCAGCTTATGAACTTTTTATCCCACCTCTGTAGACAAGTATTAATTATTTTTAAACTCGATAAGTACGAAAATATTTTATTTTTGTCTTTTCCATGCATATTATCGATAATTGAATTTAATACACGTCTTGTATAAAGAAATGCCTTAAAATACGTTCCACTAGTGGAAAAACGGACATTAAAAGGTTAATGAAAAATTCTTCAGCACTTTCTTGACTAGTCTTTTCATTCGTATATATTTTTTATTCTTTGTCTGTATTCTTTCTTTTAAAGTCCTTTGACAAGTACATTATTTACTTAAACAGGGAGACAGTTGAATAAAATAAATCTTAGTAAATAAACAGGACTAACACGGCTTTGTTGCTCAATGTCTGTTTTGGGTATTTAATTTCGTTGGACTAATCGCATTTATTATGTTGGCAGATATAAATAAAGATATCTATAAAGCAAATTGAATTTAAGGTGGCGTTTAATTTATGAAATGTAACATGACATTTGAAAATAATTGACAATAAAGTAAGAATTAAAAGCAAAGAAGACCCAACAAGCATTATCAGAGCCTGACAAGAGTGACAAAGGAAGTAAGAGTTTTTTCCCATTTTGGAAGATAAATTAGTTATGGTTGCAGATCTTGATTAAAACCTCATGGATGAGGGCAATTTTAATGTCACATCCCTTCAGAACATAAGCAGTTTTTCCTATTTATTAATCATTTTTCCTATTTATTAATCATTTATGAATTGCCATGCGTTTGTGGTAATATCAGTCAGTCGATGTCTTGTTAAATGGAAAACAGATGGACCTGTCGCAAAAGTAGTTTCAGAACATTTATTTTCGAAAGATGGTTAACAGTATCGTGAAGTGGGCTTCACAAGCATCCCAGACAAATAGAATTGGTTAAATGAAGATAAATCATCTTTTCAGACAAGGACGACGAGAAAAAGAACGATGATAACTATAAAACTGACCAATATCTGCGAAAAGACACACAGAGAGACGAGGCGGGCCTCCGGAGAACGTCGAGACAGGGAAGACAGCCGTTAGACTGTTCACGTCCCCCCGCCCTTCACCTACACCTCATCTCAACTTCGCTCACTTATGGCAGTAGGTTACGAATCAAGAATAAAATCTGATTTACTGGTAGAAATTGTTTTGTTTTTCACTCGTGGGTAAATGATCTGGCCAAAAGGAAATTTTTAAGTCACAATCGTTCGAATGTAAGAAGATGCACCCAGGAAACGGACCCGGTGTCTGGCCTGAAATGCAACGCAACATATTCTTGCGTAAGATAATTTTCCGTTGCTTCCTCCACGGTTTGTAATTTGGACCTTTCCTTCTCTTAACATTCATTCTCTTGCTGACAGGCATATACCCTGTCATTTTACAAATGATAGTTTCCTTTCTGTGACTGATATCAAAACGGTGTCATTTACAGATTCTTAGTTGTTAAGATTATACCCTAATAGTAAATGCCGGTAGGATTGATAGTTCTTTCACTTTCTATTATTGTGTACTTACGGAGTTCACTTTCTATCGGTATGCAGTATAAATCCTCGATTATTCTAATATCTTTCCCGAATAAATAAAGTTTTCCGGGCAGTTCAAATAGATCTTAGGTTTGGTTTGGTTTGGTTTAGGTTTAACGACCCATCAACCATTATGGTCATTTAAGAGTCAGTTTTTGAATTTTGGGATCACACTTTTTTTAATGTAGTTTATTTGTTTTGAAGTTGGTGCACATGTTAGAATGGTTGTATGCATTAGATTGGTTGTACACATTTTTATTTTAATTAGATTTTGTTGTATAGTCCTATTTTCTTTAAATATGCCATTAAATGATCTATCTTGGTGTGTTCAAATAGCTCTTAGTGCGTAGACTATGAAACAAATATACAAATATATTGCATTTTCTATCATTCTGATCAGATTCTTATCAAATTCTAGAATAGAATGATAATATTTCGTCTTAGAATATTTTTTTAAAATCATTTCACCCCATGCGAGGTAATAGTGCCACTAAGACGCAAAGGTTTACTGAGAGTGAAAGAAAATATAAAGGCTTTAGTGAGGAGAATGGACAAGAAAGGAACAGGAATTCAAGAAGACATAAGATGATGATTAACGTTGCATGTACATTTTGAAGATCGTAGGAAACAGCTATATTTACTCGCACGTCCAACTAAGAGAGGATGTGACACAAGGTGGTATTTATGCGGGGAGCGTCATACACATACGTATGCATATGAGCCAAGAACAAAAATTATCCAATCTATCGCGGCCACTGTCACTGTGGCGTTGATATTACACCGAAACCTCCTTCTCTTTTAGTGCAATGAAGAAAGTGTTGCCGGAGGGTTAGGATCCCCGGAACCGGGCATCTTATCCCATCTAAAATGAGGAGCACATTTTACCTACTTCCGGTAAAAAGCGAACTCCTGTGACATGGAAGAAAGAAAACGGAAGAGAGTTCCACAGGCAGGAACTGCGACTAAATATGTTATTACATATAACTATTTCAACAGTAAAGCGATGCGACCCAATAGCCAATCTGGCACACTTAAATTCATGTGGTCGAGGTACCAGAAAGGCAAGTTCATTGGAACAATTGCTATGAAAATATTTGTAGAGAAGACAAGTAGATGTCATGTCACAGCGGGGAGAAAGTGATTGAAGTCAAGATGCCAGATCATTACAGATAACATTACAGACCCTTCTTTGGATTTTGTCAAGAGATATATTGCAAGAGCAACAGACCAGATATAGTAGCAATATCCAATGCATAGACGAATGGCAGATTTATAAATGTGCAAGATTCAAAATAACTATATAAAATCCCTGTGCCTTTTGTAAAAATACTTTTATGGCAATTGCTTTGAGGAACTTTCTTCTGTGGTACCTACAAGCTGGTCTGAAAGTCTGGTCACCCCTACATAATATAATTTTCTATTTCGAATGGCTGACACGAAAATGATGGTGTTTCTTACATACCTTCTCGATGTGTGACAGCGTCAATGAAAGTGTATGAACTGAATCCAGTTCTATTGTCCTCATTACTTTTTGGTAGTGGGTGTCAAGACATTCGTACCACTTTGTAGATTTAAAGAATTTAAGCGCAGTACTTAGATTGTAGCAAGATCTCACCATTTTATAGTTGAAATAACTAGATATAATCGTAGCTTCTATACTAACAGTTTATTTTCTCGCAATTCTCAATTGTGGAACTTTCATCCGGTTTATTGCTTTCAGTCAAGTCTGATCTCTAAAAGTTTAAATGCAATGTCAATCGTTAACTTCTGTTTTTCTTGATTTATATTCTTTTATTGTTCATGCTACTTAATAACCTTTTTTTTTTCATAGACTTTCAAATTTAGTACCCTCCTGCATCGTAGTGGCTTTGTTGCCTTGCTTGGAGTAAAATGATTAAAAATAACTATTAACCCTGAGTTTACTTCAACATCATTTTGGAGGAAGAAGGACGAGATGAATCTGTGAACAACGACAACATCGAAGATGTCAAAGACATTTAAGTACGCTGACAACATAGATGCGACAGCCATGACGTCTATCATTGACAGAGACAGCAATGAAACTGACTAAAACAGGGTTACTATTTACGTGAAATTTATTTTGAAACGAATCTAGTGTTTGGTAAGAGATTTAAACTATAAAAGACGTTAGTTCGAAAAACAGGCATAATATAATAAAGGCAATGCCCTCCTGAATATCGCAATGTACGTTTGGATATTTAGTTCTTTTGGAAAATATAACACAATAGAAATAGGCGTGTATTATAAACAAATAATTGAGGCAGAGGTAGCATCTATTTTATTCGTTTTTGTCGATCGGTGCTTATTTTTCAAATACTAATGTTTTTATTCAAAACTATTTACATATGGTGATGGCGCAACTATTTACTCTTGTATTAAAGTGTTCTGATCAATTCGATGAGGTCAAATAGCAGCTGATGTGAAAAAAAATGACCAACAATCTGTTGTTAACTGGGACAAGGAATGGCTTGTTAATTTTAACGTTGCAAAAACAAAACTTCTGTTTGTTAATAGTCTGAGAGAACCCTTTTTACCTTCGATCAGTACAGCTGAAAGTGACTCATTGCGCCTTCTCGAGCTAACGTCTTCTGCTGGCGTCAAGTAGAAAGCATATATTGAATCCATTGCTAGGTCTGCTGCTCAGTGTCGTATTAGACAGTTTTTCTCACCAGAATCTATCTTACATATTTATAAGTCAACCATTCGTCCATGCTTCAAATATTGCTGTCACATACAGTCTGGTGCTCCTGATATATATTTAGAGAATCTTGATAAAATGCAAAGAATCTGCATTGTTATTGGCATATCGTTTTCAGTAACTTTCCCAACTGCCGTGATGCATATACCCTATGCCTTTTCTCTAAATACTTTCATGATCATTGTTCTGTTGAACTTTTCTTTCTGTTGTACATAGGGTTAATGAATTGAAGTGCTGTACTAGATCACCAGTAATGTCTCATCATTTTACAGTTGAAATGGTTAGATGCAACCGTAAGTTCTATGCTAATACTGTCTTCTATTGTACTTAATCGTAAATTGTTATGTAATGTCAGTCCTACTATATGGCTGTGAATGCTGGACAATCTCCTCACAGATGAAAAAGAGACTTGAAGCAACAATGTAAGAAATGTTTCTTTACAGAAGGATACCGAGAATACCATTGAATTAACATGGATGCAATGACGCAGTTTTAGAGAAAATAGAAACAAAAACAACCCGTATACTTAATATCAGGAAGAGGAAGCTAAAATATCAAGGGCGCATAATGAGAAAAATTTGAGACTGATAAGACGAGAGGGACTGCGGAAAGCAACGAAAAATTTAGCCAACGGTCTTGTTTAAATGGATAGCAGAACAGGGTTCAGGAGTGTTGTGGATCCAGAATAGGTCCGAAAGAAAACTCGAAGTCAGCAATTTGGTGAAAACAGATTATTAACAAAAAGAACGAATACAAAAGTGTTGCACGTCCGACTGACGGCAAAGTACAGTAGTCAACTCGTCACCCGTAGACAGCGATATTTAGTTACCACCCCGCACGAGGGTTACATGAGGCATAAGGCCGGCTTAACGTGGCATCTCCGAGCCCGTGGGTACGGCCAAAAATAATCCCTCCTTGAACCCGCATAAACAGGTTCAGGGGCTGTCAACCTCCCCGAACGAGAGACTGCCCTTTGGTGGAGCCTCGTCCGGGTTCTTCTCCGCCCGAAGGCAGAGAGTTCGACTGTTTAGCTGGCACAGGTCAACTGTAGACAGCGATATTTAGTTACCGCCCACCCCACGGGGGTTACATGAGGCATAAGGCCGGTTTAACCTGGCATCTCCGATCCCGTAGGCTCGGCCAAAAATAAACCCTCCTTGAACGGCAGAGAGTTCGACTGTTTAGCTGGCACCGGTCAACTGTAGACAGCTCTCTTGAAAGGCATAATCTCCCCGTATATATAGTAATAGGACGAGTCCATTTAGTCCATAAAGGTAGGTCCCATAACAAGGAGAAACAGCAAAAAGACAAAACTTACTAAAAGCTACAAAGGATTGGAAGTTTTGGAGAGCTATGATCGCCTATGTCCTAAAGTGGAATGAGACATCGAAGAAGAAATCCTTCCGCTTTATACGTTTCCTTTATTTAAAAAATAATGAACGAATGACTGAGATATTTATTTGTTATTTATATTTGCTTACGGAATTGATGTTCAGACGAATTAAACGGGGGTCTTCTCTGTGATAGCGCTCTCGACAGTTGCGTATATCTGTTAGTTAAATTCCGTGAATATTATGGCGAGGCGAGGCATTTAATGTATGATAAAAACTGTACGCACGTCGAACGACGGAGCAACAGAGCTGCTCATTTGAATGAAATATAGGCGTGTTCACTCAGAGAGGTGAGTTCTTTAAACAAATATTTCTTGGGTAAGACTAATTTTGGCACAAGGCCAAATTTGTAGAGCACTCAGTAAAAAAAAAAAAGAAAATAAGTTCGCTGTTGCCTTGATGTTCTTGTGAATAAAGAAACGGAAAAGCACTTAAGAGCACGTGCCCCCACTTCTCAATAACGTGGCTGTGTTTATTGCTGCTGAGAAGTTTTGAAATAAGAAAAAAAAAAAACCAACAAAAAACAAAACAAAACAAGACAAATAAACAGCTTTTGATAGGGCTTGTCCCGAATGATTCTAATGAAAATGTCACATGTATAAAAGTCGGGCAAATTAAGGCTATTATATCTTATACTACTATTAGGTGTAAACAGGCTACAAAAATATGTACGTATGAAAGTCGGGCAAATTAAGGCTATTATATCTTATACTACTATTAGGTGTAAACAGGCTACAAAAATATGTACGTATGAATGTCGGGCAAATTAAGGCTATTATATCTTATACTACTATTAGGTGTAAACAGGCTACAAAAATATGTATGTATAAAAGTCGGGCAAATTAAGGCTATTATATCTTATACTACTATTAGGTGTAAACAGGCTACAAAAATATGTACGTATGAATGTCGGGCAAATTAAGGCTATTATATCTTATACTACTATTAGGTGTAAACAGGCTACAAAAATATGTACGTATGAAAGTCGGGCAAATTAAGGCTATTATATCTTATACTACTATTAGGTGTAAACAGGCTACAAAAATATGTACGTATGAATGTCGGGCAAATTAAGGCTATTATATCTTATACTACTATTAGGTGTAAACAGGCTACAAAAATATGTACATATGAATGTCGGGCAAATTAAGGCTATTATATCTTATACTACTATTAGGTGTAAACAGGCTACAAAAATAAGATAAAAGAAAAATAGATAGAAAAATAATACCAGCAATGTTTTATCTCAGAAATTCAGACAAATTAGAACTAATAGATCTTATACTACTATTAGACGTAAATAACTAACAAAGTAAAATAAAATAAAAAAATAAAATAAAAAAAAACATTAGCCCGCAAGGAAAGTTGGTTCTCTGTGTCGTTCTAGAAAGTTTTTCTTGTCTAAGTCCATCTATAAATCGACCATCCGTCCTTGCATGGAATATGGTGCTGTCGCTGTACGTCTTGAGGTCCTTGAAAAAATTCAGAGACGAATATACAATGTGATAGGTCCTGACCTGGCATCTAGTCTACAATCGCTTTCCCACAGACGTGCCGTGGCTTCCCTCTGTCTCTTCAGACTGCATGAATTTAAGCGAGCTACCAGGCTGGCATCTCGGTCCCACCCTTTCACTCTCGAAACGGTTAAATGTAACCGTCTCCTCTACTCAAACAGCTTCTTCTCTCGCACTTCCTGTCTGTGGAATTCTCTTCCTCTTACTTGCTTCCCTGTTAACTATAATCTTCACATATTCAAGTGTAATGTCAATAGTCATCATCTGATACCTTTATTTTGTTCTCCGACCTTCTCCTTATCTTCTCCCCAATCACGCCTCTTTGCTCTTGTTCCCTACCCTTTGCAGCCCCTTGCGTGCTAGTGTCACTGCCCCTTTGTTTGGGGTGTAATGTTTAAAAAAAAATACTTCATCTATGAATTTCGAAAAAATTATGATTATGGTGTCTTATACTAAAATAAGGCTAAACAAGCAACAAAAATAAAATGAAAGATAAACTAGTAAAAAATATACTAATTAAAATGCTTTGTTATTGAACTTCAGGAAAATTAAGACTATTACATCTTATACTATTACAAGGTGTCACAAATTAAGACTAACATGCTATGACATCACTTATAGTACTATTTCAAGAAACAAAAAGAAGAATGAAGAAAAATGAATCCAAAAATAATAATGCGTTATCTAAGAGATTCGGATAACTTAAGTCTGGGTGCAAACAAACAACAACAACAAGAATAAAATCCTTGTTAAAATATAATAACAAAGTTTCATTTATGTAAATTAGATAAATTCAAGCTATAATGTACTACGAATGGGTGGAAACAAGGACTAAGGTAGAAGAAAAACGAGTAAGAAAAACAACAATGCTTTATCTAAGTATTTGGGACACAATAATTAACTATGATTTATTAGACAACATCGGTTGGTTCGGAGTAATGTCCTTGTTTAACGTTTCGGTCATCCTTATATAGGAAAGGTACGGAGAGGCAACTTTAAAAAAAATTATTACCTAAGGGATTTTATATGTTTGATATTATCTGTCTATATTTCTGAGATGAGGTATTATGTACATTATTTACATTATTCGGACTATTGTCCTCAAATTTGTCGCCATATTTATTACAAGGTATCGGCCGTTGTACGCTCCGGCATTCTTCAAGTTAAGGCAGTGGAGAACTTTCAGAGGGAAAATTAACAGGAGATAACTGATAACTGACATCCATTAAACATGGCACGTGGAACTAGAACAGTCTATCCCAGTGAGCGAAATAAAGGGTTCAGTTCGACATTCCAACCACCTGAAGAAGACCGGAGCGTACGGCCGAAACGTTTTAATAAATATGGCGACAAAGAGGAGGACAATAGTCCGAATAATGTAAATAATGTCTGATATTCTTTAAATAATAATAATTTTGTTCTGTCTTTTGATATAGAGCTCTCCCTGGATTTATATCTTCCTGGAACTTCAATACGGATTGCCATATTGTATCATTAGCATATATATATATATATATATTAATCAATTTCATCCCAAGCAAGGCAGTAAAACCACGAAGGTATAAAAGGAATTAGACAGTAGAAACTTTACTAATGAGTAAGAATAAAAGAAGAGTAATGAGGAGGACAGTAGAATGCGATTGAAATTGCATTTCAATTTTTGAATTATTCAAGATTACAGTTGGCTGGAAGACATGAAATCCGAGGAGAATTCCATAAGTGAGAATCGTGAGAAAAGGAACTGTTAGCATAGAAATTACAGTTGCATCTAGTCAACTCAACTGTAAAGTGATGAGACCTCATCGCCAGTCTAGTACTGAGCTTAAATTCAAATAATCTAGGTACCATATTGAAAAGCTCATCTGAATAATTATGAAATTATTTATAGAAAAAGTACAGAGAGACAACTTTACGACGGCAGGAAAGTGACTGAAGCCGAGATGCCAGATCAGGACAAATAATATTGTTTGTTTTATAGATTTTATCAAAGATCTCTCTCTCTATATAGCGGGACCACCAGACCGTATATGACACCAATATTCTAAGCATAAACGATTGCTAGACTTGTAGATATGTAAGATAGATTCAGAAGAGAAAAACTCTCGCACGACATTGTGAATTAATTTCCTCAGCATCTGACCTAGCAATGGTCAATATGGTCTTTCCACTTCATGTCAGTACAGAAAGTTAGCCCGAGAAGGCGAAACCAGTAACACTTCTGGAAGTTAGCATCAGCCATGATGATGGTAGGCAGGAAAGGCACTTTCAGATCATTCATAGATAGCAGTTTAGCTTTGGATGCGTTAAAATTAAGAAGCCATATGCGCGTCACTTAATAATAGACTGAGGAGGGTTTTTTTTTTTTATATCAGCCGCCATTTTCACCTTATCGGACCCATCAGACAGTATATAGAGAGGAATAAATGGTTGTGTCATCAGTATAGATACCATATCAATCATTTAATGAATAGGTTAGAATATTGTAGAACACAACAGACATATGAGGAAAGGCTGAAATTTTCTAAATAAACAAAAAAACACCCCCCCCCAAAAAAAACAAAAACAAACAAAACCCAGAAACAATGAAAGTAGAGCAAATCAACCCTTTGCAAATCTAATACTATTATGTCTAATACTACTAGTTGGTATAATCAGGCAATGGAAATGGGTAGAAAGAAAAAAACAGTAAAAGGATAAAAAAAGAAAATATTACTGCCTCAGCGAAAAAAATCGGATAACTTAAATCTATTAACGTATTTTCTCGATAGGCGAATGTGCTTTTCGATACTGAAGCATAAAAAGCTATTGTGAGTATAATTAAATCAGTCAAAAATATATTAGATACAATGCTTCGTTACTGAAAATCCGTTAAATTAAGACTATTACATCTTATACTACTTAAAGGAATAAGCATATAAGAAAAATAAGGTAGAAGATAAATGTACCCCCACTTCTCAATAACATGGCTGCGTTTATTGCTACCGAGAAGTTTTGAAATAACAAAAAATAAAAGAAAAAAAAAAAAAACAGAACAAGACACAAATAAACAACTTTCGTGAAAGCTAGCCCCGCTTGATTCTAATAAAAATGTCTCATGTCTGAAATTCGAGCAAATTAAGACTATTGCATCTTATACTATTATTAGTTGTAAACAGGCTACAAAATTAAGATAACAGGAAAATAGAATAATATTAACAATCTTTTATCTAAGAAATTCAGACAAATTAAAACTATTACATCTTATACTACTATTAAGTGTAAACAACTAACAAAGTAAAATAAAATAAAAACGAATAAAAAGCATTGATAAGAATGTTTCATCTATGGATTTCGAAAAAATATTTATATATATTATAATCTTATCCTACAATCATGCGAAACAAGCACCAAAAATAAGATAAAAAATAAACTAGTAAAAAAATATACAAATTAAAATGCTTTATTATTGAACTTTTGGAAAGTTAAGAATATTATATCTCATACTACTATAAGGTATAAGTAGATAAATAAAATACGGTAGAAGAAAAACGAATCAAAAATATAACAATCTTTCATTTACATTGTTCGGACTCATCTTTATCATCATATTCACAACGTTTCGGCCGTTGTACGCTTCAGCCTTCTACAGGGGATTGGAATTTCGTCCACCGTGAACAATGTAAATAATGTAAATAATTACAATACCTCATCACAGAAATATAAACAGGGCAATGTTTCATTTATCAAACTCAGATAAATTCAAATGATGACATATTTATACTGTAGCAAAAAAAAAAAAAAAAAAAAAGTACGGCTGTTTGACGTACAAGTTGTAATTTGGCTTCTTTGCAATCACAATCGGTGAGATTACCAGGAAACTTCACACACAAAGCACAATCACACAACTGGTCGGAAACCGCTGCTCATTTATTGAATGGCTCGGAAATATGCATAAGTCACAAATTTCTGTCTATTTCTGAGTATTGTAATTATTTACAGTATTTACATTGTTCGGGCTATTATCCTGATCTTTGTTGTCACGATATTCACGACGTTTCGGCCGTCGTGCGCTCCAGCCTTCCTCAGAATTTCGAACTGAACCCTTTATTTCGTTCTAGTTCTTCTGTGATATTTCAGTTGTAGTCATTTCCAATTTAACTCAACTGTCCCAGTTATTTGTTCACCTCTGCCGAGTATTGAACTCGCAACTCTTTGAGTCAAGTCACTGGATTACCAACGCTTTTATCCACTGGGCCATGTGTGAATGTCTGAATACTTGGGATTTATAACGATAATGTACACAGGTGGACGAAATAAAGGGTTCAGTTCTGCTGTGGCCTGTTTAAGGGCCAGAAAGAAAGAGACGGAACACGAAGGTAGATTGGACAAGTGTATTGAAATAACAGATATATACAAAGGAAGAGTGTTAGTAATAAGCAGATAGAGGTGTCCGTCCGAACGATCGGGTTACACTGCATCTCGGCTGCACATGCGCACGTTAGTATTTAATGAAAAGAGGAAGAGTTCATTCTACTGTAGGTGGATTACTACAACTAGTTCGAAATCCTAGTCACCTGAAGAAGGCCGGAGCGTATAACGACCGAAACGTCGTGAATATGACAAAAAAAAAGAGGACAATAGTGCGAACAGTGTAAATACTATAAATACCCACAGATTTTTCTCGGAAAGCCTCTGAGCGAGATTCTGTTGTTCTTAAACTGCAGTTTTTGGATCGGCCATATTTTCTTTTATGTATTTTGCACGCGAGACACGTGCAAGCGCGCTTTAGTTCCAGGCGGAAAGCCGTTTTCATTTTTAATAATAGGTGCAAACAAGGAATAAGATAGAAGAAAAACGAGCAAAAACAACAATGCTCTATCTAAAAAATTCGCACAAATTTAAACAATGAATGACTACGATATTGAAATATAAAAAACAATTATGAGTAAAATGGTTAGAAAACAATTTAACGCCTCTTACCTCATTAATAGCTTCGCTTCCTCTTGAGAATTGAGTCGTGCTGAGGACAAACGTGGAATTTACTCTCGACAAGAAAGACATGTAATCCATTTTGACTCGAGGTCGGACAAGTTCAAAATAGGTCCCAAAGAACAGTCCTTTGGTCGATATACTCGGAGCTATCATTTTCATCAGGGCACTGCCCAGCTGCGTAATCTGTAAGTTTCGGTCGAATATCACGTGGAAAGGAAAAGTCTTGCAAAAAGTCATCACACTGATCTTGGAGTCGGAAGGTTGGTTAGACACATGACTGTGGTGTTCCGGAAGGAGGCTTGGACCATTCGGCGCAGGCCCCATTGCAGCCAGTGCCCCTGCCCCTGTCGGTGTTGTTCGACTTGGGCAAATCGTCTTTGTGCTCGAGGTAGGCGACACGATACCCGAACAGTCAGAGGTCGGGTCTGTTTTGCTTAGCGTGATGACCGCGTGATGAATTTGCTGACTCGGTTTGTTATATTGCGACACTTCAACGGTCAGATCTGGTACGGAAAACAGAATGACACCCGTAGCCAAGACCACGCCACCCATATAGTGCCGCATCTGTGGTCGGTCGGTATAAAGATGCACAACCAATTTGCCACCTTCTGTGGCACACCTGCAAAACAGAAAGTAAGTAAGGAGCAATAAAACAAAGGTATATATATATATATATGTATATATATATGCAGCAATCCTTCTTTCATGTAAGTATAATTAAATATGACAGACAATATGCTTTGATTAAGTTGATCTTATAACTTGTTTGTTTGCCGTAGATAAATGAGACAAGAACTGTCCAAATGTTTTATTTTTTAAGCGCTTTCGGCTATTCTTTTAGCCATTATCAAGGAAGAATTATATTTACTGTTAACTGGAATTGGATTATTGTATGTATGTGTATAGTATTATACAATGTTTCATTTCTAAAGCAGTCAACATATATCCATGTTCATATTTGATATTACTGAGTACTGTTTTTGTGTTTATTAATGAGGTTTCCATTATTTTTAGCCATTTTTTTACATGTAAACAATGCTATTATATTTGTATTATCAGCTAGTATGTTGCGAATAGGGTCCGATAGGTATCCATGAGTAATTAAATGAGACCTAATTGAGCTATGGTCAGAAAGATGTAGCGTGAGTCTTGTTGTTAAGCAAGTTGTGGACAATATAATTGTTTACGAATTTTGATTGATCAAGAACACAATTCCTTAATGGACATTTAAATTCGTAAATAAGATTTGTTCTATTAAATTTTGATAATGCTAAATACACGCATATAATAATCCAATGGCTAAAGGTATAGCGGAAATCGCTTGGAAGAATAAAGCATTTGGACGGTTTTTACATAATTTATCTACGGAAAAAAAAAAAAAAAAAAATCACATGAGAAATTATATAAAAAAAACTTAATGAAAGAAACTTGTCTGTTATATTTAAGGAAGCTTGCATATATATATATATATATCTATATATCGTCGTGGCCTGACGATTGCATCTAGCATGAAACAGACTGTCGCCTCTAAGTGTTGACTTCTATGTTCACTTTTATATTTACAGACGCTCTATCTCTGATATTGAGCACTTTATCCCATAAATATAGCATATCTTAAGACTATATATATATATATATATATATCAAACTTATTATAAAACCCAGGTTGTGTGTGTGTGTGTGTGTCTGTTCATTTATATATTGGATCGTATTTCTTACATTTTTCAACCGATTTCAACAAAACTTCAGAGGACTACGTAAAATTACCTTGTGGTGGTTCTGACAGCGCCAAAAATTGGAAAAACACAATTGTTTTTGCACGAAATCAATTTGAAAACACGATTAAGAGGCATCACTGTCGCGAGAATGAAAGCGGGACAACTCATATCGAGTTATACTTATAAAACCCAGGTTGTTTGTGGGTGTGTGTGCGTGTGTGTGTTTGTTTATATATGGGATCGGATTTCCTACATTTTTCAACCGATTTCAACAAAACTTCACTTTTCTTTTTGGCAGGTAGTGTTTCTTATTGTCTACACACTTTTTTCTTTATTTTTACATTCAGAATGCTTTAAAAATGCCATTTACAAGACAATTGTTTATAATAAAATTCTACTCAATCGGTAGACACATAACGATTGAAAACAATGTTTTTGTTTGAGTTTGACCAATTCGTAAAAAAACAAAACAAACAAACAAAAAACAAAACAAAAAAAATAATTAAGACATGCGTGTCCGTCAACCTTAAACAATAATCTTTGTCAATTTTATTTTTCAGTCTTTATGATGGTCGATACAAGACATATCTCTTACTGTTACATCCCCGGGCAACGCCGGGCTCTACTGCTAGTATATATATATATATATATATATATATATATATATATATATTAGTAGTAGTATTACATTACAAATAACAACAATTCCATAAAGCTGGTAAAGGAGTAATAAGAAATCTGTGTATGCTTTTCTTTCATCTGCATCCTTTGCCCATTTTATTTTACCCACCCTTTCTTATTGTTTATCTCTCGCTTTCCATTTGCCTCCATTTTGTTTCGTTTTTCTTTCACTCTCATTTATTTTCTTTTATCTCTAGTTTTCTTTCTTATCCTCTACATTTTTCTATTTCCATTCCCTCTTTTTCCCCTTTTCCGTTTCACCCCAATTTGTCCTTGTACCAGACTAAACAAAGTTAATAAATATCCGTTGGCGCAATACAGTCTTCTTTTCCATATTTCAGCTCATCTGAACTTGTATCAGACTAGGCAGAGCTAATATTCATTGGCGCAACATCGTCTTCCTTTCTATATTTCATCTCAGTTGATCCTGTACCAAATTAAAGAAAGCTAATAAGAAACTACTCGAACAACATCGTCTTCTTTTGTGTGTTTCATCTCATTCGGTTTTGGACCAGACTAAACAGAATTAATAAATATCCGTTGGCGCAATACAGTCCTCTTTTCCATATTTCAGATTATCTGGTCTTGTATCAGACGAAAGAAAGCTAATAAGCATCCATTGGCGCAACATCATCTTCTTTTGTGTATTTCATCGCATTTGGCCTTATACCAAACAAAAGAAAGCTAATAAGTATCCATTGGCGCAACATCATCTTCTTTTGTGTATTTTATCACATTTGGCCTTTTACCAAACAAAAGAAAGCTAATAAATATCCATTAATGCAACATCATCTTCTTTTGTGTATTTTATCACATTTGGCCTTTTACCAAACAAAAGAAAGCTAATAAGTATCCATTGGCGCAACATCGTCTTCTTTTGTGCATTTAAACTCATTTGGCTTTGTACAAACAAAGCTAATAAATATCTATTGGTGCAACACAGTCGTCTTATCAACATTTCATCTCATTTTAGCCTCGTACGAGTATTCCTCTCTTGACTTTATCCAGTGCTGCAACTGATTAAATAATCTCAGTAAATGAAACGATGTGAAACGATGTTACAAACGGAATTTAAAACCAAAGACAAAAAAAAAATAAAAAATAAAAAAAATAAAATAAAATAAAATAAAAAAAAATAAATGCTGTTTTGTTTACAGTCTTTAACAATTTTATCGACTGAGTTTTTCTTTTTTCTTTCGTGACTTCAGCTCTAAGAATTCTTTGAGTGTTCTGCAATTTGTGCTGACAGCTTTGGGATCAAATTTATTTGCTTAAAACTGGTTTATTTACACCTAACCACCGAAGAATTCCTTCGCGTGTTCGCTCATTTATAATACTACTACCACGATAAACTTCTCAGTCTTGTTTTAAACAGAAACACGAAGCTGTAGCGCTATTTTTTGTTGCGTGTGTAATTGTTCTGGTTTAAATAGAGAAGCGTCATATTTATTTCATTGCTGTAGGATTTGAAGCCTTATCATTTAATACCAACAAGAAAGACCCGTGAAAATGTCACAGTTTTCCTATAGAAATATCCTTGGTGGCACAAAGCCGATAGTATAAGACACCCAGTGAGAGTCGAACTCGGACGTAATAGTTCTAGCGAGACAAGCTTGCTAACAAAAACATTGAGGTGCCCATAAACGATTTTTCAAAGTGTAGCCTAGATATGGTACAAAGCCGAAAATATTGGGTACTTAATGAGGATCGAAATCTCTATTCATTAGTAATTTGTCTGCTGAGACAAGTTTGGTAACATTTACACCGCTGCCGAAGCGCCCAAAATACTTAAGTTAATGATTTATGGCAATTTCTGTGTCAAATATCCGTACAAATTTCATTATGGTATCGTTAAATATTTGAACTTAACAACTTTAAAAAAAAATTGCAAAATCAGTGATAAATATGAATGTTGGTCATTATTTAAACTAAGGAGATACAAATGAAAAGATTTGAAATTGACAACCTTTTCCCATTTCATTGAAACAAACTTTACACATTTCTTTTTTTTCTTTCATTCATTCATACATATTCTTTTTCTACACAATCAAAACAAAATAGTCTATTATTTACTTATTGAAATAGGCGTTAAACATTTCTATCTTCCCTTCTTTCGAGCCAAATCCCCGTCTTACGATAATCTTTCTTAATAATAATTTTAAAATAATTCAATAGACGAAGTTATTTTATTATGATAACTTTTTCTTTGGCATTGCCTTACTCACTTTCCGTCGTTCGATACAGCGCGCCAAAAAAAAAAATGACGCTTTTATCTCGGTCGCCATATGTTCAGAACTTTGGCTAAGATCAAGATGTAGTATCTGTTCTTATCAGCTTAATCTGATTCTCTCTCTTACTCTCCACTTATGTCATTCCTTCCTTCTTTCTTCCTTCTTTCATTTTCTCACTGAAATCAAGTAATGTCTTTTCCCCTCTTGCCACGCGACCAAAACACTGAGTTGTCCATTATTTATAAGGTATTGGCTGGATGTAAAGGTCGTGCTAAGTAACGAAGGGAGGGACAAGCACAATTATAATAGGATAAGAAATAATATAGAATTTTAACAAATCCATCAATTACTTAAAAATTACACTCTTTACGATTCGCTTAGAAAAATCAACTAAGTAGATATAGACATCTAAATATTCCAACGAGAGACGTCAATGTCTTAATTAGGGTTATTGAGACTAGTACAGTTGTAATGACTTCACATGGCTTAATGGTAAAGCACACTTGGTTTCAAAGCGACTTTCCTGTTTAAAAAAAGAAAAGAAAAAGGATACAGGTTTGATTCTTCTCGGATTTTCGATTTCTTAACTAGTAGGCATTAATTTCAATATTGAAATGAAAACAGGGGTATCTACTCAAAAACGAGTATCAATTAGTAATATAGTTGTTAGTAATAAGAAATGGAGTATATATATATATATATATATATATATATATGCATCATGAATATATAATATGTGTAGTCATTTTTGCTATAAACACAGAAAACACTTAAAATCCTCTAAAAATTTAATTCATAAAGTGTTGTGGAGTAAATAAGACAACTTCGGTAAACACAAACACTAGGTAGGATGCCTTAAATAAAGAACGCAAAGTGAGTCAGAGAAGCGCGTCGTAGTCAGTCCCAGATTTGCGACAAGACTTGAGGCGGATTATGACTCAGTCGGGGTTCTGTCTTCGGATAGAGATTAGCTGAGAAAAACAGACAAGTTGGATTCAGGTAGTTCGCTGTCTGGCTTACGACTGACAAAACCTATGTCTTTGGGCACAGGTTGACTCAGTAGGTCTTCTGTCTTCGGATAGAGGCTGGATGAATTTTGACCAGTGGCCCGGCTGAAAACGTTTGGGTTCCACATATAGAACTTGACCTTGGATCGCATCTAGTCCGCAGTGGTGCGACCAACGAATACCAGCGCGTCGAAGTCAATCCCAGCCTCGCAACAAGACAAGACCTTTCCCTTCGGCTAGAGGGTGACAAGACTTCCATTTCGGGGCGGAGGATGACTATCTTTGGATAGAGACTCGGTTGAGAAAAACAGACAAGTTGGAGTCGGGCTTACGACTGTCTAGCTTACGACTGACAAGACCTCCCTCTTCGGGCAGGGTGTGTTTCAATCGGAGATCTGTCTTTGGATAGAGACTCGGCTGTGAAAAACAGACAAGTACTTTACTCGAGCCCACTTTTGCGCGGGCTGTGTAAATTTTGAAGAGTGGCCCGGGTGGATAAGGCTCGGGTTCCCCATTTGGATATCAATCTTTCTTTTAAACATCTTTCATTAAATACGAGAAACAAGAAAGACTTAATCAATTTTCATTTAGTTTTCCCAGCATCCTTACGTTTTTCTGTTTTGTAACATTAACGGAGTACAGAAATCTTCTATATTTTTCATTGCCCCAAGCACTTTCAGCAACTTTAACTATCTTCAAAACATTTTCATAAACAGTCAAAATATGAGGAAAAACTGACACCTAAATCAGCCCGCCTTGAAAATGGCTAAAGAAGTGGCCGAAAGCAATGAAAACTATAGATTATGTACTCCCTTACTTCTACAAAACAGAAAAAATTGTAAGGATGTTAGAAAAACTAAATAAAAAAAATAAATCTTTCTTGTTCGTTATATTTAATGAAAGATGTTTAAAAGAAAGGTTGCTACCCAAATATATCAGAAAAGCGTAAGTATTTTTTTATTTGAGCCAATTAAGAATGAAAAGAATACGACTTCAGGAATATTTCGCAAAGTTTCTTTGTTTAAAGTGTAAATGTATATTTGGCGTTAAAATTACAGAATCTATTTGTATTTTATTTTATTTTTTCCTGCGTTACATTTTACCTTTTAAAAATATTGCCAACAGCAGATTGTGTTTGTTCTCATTTTTACTTTCATGATTTGCACTAAATTTTAATAATGTTATTTTTTTTTTACCAGCGCTCACACGATAATATATATCGTTAGTTTTGCACCAAGTAATTATTTAAAAAATATTTTTGGAAGAAAATTAGCAGTTCCATACACAGCTATTCCAGATACCCAATTAAACCCTATGGCGAGCTCGGCTGAGGTGTAATGTTTAGCAAGCATATCTCGCAAGTCATTATTATTTTAGTGGGTTCGACTATCACTTGGTGAACCATGCTTGGTGTCTAGAGTCAAATTAAGCTTCCTCTTTTAATTATCATATCGTTTTATGACGTTGACGGTCATGGTTCTCCACAACGTCATTCTCTTTGTAGTTCCCCGTAATGTTCATATTTTTACTATCCATCTCACGTCGTCATCCCTTTATCTTAGGTGTTGTATAGTACCTCGTTCTGGGGAGGTTTTATTCGATGGCGTTAATTCGATAATAAAGTTGCCTTCTTTCGCGGTGGTAATCGCTAGTTGTTTTGAGTCCAGAGATGAAAAAAATCAACGCAGGGAATTTTACTTAACTATTTTATTAACGATGAGGTATATATCTTCTAAATATTCAGTGGGGTCAATCTCCCCTTTGGGGACCCGTTTTAGACACGAAAGAGACCACGTCTGCATTACTTGACGGTTCAGAATCAACTCCCTAAAAACCATTTTCCTATCTCCTTTCCAACGCTAGCTCAACCAATCAAAATCGACTTCTCAAATTTTGTCTTCCATCTGACCTCGAAGGTCAGCCTCAGGAAGTCTGAGCAGAGATACACTTACTCCTAAAAATAATAGTCTGCTAAACAATTATTTAACATTAGATCGGCTATAAATAAGCTGAAGGAAGAGACCAACATGCAAATAACAAATTGGAGATACCAGAATAAAACATGTACAACAGGGGAAGTGTTTTAACGGAGAGTGGAAAGTGCGACACCGAAATCAGAAAACACATTGGGCTGGCGAAATGTGCCTTCCAAAAGCTAAGCAAAATATTAAGAAACAGGAAATTTTCGTTAGAAAAAAAGAGTACTGAACTGTTATGTAATATCAGTCTTCCTATATGGCAGTGAATGGAAACATCAAGCCGATTTCCGGTCCCGTTTCTATTTTTGCGCTTACTTGCACACTAGTAACCTCATGAAAGTATGAAACACTCTCTTTTCTCTCAGCTGTGTGTTTAATAGCAGAGTGCATTGGGACGTCTAGAAATAGAAATTAGTAAATAAAACCTCGCGTGACGTTCTCCATAGCCGAGCGTCCTCAAGCAGCTTCACTCTGCCTTTTCTATAAACATTTTCATGGTAATTGTTTTCATGAATTTTCCTCTCTGGTACCTAAACTTTATGAATTTAAGTGCAGTACTAGAGTGACGGCAAGGTCTCGTCATTTTACAATTAAATAGGCTAGTTATAATGCTAGGTTCCATGCTAACAATTTATTCTATGACACTTCGCGCTTGTGAAACTCACTTCCGGCTTCTTGCTTCCAACACAAGTTTGATCTTCAAAAATTTAATGTCAGTCGTTATCTTCTGTCTTCCTAATGTTTGTTGTTTTATTGTACTCTCTACTTTGTAGTATTTTTTCCTCATAGTCTCTGACAATCTCTAACCCCTTGCGTCTTACTGGCGGAGTTGTCTTGGTTGGGTAAAAAAAAAAAAGGAAGCTATTTGTTAAATAGTAGGAATTATATCTGGTAAAGCATTATTAATGACAAAATATTTTTAATGTAATATTCAACAAAAAAAAAAAAAAAGGAAAAGAATTATCTTACAATCTAAAATATATTTTGGTGTTGATAAGCTGTAAAAAATATTAATCAATGCTACAAACGAACTGTAAATGCTATTTGCGACTGATGCAATCATATTTCTTCTTTACGGTTTTCAATACAAAGCAGACCTTCTCCTAAACTGGCGGCCAACCAAGTCTTGAATACCCAGTATACGCTGAGATTTGACCCATATTTTCTTTCATGGCTTACGGCAATATCACATTGAAACATCTGTTCCGGTACAATCACCGATTTTAATCAACGTCGAGTATAGTCAATACTTAGATAGATGACTGCTTGGGAATACCAGGTGTTGTAAGCTTGGATGTGCGGGTGGTGTAATGGATAATGGCTCGGAATTCTTAATCAGAGAGCCCTGTTTCTATTTCAGTTGAGTTTGTTATGTTCACTTATGCGCAAATACCATTGGGAAAGGTATGAATGTACCTCCAGCTATGGGTTAATTAGTAAGACTTGTATAAGTAAATCATTATTATCCTGAAAAATTCTTACAATCTAAAAATAAATCTGCTTTTAAAGAAAGTGCAAAATGTTGATAAAAAATTAATCGATCATTTTTTTTATTTTTTATTTTTACAGCTTATCAACCGTTTGTGGGATATTTTAAAGCTGAAACATATTTTGGATTATCGTTTATAGTAGCCAATGATCTCTAGCACCGCCCATCTTATATTGGTCGAACGAAAACTGATGTTTTCGGTGTGATTTCAGCCATTACTAAGAGCGTTTATTGAAAAATGAACACTAAAGAGGCGGCTGAAATTCGAATTCGACACGCCGATTCCACTTTCCGTGTCAATAACATTATCCAATAATCACAATAAATCAAAGGCAAGAGAAAGTAAATAATAGGAGAATCAATTAAAGAAAATACATTTGTAGATTATTGGCTTCCTTCTCTATTAAAAAAGGGGTAGAAGCCAAAGTTCGTCGGATCTTGAGACTTCTATCAGATCATTGCAAAAGTTCATGCCCGATTTTCATTGTTAATATAGAAGGACGGAAACTTGAAAATGGCGTTTGTTTTGGTGCAGAATTCTGGTGCGCTCTAGAGTTAAACGTTGCGTTGTTCAGTTACGAGTTAGATTTTGTTGAATTTTGACGTTTTGTCCACAAATGAATGCTTTAAAGATGGAGAATGAAAAGCACTTTTGCCAAATTATGCTCCATGAATTTCAAAACTGCGACAAAAAAAAGAAAAGAAAAGAAATCAAACAAAAAACAAACGTTCAGAACGTCTATTTGGATCGAGGTGTCAAAAAGGGTTTGTCAGATTTCGTCAGGGTGCTTTTAACGTAAACGATCAACCACGCCCCTGGTGACCTTCCGACGTCAATGAAAACGCTCTGCTCGCCATCGTGTAGAATAAAACGATTTCAGCGGGAGAGATTGCTTAGAGTTTGAAAATTGATTTCTCAACTGCCTTTCACCATATGAAGTGACTTGGGTTCGTTTCCAAAATGAACACTTGGATACCACATTCTATGATGGAACAGAACAAGGAATTGACACAGGCGTTGAAATGGATCGTTCTACGCAAACGGAGCTAGAAACAAGCTTGTTAATGTGCAGAACTCGTGTCTAAAACGGGTTTAAATGCAATGACGGTGTTACTGGCGTTTGGTGGCATTGCAGAGGGATAATTTACTTAGAACCCTTTTCAGCCGGTGAAACAATAACTGCAAAGGGGTACTGCGATCAATCTCAATGCAGCTATTAAAACAAAAAAAAAATAAAATAAAATAACAGCCGATTTTGGCAAATCGAAAAGGTGCAATTTTACACCGCATGTTACAAAAAGACCTTGCAGAAACTTAAATAGATGAAATGGGAAATCATCAAAGCACCCAGTGTATTCTCTCTAATTGGCTCTTTTATATTTTCATTTGTTACAGTCTCTACGGACCAATTTAAATGACCAACAATTTGATTACAGTCAGCCGAAAACAATCCTACAACCTTTTAAAAAAAAAAAAAAAATCACCCCCCCCCAAAAAAAAAAAACGAAAATGGCAACAAGCTTGTAGAACGATGGGGACAGTTGCGAAAAAAAAAAAAAAACGATGGAGCCTATGTACTTGATTAATAAATGTTAGTTTTTGGTAATCTGTAAGATTTTATTTTTAATTTTCTAATCGTGCACGAACTTTTGCAATGATCTTATAGAAAAGTCACGAGAAAGGAAAATAAAATGAGAAGATGAAACTGTACCTGAATGATGGCGGCACCCGAGAGCCGAACTCACTAGAATTCCATATATGGTCGTGAAGTCCGTCAATGTTGCTGTAAAACTCGAGAAGGTTGCTGCCGACCGAACGAAGAGAGCGTCCATATTCTTGTGCGCAAATCTTAAAATACTCCACGCCAAGTTTTTGGAGTTGTTCATTAAATGTTCGACAACCTAAAGAAAGGGCAAGAAAAAAATGAAATGAAAGAATCAAGCAGTCGGTTTCGATCAAAAAGTCAGAAATCAGTGAAATTTTTAATAGAATTCCTCAACGGTAATTGTTTCTAACTGTGAAAATAATGATTGTATTTGCCGGACGATAAGAGGCATAGATGACAAGATAATGTGAGACACTATGGATAATAGCTGTTTAGTTCGAGTTTTAAGTCATGACAACAATGATTTGATTAATTCTCTTCAGTTATTTAGACGTACGTAATGTTTACTTAATTTTCAAAGTTATATATATATATATATATATATATATATATATATATATCTCCATGTCTTGAGAATGTCTGATGACAGGATACCCAAGATCCTAATGTACAGCCAGTTAGATCAGGGCTACAGGAATGTAGGACGCCCATGGCTGAAATACAAAGACAAGCTGAAAAGCAACTTGTCAGCAGTTAATATACCACATAACACCCTTGAGCGCTTAGCTTTGGAGCGGGTAGAATGGGGATCAAGTGTTTTAGTGGACTCAGCAATTTTCAAAGCGAGAGCAAGATCTAAAAGGTCAGCCAATCTATCAGTGATCTCATCTCACAAGCCCAACACTTGCTCCATATGTGGCCTCCTTTGTAAATCACTAGCGGGTCTTAAATGCCACTTAAGATTATCGCAACAAACTTTCATAACTGAATCAATAAGCAGTCAGATGCTCATACGTCGAAACCGACAGGAGAGTCCATTATATATATATATATATATATATATATATATATATATATATATATATATGTAAAAGGACACGAGTCGACTAAATTAAGTTTTCCTTATGTCTTTTTTCAAATATATATATATATATATATATATATGAAGAAAAATATACGGAAAAAACAAACAAAAATCCTTATATACAATTATGCTGTTTTAATGTTAATATGTCAACGTCGGACGTTTCGGTCTAATAAACCATCTTCAGGACATATTCATAAAATATAATTAACATTATCAATTCAACATGACAAAGAACCGAAACGCCCTAGTAATGTATGTATGTACCGGGTGTAACACCAAAATTGTCCAAATCGTGTAACGGCATAATAATCCATCCCACAAAATGTTTAATATCTAAAAACCACTAAGCTAGTTATTTTCTTTCATTCCAGATATTCAGATATGATGTTTGCCCATCTTGACAGCACTTGTCATAAGAATCACTGAAAAAGCCTTGAATAAAACAGCTAGAAAGAGAACAGTTTTAAATCATTTTCTGTCAACCCCTCTGTTTTCCCAACTGAGCAATTGTGAGAGGAAAAAGATCATTCAGGCCTTCAGTAACGATACCAACTTTCAAACTCTGGCTTCTATCTTCAAAGTCCATTCAAGAACCATGAAGAGAACGGTAATATATATATATATATTGTACGCACGTATATATATATATATATATATATATATATAGCAATACGCACGTATATATATATATATGTTTTCCGTATATATATATATATATATATATATATATATATATATATATATTTACGTAAATATATATATATATATATATATATATATATATATATATATATATATATATATATATATATATATATATATATATATATATATATATATATATATATATATATATTGTAAAATATATATATAAATGTGTGTGTGTGTGTGTGTGTGTGCAATGACTGCTGTGTTCGTGTTTAATTGAAATTAAATATGGATTAAAATCCAATAGAATGATAGAATCACGAACAAATAAACATTTACAAAAACGATAGAGGTTTCAATTTTATTCAAGCTTTAAAGATTTCTGATGAAGCTTAAATATAAACAAATAAATTAAATTAATAAAAGCTTACTATTTCTTCATTATTCAACCATATATATATATATATATATATATATATATATATAAACAACATCTCCTTTCAAAAAATAAAATCATATTTCAAAAAAAAAGAAAAAACCACTTCCAAAAACATCTAGACCAAATAGTTAAAAGCATTAATGATTGTGACAAAATATTAGTTAAGTCTGACAAAACCGGCGACTTCTACAAATTGGATGTCGACGACTACAACAACTTAATTAAAAAAAACTTAACCAGGACTTATAAAAAAATATTTGCAACAACAACATTAATATGGTTGATAGCATAAACAAAACTAGTAAAAAAACTGATAAATTAAAAATCAGCGATAAGTAGGTAAACTTACTGAAAAAGAATGTTATATAACTCTTAAGGATCATAAGCCTGACTTTTTTTTAGAACACCCTGCGACCAGAATAATTAACCCTACCCGACCCGACATAGGAAAGATCAGCAAAAGGATCCTGGAAAAAATTACCTGCCAAATAAAAAAACAACTGGAATTAAAATTATGGATCAACACTAAAGATGTTATCAATTGGTTTAACTATATTGATGATAAACGGAATTGCACCCTTATACAGTTCGATATCGTGGACTACTACCCATCAATTTCGAAGGATTTATTTATGACTGCCCTGGACTTTGCTGCTGTGTATTCTAACCTAACAAAGGATGAAACGGATATAATCCTCAGTGCAAAAAAATCGGTCCTCATTCACAATGGGGACCAATGGATAAAAACAATAACGACCTGTTTGACATCACTATGGGATCGTTAGACTCTGCAGAGTCTTCTGACCTTGTTGGTCTCCTAATACTGTACAATTTAACGGCACACCGCGAAATTGATGTTAAGGACATCGGGCTGTATAGAGATGACGGGCTCATGGTGGTGAGGAGTTCTACTAGTTTTAAGATTGAAAAAAAATCAGAAAAATTATATTTAGTGAATTTAAGAAACTAAACTTAAAGATAACTGTCTCTTCTAATTTGAAAAGGGTTAACTTCCTCGACGTAACTCTAGACTTACCAGGCAACACATACCAACCTTATAGAAAACCAAATGCTAAACTTTATTTATACATACACCGAAGTCAAACCATCCTCCATCAATAATTAAACATATACCCTCATCAATAGAAAATAGAATTAGCATTAACTCCGCAAACAGGGAAATATTCCAACAACACAATAGCTTCTATAACACTGCCCTAAAAAAAAATAGTGGTTATAAAAATGCTAACATTAACTACAGAGAAAATTACACTGGACATAGAAAAAAAAAAAACAGGAAAAAAAATATCATTTGGTACACCCCTCCGTTCAACCAAAGGGTTAGTATTAAACTAGGACAGAAATTCTTAGCTCTAATTAATAAACACTTCCCCACCAATAGTAAGCTTAGTAATATATTCAATAAGAACACCCCAAAATTGAGCTACAGCTGCTCTGAAAATCTTGAACGCATAATAAAAAAAAACACAATAATAAGATCTTGAACAAACCCCCATGCCAAAAACAGTATTAATAAAAACTCTGCACTTAAATCAGACGATAAAAGGGAAAAATTATGTAACTGTAGAAACCCAGAAGACTGCCCATTAGAAAATAAATGTTGTATTAATTCTGTGGTATACCAATGTACTATTTCATCCACAGAGAGCCCTAGCACTAATATGATATACATTGGGTCCACGAAGAATAATTTTAAAAATAGATGGAGGCAGCATAAGTGCTCCTTTAATAATATAAACAAACGAAATCAGACTTCACTATCAAAATATTTTGGCACCTGAAGGAAACAAATAGGACACCAAAAGTTAAATGGAAAATTATAAACAAGGCTAGAATATGTAAAGCTTGGGATGACCCATGCCCTTTGTGCCTCCATGAAAAATTACACATTATTAAACTTCTAAATAATAATAATCTATTAAATAATAGACACGAGTTAACGGTTTTTTGTAGGCATCATCAGATTTTTGGTTTGAATTATTAGCTAAAAAAAAAAAAATTTATATAACTTGTTTAACAAATAGCCCAATCATCAGATTCATAGTAGGAATAATTAACTACAAACATGCATACAATATAACACACTTCATAATCCATAGCCTAAATTAGTAGTTTAAATACCTTACATATAAAAGATAACCCTTTATGAAGTCGTCAAAAAACAAACGTTACGAAAGTTTTTTTTTTTTTTTTTTATATGCACAATTTTTTTCATAAAAAAAATAAAATAAAATAAATAAATAAATCTCCATAGACAAGCAAACTAGACGATGGCCAATACATCTTCCGTTTCATTTTTTGACACCCCCACCTTTCCCCGACTTGACACCTTGAAAGTATCTCTATACCGCTACTTATTATAAACACCCTACACTCGCCTACCCAATTTAGAAAATTCACCATAGCTGTTACCATGGGGATTTTGATTTCAATTTTAAAACAAGTAAATTTCAGATATACGTTATTCCAAAAAAAATTTCGCTTGAAGATGGAACGGAGCCCATTTTACTTTCAACTGAATTTAATTTAAAGGATTATATTGAAGTTTTCGGCTCTTGTTTTGAAACATGAGACCTCTTATGTAGCGATTTGGAATCATATTTTTAAATAAATAATTATATTTATGCTCTACTTTTGTATCGAGCACTATTTTTTAAAAAATAATAACTAAAAAATACTAAGGGACTTTGGATTATTTACCTAACCAGTTCCTTCCTATTTTCTATATATTTTCACATACATATATATATATATATATATATATATATATATATAGCAGATATATAAATATATGAGGATAGATTTATTTATGGGCAATATAATTTTTTCCTTGTTTAATTAGACGCCTTTTTTTTTATTAATTTTGTTTCACCCAAATATTTTACATTTTAATGAT
Organism: Acanthosepion pharaonis; assembly: GCA_903632075.3. Taxonomy (NCBI): domain Eukaryota; kingdom Metazoa; phylum Mollusca; class Cephalopoda; order Sepiida; family Sepiidae; genus Acanthosepion; species Acanthosepion pharaonis. The sequence continues at coordinate 671,960 of CAHIKZ030001314.1, forward strand.
GGTCGATACCGCAAATTATGTATAAGCGTTTTTAGATACAGGGTGATTTTTTGTGAAGAAGGTCTTTTACACTGAAACAACTCGGTCACGATTTTTGTGACTTTAACCCTATTCAACAATTATCGACGATTACCTTGATATAAATATAGATTATTTGATTTGATTTAAAGGCACTATCAAATCGACGATGGTGAAATGATTTATTTACCATGACAGAAAGCGAATGTATCAAACTTTCGGTATGACAATTATATATTATAGATATAAATATATATATATATATATATATATACGCCCATAAATTTTTGTTTGAAAGATACATACATACATATTTTATACATTTTAAGGAATAAAATTATGACCATTTAAATATTATAAACAATTTTATTTTATTTTTATTATATATATATATATATATATATATAAAAAACAAACGAACTGAAATTTGGGTTTCAATTTAAAAACAAATAAAATATTTTTTTCTATTCTAATACGCATGGAATATCGGATCATTGAGTGGCGGATCTTTTCTAATACTCCTTCATTAATCAAATAATTTCTCTGCCCCCATAAGACGTTATGATAATATTTCTATATATAATATATATAATATTTTTACTATCGCAAACAAATAAATATACAAAGGATTTTTATCTTAAGAAAATGTAGGCCATTTAACTGGTTCTCCACTATGAAATCTTGATTTTTCATGGTAGATGTGAGCCAGTTATTATTGAGAAAAACGATGTAACTAAAATATATCAGCCTAATCAAAACATCCTCTAGCAGATCTGTTCTGAAATAAAGTTTGTAAACAGCCCTGGTTCTGGGAATTCATATGGAAAATACAGGACAGTCACCTAACAATTCCAGCCTATACGTTAATCGTAAACTGATGCTGGTGTCTAGTCTGTATTTTCACCATGGGAATTTCTGATCCACCCAAAAAATGTTAGTTACCTTGTAATTTTTATGATTCACTTTAAATGTTGCCTCATCCGTAAACAAGACTGAAAAGAAAAACAATATGATCGGCAGCAATATTCAATAAAGCATCGGCAAAATTTTTCTAAATATAAAAATGATATGGATACAAAAATTGTTCTTGAATTACCGACAAACCCATACTTTTTAGTATGAGAGAATACGACATAAATGGCCACTTTGTCATGGTATTTAATACCTGGATTTTCTCAGACAACCTGTAGAATGTGTTCTTCGTGTTCTTTTACTTGCGAGCGGATCTTGTTTTTCTCAATCCATTGTCCATGGTGTCATTAATCCTGTCTTTAGCAACGCGACGATGAACAACAGCAAAAGTTAATGTTTGTTTATCGGTCATATATAAAAATTATATCTGCCTGCTCCCGATATGAATGTCCTGTCATTGTTTAGTGGATTACTTTTCAGTTAAATCACTACTACACACGTTAAACGTTGAAGATAGACAAGCAACAAATGTACACGAAATACAGATGTAATTTAATCCACTTGCAATACAGCGTCATCTACCATAAACGTGAGATTTTAAACTTAATAACTCAAAAATTACCAAATTTGTGGACATATGGTGGTTTTGGACTATGTTTTATCATTTGTTTTTTAGTGAACCAAAACCTCCCCAAAGTGAAAAAAGAAAAATGATAGATGCTCTCTCAATTTCTATATATTATATATATATATATATATATATATATAATATTTTTAATATATATATATATTTGACACATTTATACACACAAAGGAAAAAATGGACAGGACACACACACAAATATATATATATATATATATATATATATATATTGATTTAAAAAGAAGGAAAATTCATTCTCTTTAACATATTTTTCATCAAAAATCTCATCAGGAGTAAATCCTTGGCAATAAATTATGAATGAACAAAAAACAACGATAATGAAGAGCAAAAAGGCGATTAAAGGGTTCTGATAAGGATATATATATATATATATATATATATATATAGATTCGAAAGATGGAAAAAATTTATTGTAAAATACAATTATCGAGGGACAATAAGTTTAAAATATTAAAAAAAATAAACAGACTGATTTAAATCCTTCTGACATCAGAGAGAAGGTTTGCGAAGTGATATAGAGATTTAATAGAAAATGATTATAAATTAAATTGAAAAATGAATAATTCTAAACCAGTTCTTAAATTATAAGAGGATATCATGCTATATTTTCCACGAAATGTTTTGGAACAATAGCAAAGATTCCATATTCGAAGATTATGAAGGAAAACAGCAATTTTTATTTTGCCAAGTCTTATTTTCGAAATGCAATGACGATTGATCCATGTTTCTAAATAAATGGAGATTTACGCCAGAACATAACCAGCGGCGCAATGGCAACTCAATTCGTAAACCAAATACTCAATTTGATGTAGCACAAATTATTAATACGATTTGAAGGAAATTTGCAGGCCTGGTATTCAAAAAAAAAATATATACGTAAAGCAACAGAACACAAAAAGAATTAGAAACCGTCCTATTTATCTGTTTAACATAACAAGGATTATTATCCCCAATCCAAGGAACCTTCAAAAAAATGGAAGTTGAATCTATAGAAGGCCTCAGAAATATATATATATATATATATATATATATATATATATATATATATATCATCTTTTTTGACGAACATATAGCATGAAACAGACTGTCGCCTGTACATATTTTATATATATATATATAATTATATTCCTATAAATGATATATTTATATTTTATTTTTGTACATGTTTAATATATATATATATATATATATAAAGAAATATAGTCAATATAGTCTTAAGATGTGTATATTTATGGGATAAAGTGCTCAATATCAGAATAGAGCGTAAAAAAAAAAAAGTGAATATAAAGTCCACACTTAGAGGCGACAGTCTGAATGTTTAATGCTAGATACGATCGTTAGAAAATTTTAACGTTCTATGTTCATATATATATATATATATATTTATATAAAACACTATATACTTTTGAATAATGGGAAAGTTTATGTTTGAGTCTTTTTGATCTGTTTTATTATTTTCTTAAATAGTGAAAATAATAATATCCAACGCACTGAAGAAAGCATTTGCCTCCAACATCAAATTGAAAATATATTTATTTTTCGAAGAATTGGGGTCACAATCGTTTAGTTTAGAACCTGTCAATTTCTGGTTTGTGCAAATGAAACAAGATGGAGATAGTGTGGGTAAAAATTTGGATGAAAATCTCAATATTATTTTGGCAGTTTGTTTTTCAAAATTTTGTATGTGAAAAGTGACTTAAAAACTTATTTTTAAACGATCAAACCACCATTTGTCTCCGTTTCCTTCTGCAAATAATTGCGCATTCTTAAAATAGATAAAATTAAATCTTCATTCTCTTGCCATTTTCATTCCAATAGCAGCCGTCGGTGTCGTCATCCCTTCTGCCTCACACCCGTCTCATACTTCCTCACGTGGAGGTCAGGCAGCATTATGAGTTAAATGAAAATAAAGCAGAGTTAAACACACGAAGCGTCATTTTGACTCTCATCATTTTGAACCCAACAATCCAACATCGTGCACAATTGCGTTACCATTAATGAAAAAATAGCGAAATGAGACAAACCCGCAGGAGATGGGGGAGGCTATTAATATCATCAAACAACCTTGCTGTCTGGTTTGTCTTGAAAAGATGAACTGCTGTCATTTATTTATTGTTTTTATAAGGTTATAAATATCTGGACAGGAAACATTTTTACCAAATTAGCCCGTTTTTAAAAATCGCCCGAAATAAAAATGAACCAACCAAGCAAAAAAAAAAAAAAAATAAATAAATAAATAAATAAAATAAGATAAAATAGAAATAACACCAGAATATTTTAGAAGAAATAATTATAATTGCAGAAAATAATTTCAACCCTGTTTTTATCATTACTATTTTGATATTTTTATGTGTCTTGTCTGTTTGTTAAACGTTTTGAAAACCTCCACTAATCTTTTTTTCAATCTGAAAATTATGGTATCATATTTTCCAAGCCCTCCTTCCTCATTATAGTTGGAAACTTAATTGACTCTTTGATGTTTTAAAGGTTCATTTTTTTTACTATATTTAGTTGAAAACGTCTTTTTTACGGCTTATTTTTACAGGTTATTTAAAAAAAAATATTTTTTTAGATTTAATAATTCTTTTAGATAATAATTATTTGGTGATATTTGAATTTATAAATTAACATTTTTATAAATAATTGTATATAAGAATTCTTTTAGCTTTCCCAAAGGGTTTTTAATATTTATTTTTATAATTATGTTCACCCAGTACGAGGTATAAGAGGTGCTAGATCTAGAGGGCTATAGAGTAAGAGATAGACATAGTTTACGGAAATATCTCAGGAAAAGAATTATTAATCTTAGAGTTTAAGATTGTAGTCATCGGGGAAGCATCCACTTGGAAGTCCGTTCTATAGAGTACCGGTCCGTAAGAAGAAGCTGTTCATTTGGAACTTACATCTCACGAATGGAGTAGGAAAGGAATAATGGGGATTCGCATCAATGTGCGTGGCATCTCGGGTTTTAGCTGTAAAGGTTAGGAGTGTTGGAACTATGGAATTTGGTTCGTCTGAACTCTTTCTATAGAAATATATGTTGATTGATTAGTTTTCTACTCTTTATCAACCCTTTGAAGATTGTAAGAATTTTTGTGGGATTTTCTTAATAATAGTTTAATGTTACGAATTTTACTAATTATCCCATAGGTAGGGAGAAACGCGGAGGACTCATGCCTTTCCTTTTTGTGCGTAAGTGAATATAACAAAATCAACGGGAATTGAAACTCTGCTCGCCCGATTAACAATTTCGAGCCATTATCCATTACACCATCGCGCATCCAAGCTTGCAGAACCTAGTATTCCCAATCGGTCACCTATTTAGGTACTGACCAAGCTCGACGTTGCTTAACTTCGGAGATCGTACGGTAACCAATTTTTCAACGTGATATGGCCGTCAGCCTTAGAATGAAAGAAACTATACAAAAAAATTAACAACATAATATTTCAGTAGAAATAATTAAGGCCGCAGGAAATAATTTCAACCCAGATGTTTATTATAATTTACTATTCACAGATTGGTGCAGGTCTTGTAATAATGTAGCGAATAGCGACGATCGAACTTCAGTTCTAGAAATGGACTGCAGCACTAGATTATTATCGGTCGGTAACACAGGCGACAAACCGATAATCAAAAGATTAGCTTAATCTGACGTACGGTACCGTTAGAAGAATAGCTAACCCATTTATAAGGACCGAGACATCTTGAGTGGTTCAAGCTGCTGGGGGATGGATGCTACCAAAACTGAAGAGCTTCTACTTAGAACAAAGCTCGACAGTTTCTGAAAGGTTTCGATTACCCAATTTCATTTACATAGCTTGCCTCAAATGAAGTATCGTTTTCATTTTCATTACCAAAAATACCTATTTGTAGAAAAATTATCAACAATACCTATTTTAGTAAAATTGCCAACAATACCTATTTATAGTAAAATTACCAAAAATACTCCCCGCTGAAAAATCCTTTGTTGCCTGTCATATTAACCGTAGCATTTAGTCAACCTTAGCTGAGAACCGTGACGCCTTGCGTCTCACCACCAACCATGCTGTTTCCTTCTTTGAAAATACCTGCAGGGCCGCTCTCAGGGACAAGATGCAAAGGAGGACGTACTGCAATGCTATGCCATCGAGGCTAGGTCAGGCGTTTAGCTACAACTACTGCGACCGAGTATGCCTGCCCAGAATTGGACTTATCAATCACAAACATACCTGCAAGCGACGTGTATAGACTCCCTTGTGATTTTCGTTTTGCGAAGCCAAGTCATGATGATGACCCAAAATACCTATTTATAGTAAAATTGCCAACATTACAATTGTTGGAAATTATACTATAAATACGTATTATTTATAGTAAAATTACCAACATTACTATTTTATATCAAAATCACCAACAATACATTTTATCCATAGATAAGTCATACAGTTGCTTTCAAAATATTTAGATTTCGGCATTAAATAACCCATACAGTTGTTGATATGCCACTAAAAAAAAATCAACCAAATCTAATTCATTCGGAGTTCTGTAAACTCCTATCTGTATACAAAGGTTTTCTCGGGTCAATGATTGAAATGGCTTTAAGGGGATGAACCATGTTTATCTTAAATAAGACTGTCGTTCATCAGGCTCTATCGACTGGCACCCCAAACTTCTTAATAAAGTGCTTTATCAAATGGCGAAAACAACATCACATGAACACTTTCGACAGTAATATAATTAAAAATAATAGAACATCAAAATGGAAGAGAAAATCACGAAAATAAATTACCGTATTATATATATATATATATATATATATATATATATATATTATGATCAGATTTTTATGCAAAAAATAGGGGTTGCACTATACACAGGGAATATTTTTTGAAGATGTTAAAAATCATGAATTTTCGGTGACATGTTGCTCTATACTCTTTTTTTTTTCTGGAAGGGTTAAAATTCATGCAAAAAATTCAGGGGACGTACTATACCTGAAGTCGACTTATACATGAGTTTATACGGTAAGCTCTTTATTTTCCATACGATCAATAACAGAAAGTTCAAAATGAAACTCGCATCCACATTAGAAAGAACTATGACAGTGGACTCGAGAAGTTTAATTTCCTAATTTAATCGATACTTTAAATCGTGTTTAACGATAAACTAAAGAATTTATTCATCGAAAACTTTTCCATGAATTCTGTCTATATAACAGACTAACTTAAAAGCCACATTCCGAGCGGAATTTTAAGCTAGCTCCTGCGTGGGCTAATTGGGCCTCAGGTCCAAAATTAAATAGACCTCTGGTCCCGCTTAGAAGATGGCAATGATAATTTTGAAGAAATAACTTTGAATTCCTCAATTAACTCCATCGAACTTCAACATCTCGCTTTAACTCTAATTTGGGCTATAAATCCAATTGTGGCCACAAGACGGATTTGGGCCGAAAGTCCGATTTGGGGCTGGAAGTTTGATTTGGGCCGAAATTCCATTTCAGGCCGAAAAGTGAGTTCTTCAAATAACAAACTCTGCGGAGCTTCAAAATCTCACGTTACGAAACCTCTCATTTTTAACTCTGATTCCTTGACATAAAACTGATTTTCTCAATTCACAAAGTGTTGGAGATTTTTTTAAACTGAATTTAAAACAAAAACCTTTAAATCCACAATTCTTTGTGTTACTCTAAATTCAATACAGATTAAAAACTTTTAAAATCACTATTTTTTTTTTTCAGTTCTTTTAAATTTAAAAAATTTAACTGTTGCTACTCATCCGGACATAAGTACCAATACCGGATGTTCAAGCACAGGATGAAGGGCAGATTTCCCTGATTCCTAAAAGGTATGATATGTCTATGTAGAGCAAGTGTGTCCAGAGCTAGAGGGATTTTCAGACACACGGACGGACAGACAGAATTTGCAGTTTATTTATTTAGATAAAAGATAAGAGGGATTATAAAATGACAAATTCTGCTGCCTAATACACTTGCTCGCTGAAATCTTTATAATTCTTGTTAAAATCTTTATTACTTATTTTCATATACAAAGATAAAATAATAATAATAATAATAATAATAAAAAGTTCTCACTTATCTGTCCCGAGTCTGAGTTTTGCGGAGATTACAATCATTCGTCAGGGGGCTCGATAGTAAAACTAAATTTATTTACTTCAAGTGAATGAACCGTGTAAGTCTTAAAGAAAATGGTACTTCATCAGACTGTATAGACTGGCATTGTAAAATCACAGACTAAGAGCCTTACCAAGTGACGAAATCCACATCGTATGAACACTTTTAACATTAACATCATCAAAAATGTTAGCGTGTCCAAATGGAAGAGAAAAGAATGATCAAATTAAACGGTTTATTTTCCATACTATCAAAAACAGAAAGTATAGAATGGCCCTTCACCCCTGTATTAGAAAGAACTATCCTCGAGCCAACGTTTTCAGCTGACATGAAGTGGAAAGACTATATTGAATCCATTCCTAGGTCAGCTGTTAAGAAAGTCGGTTTAATGTGTCGTGCGAGACAATTTTCTCTCACATATCTATAAGTCTACAAATTATCCATTCTTATAATATTGCTACCACCTGCTATTTACCTGGATATCCTTGATAAAATATAAAGAAGGATTAGCAATATTATTGGTTCTGATCTGGCAGTCATTTTCCTACCGCTGTAAGGTTGCCTCTCTGTGCCTTTTTCTATAACTACTTTCATGGTAATTGTTCGGATGAGCTCGTCGTTATGGCACCTAGACGTTTTGAATTTAGGTTCAGTACTAGATTGGCGATGAGGTCTCATCAATTTGCAGTTGTGCTGGCTAGATGTAGCCGGAAATTCTATGCTAACAGTTTCTTTTCTCGTACTTTTTACTTGTGGAACTGCCTTCTGGCTTCATGCTTTCCAGCCAACTTTAAACTTCAAAAAGTTTAAATGCAATGTCAATCGGTATCTACTCTTAAATACTCTTTTCTCTTCCCACTCATTAGTAATGTTCCTAATTCTTCCACACCCACTAACTCCTTGTGTCTTAGTGGCTTTACTGCCTTGCTTGGAATGAAACCGATTTAAAAAAAAAAAAAAACATAACAGTTAACAGATTTTTGAGAAAAAAATCGTAAATTTCAATCGACAGTAACATTAATTCGTCAGTCAATGAATCAATAGTAATAAGTCCAGACTATTATGAAGATCTTTTTCTCCCCCCCCCACCATTTTTTAAGTTTATAAATATACAAATTACTCGTAAAATCATGGGATTATTTACGTACAGATCGACACTTTTACTTCAGATCAATGTGTAATAAACGTGGCTTGGCTTACATGCTAAAGTAATTTGATCGTGCTGGTAACCTAAAGAAGGGATTACAATTTCGACTGTCTTTTGGAGAAGGTCAGAGTTTACGACGGCTGTACCGAAGATATCATAACAACCAATATGAGAACAACAGTTTGAATGAATCAGTGTAAAATAATGATGATGATTCGTCGTCTCAGAAATTCAGACAGACATTTGCCCCCTTTCGCCTAACAACAATGTGTACAACGTTATTCGTATTAAATTGAAATTGCCTGCAGATGTTGGCTTAAAGAACGAGATTCAATCTATGCGTAAAATTCTTAAAAGAACTTTAGGCAATAAATAATTAAATTATGAATTACTTGCCTCAGACTGAATACTTAAACTTGACATTAAAATTATCTCGCTACTATGTATGTATATTTGCTGGTGTGGCTAACACTTTCTGCATGTCTGCAAAAAATCCTCCCTCCTCCTCCTCCTTCTTCTATACGTTGCTGATCATGGCTATCTACCAGCATCATTGTCATCATCATTTTACTATAATAATAATAATAATACTTCATTTTCTTCTTCTTTATGTTGGTGATCATAGCTCTCCGCCAACACCATCATGATCATCCTTATCATCATTATTTCTTCGTCTTCGTCATTTTCTTCTTATTCTTTGTGCTGTGTATCTTCAGGAAGTTGGTGATCATGGCTCCTCACTATTTCCTACCCTTTGTAGCTCTTATAGGTTATGCGTTGTTTTCCTGTCCGTCTTGCCTTCAGTTTGTCCTGTGAGTATCAAATTCTCCAAGCCGTCTTTCCTCATTATATGTCCGAGAAATTTCAGCTTCCTCTTCCTGATATACGTGTCATTTTTTTGTTTCCATTTTTTCTAAAACTTGTTCAAGTGTTCAGTCCATTGTATCCTCAGCATCCTTCTATAGAACCAGATTTCTGTTGATTGAAGTCTCTTTTTCTGTGAGCAGATTGTCCAGCATTCCCTGCCATATAGGTCTGATAATACAGTACTCATTTCTTTGTTTCTAAAGATTTTTCTCTATTTCTTAATACTTTGTTTAACTTTTAGAAAGTACATTTCTCTCTGCCAAGGGTCCACTAATGTTACGTACCTGCTTGTGAGTGTACGAAACCGTTCACTTTACCCGCGAGAGCTCCGCGTACTTTGATGGCTATTAAATTTTCCCGAAGGGAAATCTCCTTTTTAAAAGAACTTCAGTTGTATTACTCTTTAAGTTGGTTGGAAAAGTAGGGGAAATATTTTAGAATAAGTACTTTTTATACACAGCTATTTCCAATCTGTTTAAAAAACACGTGTGGCACTGAATGCTGGTCAATTTACTCTTTATCATATTTTTATAATTGACGACAGAAAATATGACAGTAAGACAAAGACGCATTGGAATAGCGAAAGTGCTTTCCTGAAGCTCAGCATAATATTAAGAAACAGGAAAAGTTCATTAGAAACAATGAAAAGTGTTCAATTTTTATATAATATCAGTCGCTCTACATGACAGTAAAATCGTCTTTGAATTTCTGTGACACATTTTTCCATAGTCTTTTATAACATTTCGCTTTTCTGTACTTGATTTATTCTGACGTTTCCAATGTGTACAACGTATCTTGGACTGCTCCTTTTGCTAATGACCATAAATTCTGTCTTCATACAACTAATGGTTTACCCTTACCTCTCACGCTGTATAATCTGAATAGATCTGAAGACAAACGAACCCTTCATATCATTCATCGTTTTATTCAGTTATATTGTGGTTACCACACCCCTCAATCTCACAATTGTGGTTCATGGTGCCATCGAAGGCAATATAGTGCAATGTCTTGCCGGTTCATTTTGCACCGGGGATATTAAAGTTATCTCGTCCCACCTCTCTGAGACGTGAATTTGTTTTTAAAGTTAACTTCTTCTATCCTTTGCCAAAAGAGACAGAACCTACAAGGCAGGAAGCTGGTTTGAATTCAGAGGTACCTTCTCCTAGACGATAAGCCCCAGTCTGTCCTTCTAATTTATCCATATTTGGGGACGCTTAATATATATCAGTCATTTAAGTGCTGGACGTGGAACACGCTTGGGGGATCATGTCGTTTGCGATTAATGACAGACTAGGCAGAAGATATTCCCGCAGTAGGTTGGCGTTTCGTTCTGCAGTAAACTGGTTGCACCCGGAAGTCTATAGGAGCCAATTTGTCAATTCAACCCATAGATGGGTGAAGAAATGATATCTGCACGTAATGGAATGTAACTCGGTTCACCGATTTCTCATTTTCCAGCTGTTATTCATTATAACACCACACACTCACATACACATGCATACGCGCGCGCACACGCACACATACACAGAGAGGGGTGCGATGGATAAATTGTCTTCTTAATTATGCAAAAATTAAAATAACAGTGACATTCATTTTAACAAATATATTTTCCAAACTTATACAAAAATATGTAGAAATACTAAAGAGTAAATTTATTCATTAAAATCACCACTGGCTTCAAACACGGCCTCCAGACAACTTCAGAATCTCCTGCAACTCTCCTGGACGGCCTACTTAGTTGCTGAATGCTCCCATAATCCCTGCATTCAGTTCATCTTTGGTGCTACGATGCGTTTTGTTGGTCTTTCGCCCAACTAGGCCCAACACATAATAATCAAGGGGGTTGCAGTTTGGAGGAGTTATGTGGACAAATGTAAGAGGTGATGTAGTCGCAGAAATTGTATGACAGGCCTGAGAGGTTTCACCTGTTTGTGTGGCATGGTGCTGAGTCCTGTTGACAGACAGGGTCTCCCAACAGCCACCCTCTTGACCCAGGGCAGCACTATCTCTTCAAAGTACTTGATATAGGCCTCTATGTTGCGTGTAAGGCCTTCGCCAAAAAACTTCGGGAGTTCGTTTCTTGTGAGAAGGATCAAAGTGAGTTTTCCGAGCTCCGTACTATCGTAATCACCATTAGACTCATCCAACTCTTTCCGAATCCTCTGTACTGTCCTATGAAATGTTTCTATGTCAAGTAATGCAGCATCCCATTTCCTAATTTCTGGCGGGTTGAATTGCGTCATGGAGGTCTTTTTCTTACAGACGGCGCCCAACTGACCCTACAGTCGACAAATTCAAAAAGAAACAACTCGCATGCGCAAAATTAAAAATATAAGATGACGACAATTTATCCATCGCACTCTGTGTGTGTGTGTGTGTGTATATATATATATATATATATATATTATAAATTAATTGATTTAAAATATGTTTTTTTTCGCTACATTCATTTAACGGATGTTAGATTTCATTGAAAAATACATTCCTACCCCCCCCTACCAAAACGTAACTAATAAGTGATACATCAAAATACAGATAATAAACACGCAGACACCCCTTGTCTGGTGGAAGTGGATTTATCTGTAACCTTGGAAACGTAAATTATGATTTTAGCTGTGTCTTTAAAACCCAGTAATTTTAAAAGTTACTCCAAAATTCGCTTGAGGATGAAATGGAACTAATGTCTTTAATTTAATTACAAGATTAAATTCGGAGCTTTTAGCTTCCATTTTTGAAACATGGTTAGAACTGTAGTAGTGAAAAAAACATATTTTAAATCAATTAATTTATAATATTAATGCTCTGTAAATTTACATTGAGCACTATTAGCAACAAAAAAAATAAAAATATCTATAAGAACACCGCATTATATATCTTACTGTTCTTTCTTTATATATATATAAAAATATATATATATATATATATATATATATATATATATATATATATATATATATATACTGGCCGAAACTAGTCGAGAAACCTAATTTAAATAATAATACAAAAATATTAATATACAACCCAGTGTGTCTGAAATTTTAATTTTTAACCTTTTTTATTGTTTAAGAGAAAACTTAAACTTATGATTCCGGATTGAATCCAAATTTTAAATGGCGATCAATGACAATTTAATAATCAAAAATTTTTCTGGATATTATGACTGTATAATAGATAAGAGAGATTTTAAGAAAACAAATTTTGCTGCTTAAGATCATTTTTTTCTCGCTAAGATTTGTAATAGGTCTTATCGAAATCCTTATTACTTATTTTCTTATCTATGCATATATAAAGGGTACTTGTCTTCATGTGCGTGCGTGTCCGGCTAAAACTAAAAAAAAAAAAAAAAAAAAAAACTAGAATAGTCTGACAAAGCAAATATGTATACAGATTCATTATCACCCAAGTCAGCTTATTGTAAAAAAAATTATCATCGTATGACCTGTATTTAGGAAAATATTTTAAAATTAAAATGCATTAGAGTGCATTCGAAGTTCTCAGAATTAAAAAGTAAAAACGAACGGTAAGAATTCTTATTCTCGAGTCGGATTACCGTTCGTTTTTACTTTTTTTGTTCTGCTAAACTCTATTCAATTATGTATTTTTAAAATGTATATTCTCTTGAATTTATTTTCACATCTACAGTAAATAAAAGCGTAACTTTAAAAAATGACTATTAAAACAGCAAAGTAAATTTAAAAGCAGAAGAATATTAAACAAAATTATTTGATAAAAACTTTAATATTTATTTATTCAAATATTCGAGTGTGTGTACTCGGCTAAAACATCTAAATAAAGTAAATAAACTAAATTAAGATATATTTAAACAAGTTTAATTTAATAATTTTTAAAGCAAAAACTATAGCGTGTCTTACTTCTGCGAAAAATAATTTACTATTTATTTCGGGAGGGGATTATTATTAATAAAAAGTAAATAAACATAAATTAAGAATTTAAGAAATAATTAACTTGAATTTATTTTCACATCTAGAGTAAATAAAAGCATAACTTTAAAAAATGAATATTAAAAACAAAGTAAATTTAAAAGAAGAATATTAAATACACTGATTTGTGAAAATGTTTACTATTTACTTATTCAAATGTTCGAGTGTGTGTGTGTGTGTGTGTGTGTGTGTGTGTGTGTGTGTGTGTGCGTTCCATGCTACAAAATAAATATACAGTAGCTGTGAGAAATCTATTATTTTTTATTTTGCTTAATATATCTACATTAAATATATGTTTATTTATGCCATATATACATTTTTATAGCATTTACATTATGATCATATCTACTGGTAGTTACTATAGCGGTTTTATACCTAAAAAAAAAGCCCTTCCTACCTACGTACGATAGGTTTTAACAGACCCATTGTTTTTTTTGGTATGTAACTAATATAAAAAAGTAAATAATTTTCATTTAAGTTTTAACAAAGCAAAAAATATAGCGGGCCTTATTTTTTCGAAAATTAATTAAAATAAAATACAGTGTAACCCGGATATAAGAGAGTTGTCGGGACCGGAGAAGATGTCTCTTATATCCGGGTTTCTCTTATATCCGGGTTTGGTCTATTTTGTTTAGGTAAGTATGGGCTCTAATTTGGGACCAGAGAAAATCTCTTATATCCGGGTTTCTCTTATATCCGAGTCTCTTTATAGTTAAATTCATGAAAGAAATATTCAACATGGCTAATATTGGCCGTAAGTCATGTCTGTCTCTCCTAATTTTTATTTAACTAAAGTTTTTCTTTTCTTTTCTTTTCAAATACAAATACAAACTTGAAATTTAAACAATCGCTTTTGAAATCCAAATTCTCAATGTATCAGGCTTGCTTCTACTCTTATTCAAAGTAGATAGTAATTAAATTCATTTACAGAGAAATGTTTACTAATGTAATTTTTAAAAGTAAAACTTGATTTACTTAAAAATCTAAATTCCCCTTCAAATAATTATTTTTTCAAAATGTAAGGCTTGCTATAGAATTTGATTTAAAAATGATTAAATTAAATGTTTAAATATATCTTAATTTAAGTTTATTTACTTTTTTTATTGATAATAATTTAAAAAAGAGTTAAATTTTTATTTGTTTGAAAACAACATTAACAGATTATTTACGTTAGTATTTAAATCGAAAAATAATCTGTCTTTTTTAATAAAAATATGGGCTCAAGCCTTTAATTCTGCTGAATGGGTATTTTATAGTGACGTATTTTTCGTAAATTTACTTTTTGATAACATTTAAAAAATACAATATTTTTTATTTTTTAAAGATGAATAAGAAATTATTTTCCATAAGATGGCTGAAAAATATTAATATTATTCAGAGATCTTCCGAACAACGCTGCATATTCCGGAGAGTACTAAAAGACAGTAAAACATTGTTCTCACTTATCTGCCACTAGTCTGAGTTTCGAAGAGATTACACTCACCTGCTAGATGTTAAATTATGAAGTATTACAAAGCTTGCATGTTTTAAAAAGCGTTACCTTCCGGATCGTGAACATGAGAATATTTTCCATCTCAAGCTGCAAATATTAAATGGGTCTTTCAAATGGAATAATAAATGGTGAAAGGATGATGACGCAGATCGAAAATAAAATTTTCTTCCCCTCCAACGGAACAATATAACTTCTTACCTGAAAGCCGAGCTGTTGCAGAAATGATTTTCACAACTAAATCGTCGTCATAGTCAAGGTATCGAGCCTCTGGGTCACATGTGGACAAACCAAATTTTTCCCAGTCGATATCGACTTCGTTTCTGAAAGACAATACAAATATAGAATAAGTTAAATCAAAGATCCGGTATTATTTTTCGGATGAATTTTTCTTATGCATATAAGAAATATATAACCAGGTTCGGCTCAAGGTACTGGCAACTCGAGTAGTCGCAACTGGGGCACCGGCAATTCGAGGCGGCCTCAAGGCCGAGGAGACCATCATGCGCCATGTCATGTGTTTGGGATATTTCAAAACTAAAGCTTATAAAAACATACTTGCGATCGTCCATGACTCAAGACAGATTGAATTCTTTGGCGATTTTCTCAATAGAAAACGATCTTGTAAAGAAGATAGGTGTAGAAAGTGCCATGAAAAGACTTGCAGATACAAAGGCTAGCAAAATGTTTTAGGTAGGATAATGAATGTTTTGTTGTAAGGGTGTTCCAATAACTTGGACCGATTTAAATGTGAATTAAGTTTAAGCATCTAATGATTTTTTTTCTTTTCCTTTCAGATTTGGCGGACATTTGGGCGATATTATTTATTACACATAATTGCCATGACTTAAATAACATGATCCAATAGAGAAATAAATAAAATTTCACCAATAACACTGATTTATTTACTGCTGACTTTGATCCCACTTAATGAAACACCCTCATATATAATCCGTCTTAATGAAACACCCTTCATATTGTAATAAACTTGTTATTCTGCCTTTTCAGTTTTTCTTCTTGTGGAAATTAGAAAAAAAAAAAAAAGATAAATAAAGGCGCCAAAATTCAATATATAGATATAGCAAATTAATAATTTTCATTTTTTATAACGCCTTTTTGATATAAAATCTGACGATCAATATTACATTGTTTTCAATAGGTTTAATGGCAATCTTAAAGTAACAAATTAATACAAAGCATTCGGCATTCATTAAAGTTTATAAAATCTTTTTCTTAAAACATATTTTCTGCAAATTAGACTCGACAAGTCAACTGCTATCGTTCTTTTTATTACTGATGGAAGTTTCCTTCCTAACTTTTTCTTTAAGATAGAAAGCAAAGTCAACATCTTTATTACTTTATTTTACTTCCTCTTCTCCATACAAATTTTATATTTTCTGTTTGAAAAATTTGCTGTTGGAGACATTCAAGACAATGCGGATTCAAAATACAAAAAACCCTTTAACTGATTGTGTAGGGTTATTTATAGATTCTGATGAAAATTATCTTTTCAGGACAAATATATTTCATTATTTTGAAGTAGTGAAAAATCAATTGTAAAATAAAATGCTTATATAACAATGAATACCAAGTCTATAATCATTTATCTAGTTCAAGACAGATTAAATTCTGTGGATATTATCGTCAATAGAATATGGTCTTGTAACGAAGGCGTAGAAAGTGCCAAGAAAAGATCTGCAGATATGAAGGTCAGAAAAATGTTATAGGTCGGATAATGAATGTTTTGTTTAGATTGTATTAAGTTGCATATTGTAATAACTTTGTTATTCTCCATTTTCAGTGTTACTCCTTAAATATCATCTGAGCTTATAGGTAGATATTAGTTTTTTTTTTATATGTGAGCCTATGAGAATTACTTCTCGAATAAGTAAATATTGGTCATTTATATTTGTTCCTATAGTTAAATCGTGGATGTTTATATTTGTGTATAAAACAATTTTACTAATTTTTGAATTCAAAGGTAAATATTAGTTGTTTATATTTTTTCTATAAGAATTGTTAATGGGATTCCATCCTTTTTCGTCTTTTGAACACCCATTCTCGAAAATTATTTTAATTATTTGAATGTACAGGGGTTCCTCGACTTAGGACAGAGTTCCATTCCTACGAAAAAACGCCAATTATCTTCATTCAGAAAATTTTAATTTATCTATATTTATTATAATATAAAGCGCCGTAATGATATAAAGGTTACCCTTAAATTTAATATTTAAAAGATAAATATATTTTTACAAAAATTATATTAGCAGAAGAATAAGGACCGTCAAATGAAAATGACAACTAATTCAATTTTTTTGATGGAAATTTTTTAAATAAAGAATGTCGTAAATCAGGACTATCTGTTTTTAAAGATTTACTGTGCATTATATTATTTCTTTTTATTCGTTGTTTTCTTTGTCTCACATTGTATTAAAAGATTTACGGAGTGAAGGTTTCTAATTAGTCATTTGTTTTCTTTTCATGTTCTTTTAACATTGTGTTTCGTGTCATCTTTTTGTACGTTAATTTTCAAAGCAAAACTAATGTTTAACGAAATAAAAAAAACACATGAAAATAAAATTCAAAATAAAAATTCACATATCTAAGCAAGCTGCAATTGATTTAAACATTTCGTTTAAATTGATGTTAATTAATTTAATCGATCTTTTCGGAAAGAAATATTAAAAAAAAATATAGTATATATTTATAAATATATATATATATATATATATACATACATGTTGTATATGTATATAGATATATAAATATATATAAATATTGTGTGTGAATTGATTTATACAATTTATCTTATTCAACTTTGTGAATATATACTCTTTAGAAATTTTAATTTATAATATTTATGTGTGAAAATCATATAGAAACGCCTTCTAAATAATTTGATAATTGAATATTTGGGTTAACAATATTTACAGAATTAATATCTCGTCTTGAATATAAACAAAAATCTTTTTGGGGTTCAAATGATATTTAAGTTTAAAAGCATAATGTGTTTTCAGAAATCATTCACGTCGAATTATAAAAAAAAATATATATATTATATGGATTGATTCTCTGTTGAAAAACCTTTCATTTTTTATTGGATAAAAATATTTCACGTTGAACTACTGGTTTAAGATGGGAATCAAAGCATTTTTTCGAGGCTGAACAATACTTAGATACAAAATGATTTAATAAATACCATTACCCTTGTAAAATTTAATGTGCGAAAAAACTTATTGTGGATATGGCAAAAAAAATGCGGACAACAGGGAACTTTATAAATAATGTTAAAATTAATTACAATACCTCATCTCAGTAATCGTATTAGACAAATCCTGAAGAAATAATGGATATGGTTTAACATTGACGAAACGTCGTAGGTATTTTAATTCGAAATTTTACGGACAATATTCCTTTCAAATAATTAAAACTAATACAATAACTCATCTCAGAAAAATAGACAATATTTGTTTATTTAAATCCCAAATCGCAATTATTTCAAAACAGAAACATTAATTTTAAAAAATTGAGTTATGTTTTAAATATTTTTAACATTTGTGCTCAAGATTTATATATTTTTCAAAACGGCGCTAAACTAAATTTAAAAAATTTCTAAACTTTCGACTATATATTTTCTCCTTAGTCAGATCGATGGTTAAAAATGTTTTACAAATAAGCGTGTTTTCAGCGAGGACCGTCCTACTCCGTATATCGTGGATTATTTTGCTAAACATAATCAAATCAAAGGGTTCGATTGAATGGCAGAACAACAGTAAACCATATTTTTTTCAATACTTTTTTAAATCAGCAACAAATAAAATGGATATTTTATTTAACTAAAGTGAGAATTCGTACTTTAATCAAAACGTTGATTCCACACGATTTTTTACAAAATGGAAGAAGGAAACCTCCATACAATATTTATATTTTTCAATATTTTATGCAGTTTTTCAGAAAACCCATTTTCCTCAAAAATTGTTTGAATTTAAATTTTTATAATTCATCTGACAAAAACTAACTCCGCAGTAAATAAAAATGAATATTTATGTTAAAGAAACGCGAATTTAATAATCATAATCTTACAAAAACAATTTAAAAAGTAAAATAATATTTTTAATTTGAATAAAAAAACTATATTTTTAATTTCAATGAATATTTGTTTTTTTTTATAAGGAAAAATGCTATATATATTACCATTAGAGATTTGGAGATTATATATACATTAAATTAATTTGCCGTCCCAAGCTGGCGGATATAACACAATTTATTTTAAAATGGAAAGTTGGGGCATTTCTTTTTAAAAATCCAAAATACCCCTGGAACCGTCGATAGAATATAATAATTTTATGCCGATCCTCCATTTTAAAGCATTGATACAAAAGTGCAACGTTGTTGGAGAACCGGGAACCATTTTAAAAAATTCAAAGTTGTGCTCTGTTCGAAGACAGAAAGACAACACAAGGACACCTTGAAGTTTGTCCACCTGAAGTAAAGATATATTTTTAAAATTGATCTTCGCCCAACTGTTTATGGGAGTGAAGATTTGGAGTAAATAAAAATATGTTTTATTAATGATTGCTGACTATTTCCTCGGCTGATATTACCATAATAATGGATTGATGAGAATTCACTATATGATCCCAGCCATAACTAACGAATGAAGAAAAATAAATAAGTAACACTAGATATCATTATGTTTTGTGAATGACAAATGTTAATTTATAAGGAAACTGCTAATATTACCAAAGCATTTTTAAAAGAACATTTAAAGGAAGTGGATCAAATTTTGAAAATGAGATAATTGATATCTCCAAATTTCCATAGTCTTATTTTGCAGAAATAAATGTTTTGATATTAAAATGGAAATAAAGATATAAAAAGTGGTTCTTTATGGATTATTGATTTTATATGGGAAAAATTTGATTATATTGAAATTTTAACCCCCCATGATCCCGAACACAATAAATCATCACTGATTTTATCTTTAACTCGTATCATGAAACTTTTAATTTTAAATTTTTTTTCTGTTGTTAAAAAAATTATAAAAAATACAATATATAGATACAAAGCGTTTTTGCGACGGGCTCCATACGTGAAATCGTATACAACTTCAAACAAAAATTGTATTTTTTTAACTGAACAATTTCATGGATATGGACAAATGATAAGAAGCAAATGTATGCATTTCAAACAAAATCATTAAAAAGAAATTGATTTCATTTTTTTAAATCTGTTCAAACACTGCTAGCAGTGTTTCAGGAAAATATTAAAAGAGAATTCAAATGCCCAAACGAAAAACAAATACTACAAAATTCTAAAATTTCAAACTACAACATATTTTTTTGCAATTTTATAGTTCATAAATAAAATATATTTGAATTCGTCTATGCAATAACAATGATGATAGCACTTTTAAAATAGTATTTTTCGTTATGGAAGTTTGTACATACCTAAAACAACCTTTACATTCACATGGATATATATATATATATATACATTTATAAATATATGGATATATATATATATATATAAAGAATTATCTTAATGGAACAAATAATCTGTTTTATGGTAATATAAAAAGTCTAAATATATATTTAATTTTAATCTGTTTTATATATTATAATTATAAATATATATATATTTTTATATATATGTTTTTTCAAAATTTTAAATATCAAAATATTTATTTTTAAATTAATTATTAAATTTTGCCCAGTTTGAAGAATTTTAATTATATTTCATAATTTTGGGAATAAAACATTGATGATTTAATAATTGATATAAAAATTTATATATATTTATCTATTTGAATATATATATAAATATTTAATGTTGAGAAATAATGTCAAAATATAAAGCGTTTGAATTTTCAATTTATTTGAGAAGGATTGAAAAGGTTTCTTTTTTTTTAACACCTTATTTTTAAAAATGTTATTATCCTTTGCGGAATTAAAAATAAAATAATTTTGAATTTAAAAAATAATGAAAAAGGTATTTTGTTTAATTATATAAAATATTTTTTAAATACAAAAAATATATATATTAAAAAAAATATAAATAATGAAAATTATTAAAACATTGTGAAAATAATGAAAAAAAAACAGGAAACCAAAAAAGCAAATATGAAAAATAATAAAAAACTAAAATTCAATTTTTTAAAAATGCAACACCCAATGAAAAGTTTTGAATTAAAAAACAAAAAAAATAAAAAAAATAAAATTAAAAAAAAAAAAAGAAAGTATAATAAAAATAAAAATCTAAATTTTAATTAGTATTTCTTAAAAAATTTTATAAAAAAATAATTGAAAAAAAATTAAAAATGTAAATATATAAATTAACAAATAATTTGACTAAAAAATTGTTTGAAAAATAATAAAAAAAAATATCATAAGAAATCGAATTATTATGGTATAACGTCCTTTTAAATAATATTAAACATGTTTATATATGATTTAATAAAATATATAAATATTATATATATATATATTTATTTTAATTTATAATTAAATTGAAAAAGAAAATTTAATTGTGTTGAAAATCTGCAAGATATAAAAATTGAACAAAAAGAATTTTTCTTTAAAAAAAATTTTTTTAGACAAAAATTTAATTTAATTTATAATACATTTTCTTAAATGGATGAATCTAAACATATATTAAATTTGATTCATTTTTTTTATATCCATATATATTAAAATTATAATTTGAGGATTAATTTTTAAAACAATGATTTTTCTTTCATATATTGGAAAATTTTTTTTATTTTTTTATATTTTTTATATTAATTCAAAATGAATTTAATTAGAAAAATCTTTTAATTATAATTCTTAGAATTTTATATAAAAATATAAATGACAAAATTTTTGATATAAAATTTTTTGAAATTAATCATATATAAAGAATTCAAAAAAATAAATTAAATAGACAGGATTTTAATTGTGTAAAAAGATCTTTTTGGATTTAATTTGATATAATATTTATATAACTGTCAATTTTAGATAATTATTATATAAAATAATAACATTTTATCAAAACTAATGTTTCAATAAATTTTTAGGTTTAAAGAAATTAAATAAAATTTAATTAAAGTAAAATGATTTCTTTAATTAATTGCAACAAACCGAAACAAATCAAAATAAATAATGTATAAATAAAAAGAATAAAAAATAAATGTTTAAATTTATATATAAGTTTCAAGTTTTTGATTTTGATATGAGATAGAAAATATATATATTCAAAGAATAAATATATATCCATGAAATAATTTGATTGATGGTTTTTAAAATCGAAAAAAAAAAAATTCATATTTATAAATATTTATAAACTACAGAGAAGAACGATTTTAAACAGCCCCATTCAATTATCTTTATGAAATTATAGATAGCAAATTTATTATAATGTTTTTATTTTATTAAATTTTAGCTTTAAAAACAAAAACTAGATTGCAGAACTTTGTAATATTAAAAATGCAGAAAAAAAAATAAAATTTTAAAAAAAAAATTAAATTGTTAAACTAAAATCTTAAGTACATTCAAAATTTATAAAAAAAATATTTAATTATAGTGAAAATGATTTATATTTCTAAAATTAAAAAAAATAAACGCTAAATCAAGCAATTCATAACAAAAAATTAAATAAAAATGTTAAAATTAAAATAATAAATTAAATTTTATGAAAATTAAATCATATCTAAGAAATTAAATTGGATTATAAACATTTAAATTATTTTTTGGAACTTTTGTGGACCTTAAATAAAATATATTCTTTATATACATTATATATAAATATATATTTAATTTATAATCAAATTTATAATTCTAAAGAAAATATTTTATTTAACATTTATTAAATATCGAAAATAATAATTGATTTTTAAAAAAATTGAAAAAAGAGATAAAATTTTTAATACAAATTGAACTTAAATGGATAAATTTTAAAATTTAAACTTATTTTTGAAAAATTCAGAAAAAAATCGGATATCAAAAATAGAATAAAATAAAATAAATTACAAACCTAATAATGATAAACAATGTTGGGTATCAAATTTAATATGAAAATAGGGAATGAAAATAAAATAAAAATACCACATGGAAAGCATTTATAAATAATTTAAATATGAAATATATTTAAATAAATAAATATATTAATATTTTTAATATAAAAAAAAAATAAAAATTTGAATTTTTTAATGGAAAATTTTTTTTAAAAATTCAATGTTATTAAAAATTGTTTTAAATGATTTTATAATTTTAAATAAATATCGAAATTAAAACAATTAACGAGTAACTATATTAATTTAAAACATATATATTTAAATTATATTAAATATTTATAATAATATAATACAATATATATAGAATATATATATATAAAATATATTATATAACCCTTTAATGCTTTTAAAACAATTGGGAACAAAATTTGAAACAATTTTATCGCAGACTTATTAGAAAAACCAAAACAAATCAAAAATGGTTTATTTTGAATTTTTATAAAATAATTTTTTTCAATTTTAGTTTTGACAAATTTTCATTGTCAATTTTGGATATTGATATTAAATAAAAATTATTTACAGAATAATTTTTATTTAGGACTCAAAAGAATTATTAATCATAGAAAAATATGGAAAACCTTTTATATTGTTATTTATATATAAATTTATATATATAATCATTTGATATTTTAAAAAAATAAAAATATTAAAAATAAAAGAAAAAACTTTCATTAATTGCTTTTTTTTATTTGAAATTACCAAGAATAGTTCCTCAAAAAAATTTTTTTTCAATTCAAATGAAAATTAAATGAAAATCATTAAAGTATTCTTTCGTTTATTTTTAAAATTAAATTAATTTTTAAATTTTTATATTTATAATTTTAAGGATAATATTAAATTTTAGAATTGTTTTTGAATAAATTATTCATTTTAGAAAATATTTAGTTTGACAAATTAAATAACATGGTTTTTTTGAATTGTGAAAATTTACATAAAGTTTTTAAATAAAAACAAATTTAATTTATTTTCTTTATATGTATGTTCCAAAGAATTAAAGTTAATGCATATTTTTTTTTTTTTTTTATATAAAAATAAAAATATAAACTCTTCTTTAAAATTTTATAATTTTTTTTTTTAAAAAATAAAATTTGAATTTGATCCTCTGAAAAAGCTAAGATAAAAGTTATGGGTTTTTGTAAAAAACAATTTGGATTATATAATAATAATTGATCATATTTATTAAAAAAAAAAAATAACATAAAATTTTTTAAAATGTTTAATTAAAAATTTACATATAATATGAATATATGTTATAAACACAAAAAAAATATAAAATTAGATGAGGATTTTAAAAAAATTTTGAAAAAAAAATTATTTTAATTTATATAAATATAATTTTTATTTTAAAATTTATATTTTTGCATTAACAGAAAGACGTTTCTTTAAAAAAATATAAAAAAATTTTGGAAAAAATTTTTAAATAAAAGGCAATATAAATTAAAAAAAAATATAATAAAACATCTATTTTCTTAGAAAAATTATAGAGTTATAAATATATAAATACAAAAAAAAAAGATTAGTAAATTTCTTTAATTTATAGGAGGAATCAAATAATTCTTAAAAAAAAAAATGAAAACAGGAAGGCATAAAAAATGACTGATTTACAAAATTTCAATCAAGGTATATTACATATTGAAAATATAATTAAAAATTGATAGAACGTTCTTTTATTTAAAAATCATTAAAAAAAAATATAAAATAAGTTTCTTAAAAAAAAATTTATATTTAAATTTTGGTTTATTTTAAGAAAAAATGAAAATAAAAAACCGAGAAGCGGAATGACTGCATTTTTTCAAAATTTTTATAATAAATGCGAATTTAAAAATATAACAAAATTTTTAAAATATCGGAAATACATTAAATAAAAATATTTTGTTGATTATATATATGAAATTATAACCTGTTTTCAATTGAATTCAAATCAACTTAACATAAATAAAATTTCAATCTAAATAAAAAAATAAAATATACCAAATGATTTTCAACAAAACTGATAATTGATATATAAATATATAATATATATGTGTGACAAATTTATAATACCAAATTTTTCTTTGTTTTTTAAATTAATATATACAAAAAAATATGTATATTTTTAAAATATTTATATATATATATATATATATATATATATATATATATATATATATATATATATATATATATATATATATATATATATATATATATATTATATATATATACATGTTTCATTAAATAATATAGACAAGTGTTGTCTATTTATTTATGTAAAATTTTTTCATAACGTCTGATAAGTTTAATAACATTATCATTAAACGAAGAAAGAAATTCACAATATTGATCCATTTTTTTTTAATATAATCTAAGCTTTCGGCTTACATAAGCCATTATCAAAGATGTCAATTACAAACATATTAAACAATATACGGACAAGACAGTGATGATAGTCTCTCAATGTTTACATAGATGATTTCTAAGCAACGATAAACACGTGCATATAAGACACTAGAAGCGAAAATCGCACCGCATCCCATGACGCCACACATGACCACACGAGAGTGAATTGGAGAAGTATGAAGTATGGAAAGCCGTTGGTATAAACCAATGGCCTCCGTTACCAATTATAGACATTTAAGAATATTTGTAGAGATGCCATAATTGATTTTGTTTAGGTTGGGTTTCAACTGTTTGATGTATAATGCTTCAAGTATTTTTAGTTTTTGTCTATTGTTTTCATGTCGAAGTATAATTGTGTTTTCGACAAGTATTTTACGGAATTGTGTGTGCGGGCAGGCATGTTGTTTTAAATGCCTAAAAATGTTAGAGTTTTCATTAAAATGTAGTGTCAAGCGTCGTGAAAGCGAGTTTGTGGTGTGACCAACATAAATATTATTTAATTCGTTGGAGATACAATCTCCCAAAGGGCACTTGAATTTATAAACTATGTTGGTTTTTTGCAAATCTAATGGGGGAGAAGAATCATTGCGAAGAAATTAAGTTGGATATACTAGATTTAGTGTAGTATATGATTAATTTAATTTTTTTTGCTAGGATCTGTTGTTGATATATTAGAATTTACTAAATTTTTTTAGTATATTTTCATCTTGTTTATAATTAGTATGCATTTGATTACGATATAGGAGATTAATATATTTGAGATCAGTAGAAGCAGTATTATGTACAATTTGCTTATTATTGAGATTTCTAAGAAAGCATCTTATTTGTTCATCAACTATATAGTTTGGAAAGCTATTATTAATAAGTGTTTTTGTTTTATATTCTTTAGTTCACTGTAAAAAAATCTGTTTTGTGGATGAATTAGTTTTTTTGATGTATTAGATTCTTTATAATTGCTATTTTGTATTAATATGGGCATTCGCTCTTGTAGTTAAGTGTATATGAATTTATGCTTGTAGGTTTTTGTATATAAATAAGTAAATGATTATTTTGTTTATCAATATATCAATATATATATATTTATTGGAAGTAATGAGATAATCTTAGCTGAAAAAGACAAAAAAATAAGGAAAATGTTAAAACGGATTATTTAAAGATTGAATTTTATACATATGTTTGAAATATATAAAAATTCATCAAAGCTTCTTATGTATAATAAAAATTTTTTTAAGTTATAAAAATTGATTTTATATAAATCGACATGGAAAAATGAAAAGAAAAAAAACATATGCGATTTAAATGAAATATAAAAGAAAAAAAAAAACAGGATTAAAAATGAAAACAACTCTAATGTTTCACTTCCTAAGTTTCTGATAAAGTTTAAAAAATAAATATTATAAAACAACTTAAATTTAGTAGTGATACAAAAATCCTTATATATTTTATTTCCTTTTAATCTTTACATATCTGTACCAAAAAAATATATATATAAATAAAAGCATATATATATATATACCATAATATATATATGTCTAAAATGTGAGTAGCTCAAAAGTATTAAAATGAAGAAACAAAAAATTTTTGTTTTCTGTTAAATTGGAATATCAAATACGAAATAAAAAAATTAAGGACATGCACAAAAATTAAATTTTTTTCGGTTTAAATTATAATATCTATAAAAACTAGGGCAAATGTTTTTTTTTTTATAAAAATATAAAATAAAACCCAAAGAATGTAGTTTTGTTTTAAAAATAAACACAAAAAATAAAAAAAAAAACATCCAATCCGTTTGCATTTGTTTATGTTAAATTAAACATCTTTATTTTAAATTGTGAAAAAAAAAAAAAAGAAATTTTGAAGTCCATATATTTGTATATAAATAATTTTTCAGCTTAATAATGAATGAATATATTGTGTCAAATTTTTATGGATAGATTGTTATATATTTTATTTTAGCTATATATAGCATTATGGAAACAAAATTCACGATACTTTTTCATTCAGTAAAATTGAAAAAAAAACGTATTTGGATTTATAAAGGCCAATGTCGTAAATTGAAATATTTATGTAAAGATTTATATTTGTTGGTGTTATATATATAAATACGGTGGATATCGAACATTTCTATATATATATATGTTTTGTATAAATATCCTATCATTTAATGGAAATATATTAGAATTATATTTAAACATTTCCAAGACTAGAGATGATGACACATGCATATATATAAAATGCCAAATAATTTTAAATGAAAAAAATATTAATTTTAAATGGATGTTTGTTTGTATTTATCGATAAAATGCTATTTATTCTTATTATTTCGTTTTTATGAGATGGTATATTCAATGGTTAAGGTTGGAAAATCAAATTTCTACTATTTTATCAAATATATATATATTTCATCAAAAGATTTTTGATTAATCATTTTGATAAAAAAAGTGGGACAATTTTATCAAAATATTAATGCAAACAAACAAAAATTAGATGAATATATATATCCCAATATAAACATTTATATTTGTGGAATAGAAAAAACCTTCAGAAATTGATTCATCAATATCTTTAGACATCGGGATAGTTTAGTCCAGTGATATCTAAATTTTAAGATAGAATCTTAGTAAATCTATTTATCTAGATATATTTTCATGATATATTTTGACTATTTATTTTAAGGTGTTGCTTTCAACGGAGAAAATTTATCAAAGAAAGATGAACTCAACAAAATTCTTTATAACTAAATCAGATGTGGAATTATCTAATCTCTATTTTTTCCATCGGGATATAATTATCTTGATGTCTTTGTTTATATTAATTCATAAAAAAATTGTTTCAAATGACAAATGTATTTCAAATAAATTTTAAATATTTTTTTATATATTATTCATTCAATAAATTTATAATTTGGCCCAGAAAATATTGGATTTGAAAATTTAGAATAGGGAATAAATTTCACCTTTGTTTTTTTTTTTACCTTTTCTTTTTGTGTTTTTATTTTTTTATGATGGAAAATTTTGTTGTTTAACGCAGAACAAAAATGATATCATATTTATATATATATATATAATATATATATGTTATATTTATGTATATACGAAATCATCCTTCAAATTTGGGATTCGTTGAAAAATTGAAACATTTTCTTTTAATTAGTATTGGAAGTTGTTTTTAATAATTAGAAATTCGTAACATAGTGTAAAATATTTTGAACAAAAATATTAAAATTTTTTATATTCCCAAGTTATCATTTTTAAATTAATTAAAAAAATTGAAAATTTACGATATAGGGCTATATATATATATATATGATTATATATGAATATATATATATATGAATTAAAAAAATGTGTTATATATTTACGAATGTGTGTCATGGTTTTTCTCAATATGCAATAAAAATCATCAAAAATGACAAATTTTCTTTCACTTATATGAAAATTATAGAACCACCAAATATAAATAATTCCAAATAATATATATATAATATATATATAAGATATGATATATAAATATATATATATTTTTATTTATATTGAATATATATATTTATTTTAAAGAAACAAATAAATATATATATATATTGATCCTACATATATTTCCAAATGTGTCTTTCTATAAATAAAACATCACTAAAATTGTGAACATACAATTGTTCCTGATAGTTCTTATAAAAGTTGAATCATTTTGATAATTTATTATCTTCAATAGACAAAAAAAATTGAATTGATCTCAG
Source organism: Acanthosepion pharaonis (assembly GCA_903632075.3). NCBI lineage: Eukaryota > Metazoa > Mollusca > Cephalopoda > Sepiida > Sepiidae > Acanthosepion > Acanthosepion pharaonis. Next base: position 701,267 of record CAHIKZ030001314.1, read on the forward strand.
ATAAATTCGGACAGTTCACAAAATTGTTTCTAGTTTAGAAATTAATATTTCCTTTTGTTAAATTCAAAATCATCTATTTACTTTTAAGCGATATAAAATATCTTTACCCTTATTAATGTAAAAATGTTTAGTTATCCAACTAATTCCACATGTCGAAAATTTTAACTTATTACCTCAGAACTATCAAAACATATTATATATATATATATATAAATATATATATATATTTACAAAAGATGGAAAATCTAAAATTAATGATGCGGATATTATTACAGGACGTTAAAAAGCAATATCTTATAATTTTCGCCTATTAATATCTTTTTTTAATTAATAAGTCTCTACAAATACATTCCATCTAAGATATATATATATATATATATATATATTATGTAAAATAGCAAGAATGTTTACCTCTTCAAAACTGTATATTACGTTTTTTATGTAGAATAGATTTGAATACATGGAACTATGAAAAAAAATCAAAATTGAAGTTGAAAAATTATTCTTTAGCCTTTTTTTATGTTAATTGTTTTACAAAAGCACATGTTCTTTGGAGAAAAAATTTTTATATCAACAGGAATGTTATTAAAACAAATATTCAAATCTAATCAAAACGGGCATAAAAAAAAAATCTGAACTGGTATCTACTGAGGAACCTTTCGTTTGAACATTATATTTTATCAAGATATTGAAATTTATTTTAGGACAACATTTGTCTCTTCTTTAGATCTCCAATATTTTTAATCATAGTGCTCCTAATTTAATGTTTTTTGGACTGGTGAAGCCTGATTTCCTCAGTTATGTAATATAGTTCACGTCTATTACAATGACAAATCGTGGTTTAAAAATATCATTCATGGTAATAAATTTGGTATTTTCAAAAATTTACAAGGAAAGGCATTCTCATCAGAATCTTTTAATTTTCTAATGACTTTTTACCCAAATCTTTCAAGATTGGAAAGATCTACCTATTTAAAGATGATTCAGAAAATCGTTAGGATTCCATGCAGAAAAGTAAATTTGTTCGAGAATTCAAGATGTTACGATTAAAAAAACTAAGCTACTGAATTTGACATATTCATCATTGAACAAATTGCTGGTTTCATTTATATTAAAAAAATATTCATTAAAATGATCTTTTTAAAAGCCTATAGAACCAGGTAATCTGATCTGTCTCATTAGCTATGCCATATCTCGGTCGATATCAAATATTAAGACTGATCCAGTGTTTAAAAAACAATGTGAGAGAATGTTTGATAAATTTACAACAGTCTTTCTTTTAACATCCTTAAAATTACATCAAATATTATATATTATCTGTTTCACAATTTGAATACAAACTTTCAGTCTTCTTCAATTCATTCCAGGGTTGAAGAAATAAAATATATATATATATATACTCTAAATTTTTAATGCATAGCTTAGATTCTCCCGTATCTGTTTTTTTGGGACAAAAGTTGTCAGGATCGAGTGGATACTCAGTGATAATTGTTTTAACGTACACATTTTTTCCTCGAGTGGCTCAGTGATTTTTCAAGCGTAGCTTAGATGCGGCACAAGGCCGATTTATGGGGCACCCAGTGAGAATCGAACTCACTATTCAGTCGTAATTGTTTTAGCGAGACAAGCTTACTCGAGTTGCTTAGTGATTTTCTAAGCACGGCTTAGATGTGGCACAAGGCCGAGAGTATGGGGCACCCAGTGATGATCGAACTCGGTACTCAGTGGTAACTGATCTGGCAAGACAAGCTTTCTAACCATTTCATCCCGTCCAGCTGCATATATATATATATATATATGTATATTCTGAAGAAATATACTCTTAAGATGTGCTATATTTATGGGATAAAGTGCTCAATATCAGAGATAGAGAGTGTGTAAATATAAAACTGAGCATTGACCTCAACATTTAGATGCAATCGTCAAGCCATGAGTGTTTTTTTTTTTCTCGGCTATTTATATATACGTGTCAGTGGTGCATTGTGGGTTATCTATTTTGGCGGTTATTTTGCCGGAAGTCGTTTATTTGTTTGGGTTAATTTAACCCAAATAAATACAAAAAACCTTTCGGTGTTTCTCTTACTGACGACCATAATGTTATGGTAATTTACCCATGCACGCATGGACTCTACCAGTTATAAATAGGAGCAGGTACTGCCTTTTGGAGAGAGGGAAGTTTCCAGCAGTCAGCTCTGACAGTCCGACCAAACATTCTTGCTGTAAAACTCTCCTTTGTATATGTTTGTATTACTATTCTGTTAATATATTTGTTTAAGTCAATTCCTCTCGTTGTGTCTTTATTTCTGGACCTAACAAGGCCACAACAAATACATTCTGTCTTCTTATAATTAATAGACTTTTCTTTTCGCTTTTCCATTCATATTTTCTCCTGTTTTTTTTTTCTGAGTCCGTAAATCCGTTTTGCAGGTATTTAAATTTCTAAGCCGTCCTTCCTCATAATGTTTCCCAGAAATTTCAACTATCTCCGATTTTTTTAAATCGGTATCATCCCATACAAGGCAGCTCAACTGTAAATTGATGAAATCTCGACGCCAGTCTGGTACTGTGCTTAAATTAAAAAAAAGTCTAGGTACCACAAAGAAGAGCTCATTCGATCAATTACCATGAAAGTTCTTACAGAAGATGCAGAGAAGCAATCTTACGACGTTGGGAAGGTGAATTTTTTTTTAGATCTTCCTCGTTAACCTGTTCTGTTTATGGAATTCTCAGTGTCCGTCTGTAAAACTGCATCTTTGCTTTGCGCCTTTTTTTATCTAAGTTTTTAAGTTGAAGTGGATTGTTAACGACATATTATCTCTTTGGAGTCATTTTAGGCTCAAATAGATTTATTTTGGTTTATATTTATGTAAAATAGACAATCGTTTTATTTTCAGATATAATCCAACTGATTTCAGGAATGTTATAATTCTATTTATTTTAATATTTTCAAATAGTTCTTTTAGGTTGCCTACCTTAAAGAAATTGTCTTTTGGAGTCATTGCATTCAATTAGAAATTGTTTTGCCGTATATTGGGTATGACATGTAGGACATCATGGTAATGGTTTTTGTTTCCGTAATAAAGGATGCTTAATTTTATTGTGACCTATTTGTACTCGTGTTATAGTAACCTCTTCTCTTCGGGATTTTCCATAATGTCAGTTTTTTTTTTTTCTGAGGGTTGGTAAGATTGTATTTAGTTTATTTTGCGATTTTCTGCTAGAATTGTTCCTGCCATTAATTTTTGCATGTCTTTCCTAGCGTCATTTAATGTCGAAATTTTATTTTCTTGTGAGCTTAATTTTTAATTTTTTTTTTTTTTTTTTTTTTTTTCAAAAAATGTATTACTGGTAATGTTTTACTTTTTCTATATGCAAATATATAGCTCGTAATTTAAAAAAAAAAAATTATATTTTGACACCAGTTTAGGCTTCACTATTTGCCAATAGCTGGGACCCTAACAGGTGCTACCACCCTGGGTTAGCGTGGACCTGGGAACAAGAACAATTAAGAGTTAATTCCGCACCCACCTCAAAAGCTCCCGATCCGAGGCCTCGCTGTCGGGTGTTGTTTATCGTCATCTTCATCTATAAAGAAATATTTCATATTCCCTGCCGCATAAGAGGATAGCTATATAGCAGTTCAACATGCTTTTGTTTTTTATATTTCGCTGTTTTAATACTTTGTTTAGTTTCGCATCTTTCTCTGTTCCGACGGGCTTTCGGGTCTCTTCGTCACTTTTTCCGTCGTCTGTTACTAGACTATCGCGATAGCTAAATTTATGTACCGATTTGATTTATACCTTTCCAATTCGAAGCTTACATATTTGGCTATTCCTCTTGGCGACGACTATATATTCTGTCTTCTAATATTTCTTTCTCTCGCTTTTCTTTGTTATGAAGCCAAATAGCCAAGGGGAATGCGAAAGCCAGAAAATTACATTACAACATTCTTGCAACTTGAAAAGACCTACATACTTATAAATAATCCCATTCGAAATTATCATGCTTTTATTTATTTGTATTTTACCTTGACTTACCTTTTACTCTGGCAATGGAAGGAAATTATATAACTGATTCAAGCACCAATCAGCTACTTTGTTTTTATTACTTTTTCCTCCCCTTTCAAACTTGTTGACATCTATCGAGCAGTCGCGCCTATAAAACTTTTTTTTTTTTTTTTTGTGTATTGTCTGTTTACGGGTTTTAAGTTTGATTAATTTGTGTCTGCAGGGGAAGAGGATAGACATCAAACAAACAAGCGAAGCGAAAAGAAAACAGCAACAAAAACAAAAAGAATGGAAATAGCTAAAAGAACGGACAGACAAAAGTTTATTTTCATATCTGTCAGAAAACACAATACGTCGCGTTAGACCGAGACGTTATTTTCAGGAAAGCGCTAATGAAAATTGGACAGCAGTTTAGACTGTCTGTTTATCGATTGGATAAAAAAAATATATGGCTGAAATGAACGAGTGAATAAATACGGATAACGACAAAAAGAGAATAAAAAAAAAAAGAATTGAAGGAAAGTAAGGCAGAAAGATGTACCTTTGCATTAACGAAAAACACAAAAGAAAATGGTAAAACGTGAAAAAGAAAAAAATGGTGAATGATAAAGTTGGTTTTAACAAAGTTCGAAATAGAAAGCGCTTGCTTTCATGACGGGAAACAAAGATAGAAAACAAAAAAACAATATTATTGGAATCATTCACTTTTAGAAAATAGTCTTATAAGGAAATTGAAACAGTTAAATGGGAAAATAAGGAAAAAGTATGCGATAATCAGCTTTAACGGTATAAGGGTGAATTGAAAAGTTCTCAGCTTGGCGAAAAAGCACATCAAAAGAAAAATGTTAAGTAATTAGATTTTGAACAGACAAAAATCCCATTACAACTGGATTATCCAATAAATAATCTAGTTAATATCTCTCTCTCTCTCTCTGTCTCTCTCTCTCTCTCTCTCTCTCTATATATATATATATATATATATATATATATATATATATATATAAATAAACTTAGTGAGCCAGACAAACCTACCCAGGTTTCACCTAATCGGATCGTCAGGGAAAGCTCTACGGTTGTATTGCAAATCAAAAAATTCGAAGGGTTTTCGAAACGAGTATAATTACTTTATATATATATATATATATATATATATATATATATATATATATATATATATATATTTAAAAATGTTTTACATCGCGACACGGAAATTTGTGTTTCGGAACTACGAATTTGTTTCATTATCAAGCGATATTGGGTAATATTTGAAAATGGACCCTTAATGTTGTTTATTTTCTATTTAAATTGAATTGCTAATTGCTCTGATTTGACATTGAGCTCTCTGGATTACATCCTCCTTAGGATTATCCATACGGATTACTAAACTTTTCATTACTTAACGATGTATATATATTAAGATATATATTAAGATATATACATACTGCCTTATATAGATTGCCAAACTCTGAGTTTCATGCCAAAGCAATTATCAAGTGACGGTATTTTTGCTTTGGGTTTACAACGGTTTAATGAAATTTCTGGTTATCACGTGATACTTTATTGTTGCGGCGGAATATTATTGTTGTTAGTATATTTAAATGAATTATGATTTGAATTTGAATTTAGGCTCAGATTAAAATTCGAGACTGAAAATAAGGTTGGAAATAAGAATTATAAATTCTAATCTAGAGAGACGCTGATGTTATAAAAGTAATAAACAAGAAAAGATGTTAGAAAATCAAGGGGGATAACTATTTTTTCAATGAAAATCAATAAAGTAATTAATAATATTATTATTAATAAACTAACTAAAAGTAGTGATATCAATAATAATATTAATAATAAAATATGCAGTGGTAAAATAAAATTAAATTACAGTAACAATAAAAATAATACATATCAATGAAAAATAAAATAAATTTAAATAAAAAATAAAATAAAATAAGAGCTATATATATATATATATATATATATATGTAAATAAATAAATAGAAAGATATAAATATGTAAATACATAGGGCAAATAAATGAATAATTAAATAAAAATAATAAATGCAAATAGATAAGTAAATAAATAAACAGGTTTAGTAGCTCCCATGGCCATCGAACTCAATACGGCAGTAATAGAATTTAGGAAGATGCATGGGCAGACAATTGCAAAGGAAACGGTAATATTGGACTGCGAGTATAACTTGTATAGTCCTACTCCCAGGGGAGACAACCAAAGATATTTACCCAAAGATAAGTTTAATGTATTACACAAGGCAATAAAAGAGAGGCACTTCGTAGGAATGGATGTTGTATATTGCTACTGCGCTCAAATGATGTGGCACACACACACACACACACACACACACACATATATATATATGTTGGTCGAGTTACGGCGAATGGGTAGAATGAGGGAGAATCTCAGAGGTTAGGATTGCGCACACAGGACTTGATGGTTCCAATCTTCGGTGAACCTCAAGCTAGCCTCTCTCTCTCTAGATCAAGGATCGGACCGGTTAAATAACATCACTTTACGTGACGACGCCTTCTTCCGGTATGTCGCCTATGCAACATCGTGTGGCCACGCTTCTTCTGGCATGAACCCAAGCAAGCAACCATTTCCTTCCGCTCAGGACACCTGTGCACCCTGTTTATTCAATGCTCAGGACACCTCTCCGTCCTGTTTCTTTTAGCGACCAGATGCATTTCCTGTTTATGCTATCACCAGTACCGATTTCCGCTCACACACACTTATGAAGCGGAGGTAAGGCCAAAGGTCTTTCCTTGACCAATATCCAACATGGACGGCTGATGCTACCTTCCCAACCGATGCATTTTCCCAACTCCATTTCAGATAGCTCCCCACCAAATGAATTTATATTGATACCATTATGCTTACTCCCCACCAGATTACGTCACATTGATTTACTGCCATATAACTTTATATTGGCTCATGACCAGAAGCCCTTACGATGAATTCCACCAAATGATTTATATGAGCTCCTTACATTATGTTTTTGCTGTGACTCTTCATCGGAGGCTTTTATGTTAACTCTTCTCTATATGTCTTTATACTGGGCCCTTATCAAACACACTACCAGATGTCTTTACGGTGAATCCCCACCAGATTTCTTATCAGCTCCCTTCCAGATGCCTTTATATTAAATCCCCGTACTACCAGATGTCTTTACGTTGACTCCCCACCAGATTTCTTATTATCAGCTCCCTTCCAGATGCCTTTATATTGAATCCCCATTCTACCAGATGCTCTTTACGTTGACTCCCCCACCAGATTTCTTTTTATCTATTGCTTTCCAGATGCATTTATTTTGAATCCCCGTTCTACCAGATGTCTTTACATTAACTCCCCATTGAATTTGTTTCTTTTGAACCCAGCTGCATTTACATTGATACCTTACCAGATTTCATTATATTGACTCACCACCACATGCCATTATAATAAATCCCTATCCAGACATCCTTATATTGACTCCTCGTCCCACCGATGTCTTTATATTGATTTTCCACCAGATGCGTTTATATTAACTTCTCTCCAGATGTATTTATATTGACTAACCTCTTAGTCTGTGATCCAATTTTGCATAGAATTTATGTTTCGAATTAAAGTCATCGTCATTTTTCCGGCCACATCTTTAAAAGAAATCCATCTTGTTTGCTAGGAGGGGATCCTGAAAACAATCCCCCCCCCACGAAATCATCCCTTCGTGCCCCAGATTCCAAACGTTCATACCAATTAGCACTTCTTAAAATTACTAAGTCGTTTTTACATATATCATAAAGACAGTAAAACTCATAAATTTGTCTTGTGCTCTACAAAGCGTCTCCCTTGGCTGGGAAACACGCCAAACCTGTGTTTTCGCTGGAAATCCGATGAGAAAGGCGTTGGCTAGAAACTGCCACAGATCAAGTGAATTTGATGAGAGATTTGGGACGAAGCTATAGAAGCGTGAGCCACTTCGTATTTCAATTTGGACTCCATAGAAAACTGTTTCTTTTTTTTGTTTTTTTGTTTTAATCGTTTTCGTTTTTAGAAGGTTTGGAGCGTCCCATCAATGATAGTGAGGAATACTCATCGAACAATATTTGAAACTTACTGATATCAAGAGTGGATTTATTAGACTAGCATATCACAACTCTCCTTCCTTTTTAATGAGCAAATGGTTTTGACACTAAAACATTTCTGACAGTTCGCCAGTGTGATAAATACAATAATAAATGTCGGTTGTACATTAATATCTTCTTCGTCTTCATCATCTTTATTCTCTGTCATCACGACTCTCCACAACATCTACTATCCGTTTTGGCTATTAGAAGACCTTGTCTTTTTTTAAAACTCTCCTAATCTCTGTTCTGTCAACAAATTACACAAGCTCATTTGGTAGGTTACTCACCGCTTCTGTCTGTCTGTCACGCCTTCAATGTAGCCTGTGAGTATCAAATTCTCCGATCCCTCTTTCCTTATTATAACATTTAAATGATCTCTTCCTGATTCTAGGTTTAAGTATACTTTTTGGCTAGTTATCTTTCTTAATCCCTTTTCTGACAATCATTTACACAATTTCGTTAGGAAGGGTAAACGCTGCTTTACCCCGTTCACTCGCCTTCAATATGCCCTGTGAGTGTTACGTTTTCCAAGCACTCTTTCCTCATTATGTGTTAAGTATAGGTTTCGATTTTGTTTCCATTTTCCCTAAAGCTTGCCCGTTGAAAACACGTTCAGTTCATGTTCTTTGTCTGTGATTATCCAGCAATCACTGCGATAGAGGAGAATCGAGATTGATTACCCAGTGCAACTACTGCAGACAGAAATCCTCTGACGATCGGCAAGAGTAATCCGGAGAGTGATGAAGAATAAGAGTCAGAGGAAAATTGCTTAATGCCTAAGGCTGTTGGTTGGTTGTGGCCCGCTATCTTGTGAATTAATTGCCAGATATTAAAATATTATCCTAGAAATACTGAAATAATAATAATAATAATAATAACATTCCAGAGACAGATATGCAATATGATTGGCCTTGATCTGGCATCTCGTCTACAGTCGCTCTCTGACAGACGTGCCGTCGCCTCCCTCTGTCTTTTCTACAAATATTTTCACGGTAACTGATCTGACGAGCTACTTTCGCTAGTTCCTAGACTGCATGAATTTAAATGTGCTACTAGGCTGGCATTTCGGTCCCACCCTTTCCCTGTCGAAACGGTTAAATATAACCGTCTCTTCTACTCCAATAGCTTCATGTCTCGCACTTCCCGTCTGCGGAATTCCCTTCCTATTACTTGCTTCCCTTATAGCTATAATCTCCAACTATATTCCAATGTAATGTCAATGGACATCTCCAGATGCCTTGATCTATTCCCTGTCCTTCTCTTCATCCTTTCCTCTATCATGCCTCTTTACCCTCGCTCCCACTCTCTGTAACCCCTTGCATGCTAGTGACATCCCGACTTCCTTGGGGTGACATGCTTAAAAGAAAGTAAGAAAAGAAATTAGCTCCAGACCTAGTGACAAACATAGGCGCTATAACAATTTTATGGGACTTTACAATATACACAGTTAGAACAATCAAAGCTAATCAGACAAATATCGTGATCAAGGACCACAAGGACAGAATGTGCTTTCTTATTGACATGGCAGTCCTTGCAGACTGTAATGTATCTTTCAAGATCTTCAGAAAACTACAAGGAAATTCCAATGTAAATCTCAAAAATGTGGTACATGAGGACATCAGTAATTCCAGTTGTAGTTGGAACCCATGGAAAAATGTCCAACAAACTCATTAAAAGGATTCCTGATGGGTCATATCTTAAAGAAATACAAAAAAAAAAAAGTGCTCATAAGTGCAGCTCACGCATTCCGAAGATCTTTATCTATGTAAAATGTATGTGATCTATATCTTTCAAAAAATGATCATTGGAAAATGTCATGATGCCATTTATGGTCTTCGGTCTCTGTTTGGGACCCAGAAGGAAATGAATATAGAATAGAAATCAAAGGACATGTAATAATAATAATAATAATAATAATAATAATAATGAAATCGAAATCTCAAAAATGTGGCACATGGGAATATCAGCAATTCCTGTTGTAGTTGGAGCCCTCAGATTGGTTGGAAAAGATTCCAGTAGACTCATTGAAGGGATTCCTGGAAGTTCATGTCTTAAAGTAATACAAAAAAATTTTCTCACGAGTACAACCCACACCTTACGAAAGAATTTATTTATGTCAAATATGTGGGTTTTTTTTTTGTTTTAATTGGTCAGTGGAAAATTCCTGATGCCATTTCTAACCTTAGGATCCGGAAAGAAATGTGTACACATCAGAAATCAAAGGAAATGCAATAATAATAATAATCGAATCTGAAGTTATAACTGGTCTCCACCTGCAAGATAATGCTCTACTTGTTCTAAAACTGGTCACAGTATCGCGCCTATTTGGCTGTTGTGAATGTACCTGATATATCCTTATTAGATTTAGACACCCCTTTGAGATGGAATGCCGAATCGACAAGAATGAGCATGTTCGACATCAATATCTCTCCTTTTAATTCAAGGTTACAAAGCTGCCAAGGCTGCTCGAGACTTTTGTGCTGTGTACAGAGATGACTTCATTATCGACAGAATGACACAGGAATGGTTTCTTCGCTTTGCGAAGAGGAAGTCTCAAAGACTCTCCGCGTTCCCGACGACCTGTTCAATTTGATGAGAATCAGTTGCACGCGCTGATTAAAGAAGTACCACGCCAGACCACTTGGCAATTGACTCAGAAGATGGCAAGCTCCCACGTTACTGTCGCTCGTCATCTTCACTCAATGGGCAAGGTTCCGAAACACGGCGCATGAGTGTCACACGCATTGACCGAGAGAAACAAACTCCAGTGCTCCTCCATTGCCACTAGTTTACTCGCTCGACACCGGGCTGTTCGTGGATATAAAGAATAGGACGGTTGAGGGGTTCTGCCAAACCTACCATATTCTCCTGATTTATGCCCTTCAGACTAGCACCCTTTTCGGTCGCTTTCTATCATCTGGAAGGTCGTTTCGTCCAACAACTATACGGAGCATAAATTTTAGATTAATTTTTCGAGTCAAAATTTAGTGATATCTATCTTCGAGTATTGAACATTTAGTGGATCGTTGGCAGGAAGACGTAAACAATTCAAGGAAATACATTGTCGATTGATAGTGATTTTTTAAACATAGCTTAGATGTGGCACAAGGCCGAAAGTATGGGGCAACCAATGAGGATCGAACTCAACATTGTCGATTGATATACCCGAACTATTAATAAGTATTAAACTAAATTTAAAAAAACGAACGAATTCATGCAGCAACCTAATGTCTATCTATCTATCTATCTATCTATCTATCTATCTAGTTCAGCCTGTTCTGATCTATCTATCTATCTATCTATCTATCTATCTATCTATCTATCCTAGTTCTGATCTATCTGTTTCAGTTTATTCTGATCTATCTATCTATCTATCTATATCTATCTATCTATCCTAGTTCTGATCTATCTGTCTCAGTTTATTCTGTATTATTATGGATCTATCTATCTATCTATCTATCTATCTATCTATCTATCTATCTATCTATCCTAGTTCTGATCTATCTGTCTCAGTTTATTCTGATCTATCTATCTATCTATCTATCTATATCTATCTATCTATCTATCTATCTATCTATCTATCCTAGTTCTGATCTATCTGTCTCAGTTTATTCTGATCTATCTATCTATCTATCTATCTATCTATCTATCTATCTATCTATCTATCTATCCTATCATCTATCTATCTGTTCTTTTTTATTCTGTCTATTTATCTATCTATCTATCTATCTATCTATCTATCTATCTATCTATCTATCTATCTATCTATCTATCTATTTCAGTCTGTTCTGATCTATCTATCCTAGTTCTGATATATCTGTCTCAGTTTATACTGATCTATCTATCTATCTATCTATCTATCTATCTATCTATCTATCTATCTATCTATCTATCTATCTATCTATTTCATTCTGTTCTGATCTATCTATTTCAGTCTGTTCTGATCTATCTATCTATCTATCTATCTATCTATCTATCTATCTATCTATCTATCTATCTATCTATCTATCTATCTGTGTGTGTGTTTGTGTGAGTGAATTCCTGTTTTGGTGGATAGAAGGATCAGAATTTATTTTACAAGCGGATTGATCTAGGAAACGAACTTTTTATTCACCTTTATTCGCCACTGGAGGCATCGCATTCAAATACCCGATTAGCTATTTATTAGTCTTTATGCGATTGTAGGATGTTCCACGGATATCGACGCCGAAAGTGGAATTAATGAGTCGCGTTTAAATTCCGTTGCGTTTACTTTGACACAAGTGTACTTGACAAAGACATAAATCTTCATCTTCTTTCCCAACTATGTGCTAAATAGCAGGGTAAACTGGACTCTGTAAAATTGTGAGGGAATCAATCTAAGAGAGGGAAAACTATGAACTCCATACCAATATGGAAGGCAACTAGAAACTACTCCACTATATTTCCCAAAATGCAACGTAATTAAAAAGATAATAAAGAAAAGGAATATGTGAAGAAGGCAACGGGAAATCACTCCATTATTTTTCCCAAGAAACCATGGAAATTCACAGAGAATAAAGAAAAGGAATATATGGAGAACGCAATGGGAAACTACTCCACTATTTTTCCTAAAGGTTCCATGGCAATTCGCAGATAATAAAAAAAAGGAATATGTGGAGAAGACAATGAACAATCTCTCCAGTATCTTTCCACAAAGTGCAAGGTAATTCACAGATAATAAATAAAAGGAATATGCGCATAAGTCAACGGGAAATCACTCCATAAATTCCCAAGAAGCCATAACAATTCCCAGAAGAAAAAGAATCTGTGGAGGAGGCAACGGGAAATCACCCCACTATCTTTCACAAGAATCTAAGGCAATTCTCGGGTAAAGCAACTTGCAGAGAGTCATGATTTTCATCGTCCTGAAGGGACATGGCATAAAGAAAAATCTTTTAGTCTGGCATAAGGCCAATGCTCTAGTGTCCTGTTAATTTGAATCTCACCTTAGCATCACTTACTGTAACTCTTCATATAGATTTCTACCTCTCTCTTTAGCTCAAATATTTTCTCCCATTTTATTCTTTTGACTTCCTTCCTAAATCCTCCCGCTTAAAAAACAAAAAAAAACAAAAACAAAAAACAACAAAAAAAAAAAAAAAATACAAAAAAACCAAAAACAAAAACATTTGCTTCTTTAGGGTGCCTCCGCTTGAAACCACAAACCTAGGATAACCTGGACACCCTGTTAATATAATTAAACATTTCACGCCTCTGTTTAATGATTGCTTCCCCTGATGCGCTAATGACTATTACTTTGAGATGCCATCTGCAGGCCAAGTTTTATCTCTGAAGAAATGGTTTTCTACTTATGCATTGAGACCTTCAGATAAGTTAGTCCATGTTTAGGAATCTCTCTTTATCTCTCTCCTTCTTTCTTTCTTTCTCTTATTCTTCCTACGCATTTACATCCCAGCCCCGACCAGAAGCACCCTCTCAATCGACTTCAGCCATTGGCGGAGGAAAACAGTGCCAGCCGTCAAATCCCTCTCACAATCCTACGTTTCTTCATAACTGGTTTATCTCTTCAAAGTGGCGAAGGAAAAGCAAATATTGCATGGCAGTGGCCCATGTAGAAATCTACTCTTAATATGGTCCATCTATAGTAAGATGCTGTTAATACCAACTTTGACGTTTGCGCACTATCGCGCCATATTTCTTTCAAATCATTTGCAAATACTGAGCCAGCAAAATAAATAAATACTGTGTCGGACATGAAAGAGCACAGCCCAAGACGTCTTTTCTCACGATTATGATATTTTTATTGCAATAAAAAAATGCAAACTTATCTCTTAATTGCTTGAAGATTAACCCTGAACATTTACAGCGCAAAACTTCTTATGAGTAAATATCCATAGTAACTAGTGATATAAAAATATACCATGTGACGGCATATAAATATATGGAATATATATAATATATAAAAAAAACGGTATAAAATATGCCATTTGACGGCATATGCCGGATGCGATGGATAAATTGTCGTCTAAATTGCTCAGAAATGAAAATAACCCTGACATCTCATTTTAACAGATATATTTACCCAAATTACATAACAATTTATTCAATAAAATCGCCATTGGCTACAGCCACGGCCTCCAGACGATTTCAGAATCTGCTGCATCTCTTCTGGACGGCCTTCTTGTTTAATTTGGTGAATGCTGCCATAATCTTTGCCTTCAGTTCATCTTTGGTGTTACAAGGAATTTTGTTGGTCTCTCGCTCAACTGCGCCCCACACATAATAATCAAGGGGGTTGCAGACTTGGGGAGTTACGTGTCCAAATGTAAGGGGTGATGTGATCGCAGAAATTCTCTGAGAGACATGAATGTTTCTTCTGCCTGTGTGGCATGGTGCAGAGTCTTGTTGATAGACATAGGGTCTTCCAGGAGTCTCTCTTGACCCAGGGCAGCACTACCTCCTAAAGGCACTTGATGTAGTTGTCCGTGTTGAATCTGAGTCCTTCTAGGAAGATGAATGGAGGCATAACGTCGCTATCACAAGTGATCACTTCAATCACCATGATGCTGACTGGATATATTATCTAACTCTTTCCGAATCCTCTGCATTGTTCTCAGATTGACATCCAAACACACTGAAATCTTCGTATTCAAGCTTCCGACGTCAATTCCAAGCAGTACAGCATGTCTTTTCCAAATTTCTGGCAAAGTGAATTGCGTCATGGTGCTCTTTTTCACACAGACGTTGCCCAGAAGACCCTAGTATATTGTGCAGTCGACAAAATCAAAAACAAACAAAAAACATATAGGGCGCATGCGCGAAATAAAAAATATATAATGGCAAAAATTTATCCATCACACCTCTATAGGTAATGCGATTAACGTTTTTTTTAAAATAAATATATATATATATATATATATATATATATATATATATATATATATATATATATTACACTTTTTACACCAATCTGAAAAAGTCAGAATGCAGAAAAAAAAAAAAAAATTATATAAATTTTCCTACTTTGTTTTTACGAGAAAGGTTGATGCCTATATATATATATATATATATATATATATATATATATATATATATATATATAATAATCAAGCAAATCCATTTAAACCCATATGGAGAATAGTTCCCCATATGAGGTAAAAGGATTTGTTTGATTATTATATTGGTCTTTATAAGTTAAATAAAATACATCGAGGTCAGTTTTGCGGATTAGTTCTAATATTTCCATTTTAGTAGGATCCACTTGGATTATATGCCAACGAATTTTTTACCTTACAATATATATATATATATATATATATATATATATATATATAATACTCAATATATTAATGTAAAACTTTTTTATTAATGTTTCACAATAAACGATTAACAATAGTAGTTGGTAATAAAATAGAATATTTATAACAATCTATTGTAATAAAGCTATGTGATGAATAGACAATTCGTTCAGACCATAGATAATAATAATAATAATAATAATAATAATAATAATAATAATAATAATAATTTAGAAGAAGAAGAAGAATCAGAAGAAACAATAGATTGTCTGCTCCCTGACTGCTGAGAATTGGCCAAAATGGAATACACACAAAGACATAAAGCATAAGAATATCCCCACAAATTAATCTCTGAGTACGATATCATCAAAGTCATCGACAAATCCTATGAACAGGAGTAATCACCTTTAATAAAATGATGAAGCTACTATTCTGTTGGGGAAGCTAATCCAAACTAATAAAGAAATTATGCTCAACTTACCGTATATAATATTGAAGGGCAAAAATGAAAATACATGGAGGTTCAACATGTCTGTCTTCATCGAAACAAACACCTTCTTGAGAACCACAGAAAAAACTCTCCAAATATAAAGAACTAGAAATAAAACAATTAGAGGACGTGGAGCAAAAATGCCAAATAAATCCCATTCGGTTTGGTCAAGAAAGGGATGGAAAAATTCACCAACAATATTCTTGGTAACATTAACGTAGAAGTAGTGCAGAAGACAGTCCTTATCAGCCCTGCACACAAGATACACTTCCTCTTTCATACTTTTCTTTTTGAACTACCCTTACCGCTATGTCAAAGATCTATCTATTAAAATGGATGTTGTCCTTCAAATATTTCTATAAATACTTTCATGGTAATTGTTCTAATGAAGTTTTCTCTATTGTACTTAAACTCTGTGAATTTCAGCGCAGTACTAGATTGGCACCTAGGTATCATTATTTTACAGTCGAAATTGTTAGGTGTAACCGTAAGTTCTATGCTGAAACGTTATTTTTTTCTCTCGCACTTCTCGCTTGTGGTACTCTTTTCCGGCTCCTTGCTTTCCAGTTACGTTTGATCTTCAAAAATGTAAATGAAAATGCCAATCGTTATTTTCTGTCTTCATAATTCCTGTTCTTTTATTGTGTTCTCTCTCCTTAATAACGTTTTTTTTTTCTTTTTCTAAAATTCTTCCTCAGTAAACTCTTGTAATGATTAGCAAAAAAAAAAATTCCATTAAAAAATTCATCACACGTAGCATCCATCGTAGCCTAAAGTCCACGGAAGAAGAAGAAGAAGAAAAAGAAGAAGAAGAAGAAGGAGGAGGAGGAGGAGGAGGAGGAGAAATACTAATAATGATGGTGCAAAGGAAAAAAAGAAGGTCCAATATCATTACTGCCTAGAAGGAAGACAGTGTTGGATCATTAGTATAGCTGTATCATGCAACGTAAGGGGACGAGAAAAAGAAAAGGAGAAAGAGGTGCTTAAGACATTGTAAGGTATTCCTAATTGTTGTGGGTGCTCTTGAAACAGAGACAAAGTCCAAATATATCTGCGTAAAATTGGGACTGTGAATCGAAATGAAACGCTTCAGAAAACAGCGCAACTTAAGACAGTCAGAATTCTGAGGAAAGATTTGTCGGTGTAGAGAGATGAGGAATTAACACGACTCATGGTCATTTATTTTGGTAGTTTTCTAAGCGTAGCATAGATGTAGAGCAAGGCCGAAAGTATAGGCCACTCAGTGAGGATCGAAATTACTATTCTATTGTAATTATTCTAGTGGGATAAGTTTACTAACCATTTTCATCACGTCGAAGTGTCTAAATGATTTCCTAAGCGTTGCTTAGATGTGGCACAAGGCTGAGACTATAGAGCACCCAGTGAGTATCAAACTCATTATTCAGTCGTAATCGATCTAGTGAGACAAGCTTGCTAACCATTGCGCCACGTCGAGGGGCCGAGTAGTGGTTTTCTCAGCGCAGCTTACATGTGGCACAAAACGAAATGTACGAGGCACCTAGTGAGGATTGAACTTACTATTCGGTCGTAATTGATCGAGCGAGACAAGCTTAGTAAGTATTGCACCACGTCGAAGTGCCCAAATGATTTTCTAAGCGTAGCTTAGATGTGGCACAAGGCCGAGAGGGTGGAGCAGCCACTGAGGATCGAACTCACTGCTCATTTGGAATTGATCTAGCGAGACATCATGATCATTTGTTATGACCCGCTCCCGATCGTTAAATATCAGATTAAGATCTTAAGAAGAAAAAGAATAATAATAATAATAATAATAATAATAATAATAATAATAATAATAATAATAATAATAATAATACAAGCACAGCCTACACCTTACGAAGAGCTTTATCTATGTGAAATATATGCGATTTTTTTTCAAAACTGGAAAATGTCATGATGCCATTTTTGACCTTAGGTCTCTGGCTGGGACCCGGAAAGGAATGAGTATACACCAGAAACCAAAGGAAATAATAATAATAATAATAATAATAATAATAACACCATGTCTGTCCACCATGAGGACATCAATAATTCCAGTTGTAGTTGGAGCACTCGGATTGATTGGAAAGTTTCCTGGAAGCTCATGCCTTAAAGAAATACAAAAAAATGTACTCAAAAGTACAGGTCACATATTACGAAGAATTTGTTAATGTAAAAATGTTTGATTTTTTTTTTTATAAAACTGATCAGTGGAAAATGTCATGAAGCTATTTCTGACCTTAGATCTCTCTGGTGGTTGGGAGCCGGAAGGAAATGTGTATACAACAGAAATCAAAGGAATTAATAATTTGCGATTAATACAAGAGATATATCGTGGACTTCAGCTTTGTACTTCATCTCCCGACTTGTACTTTAGTCTTATCTCTGACAAACATAGTCTGATAGTCATTTGCCTATTTCGTTGTAAGCCTGAATTAAATGAACTCTAAACGTCTTAGCAACAATTAAACGAGACCATTTGCATAAATACTACATTTCAATCAAGAACATGTGCTGCATAAACCGTTCGTAGATCTTCTCTGTGCGAACAGCTCTTAGAGAAAATTTCCCCTGTATTGTCAACTATTTGGAAATAAGATTCTAAGATTAATTTTAATATTAACTTTATAATTCAGGAAAGTTTACGCTATTTAAATCTCTTCCTTGTTTCTTTAACTAACTCAAATTTATTTTGAATTTCATTTTGAACTACGGATCTTATCAATTTTTTTTTAACTTCACTTTGAACTACGCATTGTATGAAATTTAATACTAACATGGGTGTCCACAAGGGTTCTATCATAGTACCTACGCTGTTTTTGATCGTCACCAATTCACAACTAGGTATTGAGACAGATGACAGAACCATTTACACCTTTCTTAGTAATAAATCCGAGAAAATATTGGCAACTGCTCTGGAAAAGGACATCTAATCAGTGGTTAACTGGGGCAAAGATTGTCTTTTAAATTTTAACGCCTACAATACAAAACCGTTTTCATTTAATCACTGCAGATAACCTTTTATGCTTGCCTTCAGCATGGCTGATGTTAAACTCCGGAAGAGCAACACTCTCCATCTTCTTGGCGTTAAGTTTTCCCCTGACATGAAGTGAAGCCACTCTATCGAATCAATTGCTACATCTACAGAGAAGAAATTTAGTTCTCTTTGTTGTGCTAGCAAATATTTCTCGTTAGAATCCATCTTGAAGGTTTATAAATCTTCTACTAATCAGTGCAGAGTCTAACCTTAACAGCGCAAAAAAAAAAAAAAAATAAAATAAAATACTATAACCTCACCCACCAAAAAACACCAAAAAACAAACAAACCAAAATGAAAACAAAATAAAAAAAGCGAAAACAAAATAAACGATGTATCAAAAAGACGGTTATTCCTTTGACACTGCTCTTATCCCGTCTATTTTTACGCCCTCGGCAATGTTTATGAAAACATATAAACCAAATAGAATGCCATGTTTATTATTTACCTTTTATAAAGATTCTTTTAACCATTTTATGGAGAAACAAATTTGAAAAGAAATCTTTTTATTAAAAAAATTATAAAAAGTCTGCTCATATCTATCTATCTATAATAAAAATAATGAAAAATCTACCCGTCATCTATCTATCTATCTATCTATCTATAATCTAATCTATCTATGATATCTATCTATTATAAAATCTATCTATCTATCTATCTATCTATTATCTATCTATTATAAAAAGTAATGAAGTCTACTCATATCTATCTATCTATCTATCTATCTATCTATATATCTATCTATCTATTATAAAACAATGAAAGCGTTCTAAATCCATAGCTATCTATGTATAAAACCTTTGTATGTATGTATGTATGTATATATATATTATAAAAATAATGAAATTCCTACCCATATTTTTCTATCTATCTATCTATCTATATATCTATCTATCTATCTATCTATCTATATATATAAATATAATGAAAAACCCATATTATCTATCTATCCATCTATCTATCTATCTATCTATCTATTATAAATATATAATGGAGTCTACTCATATTTTTTACATTATCTATCTATCTATCTATTATAAAAAACAATGAAATGTCTAACCATATCTATTTATCTATCTATCTATCTATCTATCTATCTATCTATGTATGTATGTATGTATGTATATATCATGTATTATAAAAATAATGAAAAAACTTATATTATATCTATCTATCTATCTATCTATCTATCTATCTATCTATCTATCTATTATAAAAGTAATGAAGTCTACCCATATCTATCTATCTATCTATCTATCTATCTATCTATCTATCTATCTATCTATTATAAAAATAATGAAAAGCCTACCCATATCTATCTATCTATCTATCTATCTATCTATTATAAAAGTAATGAAGTCTGAGGGATCTGTTTATCATCTATCTATCTATCTATCTATCTATCTATCTATCTATCTATTATAAAATAATGAAAAGACCTATTATCATATCTATCTATCTATCTATCTATCTATCTATCTATCTATCTAGCTAGCTAGCTAGCTAGCTACCAGGACTTTTCCCCAATATGCTCTATTTGCCAACGTATGCATTTTATATTTAATTTTTAGATGAAATTCGGTTGGCCTGTTTGCCGTTGGTGGAAATTTTAGAGTGCTTCCTCTTTACGTACAGAACTATTTTTCATAAGCGAAGTTACTGACCGAAACTAAACCAGAACGTTCGTGTTTCCCGTGTGACTTTCGTTTTCGCTTCTCTTTTACAAGTTCAAAAAGTATTTTTTTTATTCGACTGAATGGTTAAAAGCACAAGAACATACATTTTCTTTTCAGTTGAATTGAATCAAAAAAGCTCCAGGTAGATTAAAAAAAAAGAAAAAAAGAATTCAAGAATTAATTACCAATATATTAAATCATTCCATCTTGCTTATTCCCTGTAACGGAATTGGTGAAATGAATCCGAATTTCAGGTGAGGCTTTTTTGTTCCCTTCGTATTAGTCGCCTATTTATAATTCGTGCATAGATATGGAATTATAAATTCCATATCTACGCACGAAGGCCGTCTTGTCACTAACATGTCACAATGGTTAAGAAAGAAGGGAATAATTGAGTGGGCACTTGAAAAACCAACTCTCGTTCAGGTATGATCACGAGTCACCCAAATCTAGACTCAAGAGTCACTCAAGCTACAGAGTTACCGAGTGAAGTGCGTGATAAGAATGTAAAAGGTGGTTGAAGGAAGTGAATATGATGAGGATAAGGGAGATAGATAATGATTGATCATTATATTAGATTATATAGCTGTTCAAAAGTTTTTTGTTTGTACTTTACTAACATTGTCCTATTTCCTTTTCCCATCTTCTTCCTATTGCTTAATCATTTGTTTAGTTCCCCGAAGCCATATTTCTTCGCTATACCTATGGTAATGGTAACGGTGACAATATCTGTTTTCATATAGGAAACATTCGGCATTTATTGATCAAAAGTCAGCTTTACTTTCGTTTGATATACAAAATCGTCCTCTTAAAACAGTTTGTTTTCCCAGAAACTCTAAACGCCCTTTCTGTTATTGATGGCGTTTCCTTTCCGACCTTCTGCTTGCCTGAGAGTGGAAAGCCAATATTTTCGTTATGTCATTATTTTCCCCTATCCATTATAGTTGCTGCTGTTGGAAATCTTCCGTTGAGGTACTTTTTGTAATCTGGTAATGTTATCTGTGATTGTGCAGCGCCAGTCTGCGTGATCTAATGAAGGGTAGCCTCCTTTTAAACCTACAGAGATACATTCACATGAGGTCATTTATAAATCATTGATCTGAGAAAACGGTTGTATATAACTGCTAGTCACGCCATTTCTAAATAGATTGGGCGTCATACATGATATCTAAATGAAAGTCTCGTTTTGACGAGGCTCTTTAAGAGTTCTTAGTTTAATGTCTTCACATTGTAACAATTTGTGATGTTGAGCAAGACTACCGAAAGTGCTGACTATACTGTAATAAATAAAATCTCCTTTATTAGATTTGTTAGTATTGATCTATACACTGAAGTATTTGAAAGCATTTTTTTAAGTACCGTGTCACGTCAGGACGTTGGCGATCATGGCTCTCTACGACGTTTTATCCTTCACAGCCCTCGGCATTGTTTGTCTTTTTACTATCTGTTATGGTAATTTACCGACGCATGCATGGACTCTACCAGCTATAAATAGGAGCAGGTACTGCCTTTTTGGAGACGTAAATTTCCAGCAGTCAGCTCTAACAGTCAGTCCGAACATTCTTGCTGTAAGACTCTCGTTTGTATATGTTTGTATTACTGTTTCTGTTAATATATTTATCTGCACATGTCAGAGGATATTCTCCAGACGAGGCTATGCGGGAAACTGATTCCGTTTTTAGGTGGTCTATAGAGAATTTTTTGCCTGATCCTACGGGCTCGGATACCCGATTTTAAAAATCGGCCTTGTGCTACATTTTGCTGCGTGGGGCAGTGAGTAAATAATAATTTTTTTTTTAACTCAATTCCTCTCTTTGTCTCTTTATTTCTGGCTCTAACAAGGCTACAACTTTATCCCTCCCCTTATTTATACTGCAATTCATTTATATAGGTTACTAATTGCTTTCCTGTGTTCCTCTTGTGTTCAATATGTCCTGTGAATGCCACATTTTCCAGGCCATCTTTCCTCATTCACATGTAACAGAAAATTCAACTGTCACTTTTTCATTCTGCCTCATTGTCCTTTTTGCTTCTGATTTCCTTCAAACTACTCCATCACTCACATGCTCCGTCTATGGTGTCCTCTTTTTCACTTCTCTGTTGTCGCAGGTGTTCTTTTCATTAGTGATGGGTAAGACGATAAACTACATTCGACAGCAAGGCGTCTGATCGGGTGTACGTCCCTCTAACGCGGTGGTGGTAGTGCTGGTGGAGACCCCGGGACGTCGAATGATTGTCGTTCGTCTCCCGCCGCCGCCGCCGCCGCTTTCGCAGGCTCCTGCCAAACTTTCGGTTCGCAACTAACGGGTCTATTCTCCGCGCAAATCTCGGACGTCCAGTAAAACGACAAACTACATCCGACAGCAAGGCGTCTGATCGGGAGATTGGAGGTTTTGGGGACCTACTAATTGCTCTTGTTCCGAAGTCTACTCTGACTCGAGGTTGTAGCACCTGTTAGGGCCCCAGCTATCGAAAAAAAAAAAAACAAAAAAACAGTGGACCCTCAAACAAAAAGGAAAACACTATGAAAATATGAAAAAACATTTTTATAGTAAAAACACCTGCGATACATTTTATATAAAAATTACCAACAATAAATAATTATAGTAAAATTAACAAAAGACAAATATTAACAAATTTAGTGACTTCACAAATCTGTTTAAAATGCTACCAAACAACTAACATTAAAGAATTTTAATGACTTTATCATAATAGCTTACAATTTCCTAAAGAAATAAAACAATATCTCTAAAATATAACTTCAACAAAACAACATAAAATGCACATATCATCGCCTCTAGTAATTATGTCCACACAAGCATGTAGATGCATAAAAAAATGAGTATCATCTACCATATATTCAACTGTGAAAGCAGAATAACATATCATATTTTTATTACTTCCAACCTCTCAAGGAAATTAAAATTTGCCATTAAATGACGCATAGGGAGTTGACATACCGTCAAACAGACAAAAAATCATTTTCTTTTCATCTTCGAAGAAATTGTCCAGCATTCACTGCCATGTTGGAGAATTGATATTACATAGCAGTTTTTCACACGATTCTCCTGTTTCTTAATAATATGTAACTTGTTTTGGAGTCATCTTTTGTTATCGCAATGTGTCGGATTTCTGTGTTGCATTTTCCAACATCTGTTAAAACATTTCCCAGATATTTGTTCTCCCCATTCACGGCAGTAAAATCACTAAGACACAAGGGGTTGCTGAGTGTGAAAGGATTAGAAAAAAGAAACATTATTAAGGAGTGAGACCAATAGAAGAGTAATCAGGAAGACAGCAGACATGGATTGACATTGCATTTACATTTTTGTTGGTTGATAGGCATGAAGCCGGAAGAGTGTTCCACAAGCGAGAAGTGCGAGAAAAGCAGCTGTTAGCATAAAATTTACGGTTGCATCTAGCCAGTTCAACTGTAAATTGATAAGACTTTGTTGCTAATCTTGTACTGCGCTTAAATTCATAAAGTCTAGGTACAATAGCGAAGAGCGATATTCATTTGCATATATATATATATATATATATATATATATATATATACAAAATATGGCATAAGGCCAAAAGGGCAATGGTGAATAGGACGGTTATCTTCTGTCTTAAATTTAAACTTTGCTAGCCACAATCACTGGCCCAAACACACCAAATTATTCCTTACACCGAAACAAAGCATTCTTATTTACCTTTCTTACTACATCCACCATAATACCTGAATATCTCTAGGAAAATCCTAACTAGTTCCCATATATACAATTCATGCCTGTGTCAGTGTGAGTGGGGGTAGAATATAATAACAATTTAAAAATTTAATACCAATTTACCCACCACAGAGAATCCTCCCTGTCGCCCATAAGATGCTAAACTCCACGAGAGTGCCTCTCTGCGTCTGCTTGGTCTCGCGCTGTCCGCTGAACAGATGCATTGAATCAATAGCTTCATCTATCGCAAGGAAAGTTGGTTCTGTGCGTCGCGCCAGAAAGTTTTTTCTCGCCTGAGTCCATCCTTCAAATCCTTGCATGGAATACTGCTGCCATATATGACCTAGAGACCCCTCTGTCCGTCTCAATGTCCTCGACGAAATCCAGAGACGGATATGCAATGTGGCTGGTCCTGATCTGGCATCTTGCCTACAGTCACTTTCTCAAAGACGTGCCGTTGCACACCTCTGTCTTTTCTACAAGTGCTTTCACGGTAACTGCTTCGACGAGCTATTTTAGCTGGTTCCCAAACTGCATGAATTTAAATGTGCTACTAGGCAGGCATCTCAGTCCCACCCTTTTATTGTCGAAACGGTTAAATGTAGCCGTCTCTTCTACTTGAATAGCTTCATGTCTTGCACTTCCCGTCTGTGGAACTCCCTTCCTCTTATTTGTTTCCCTGACAGTTATAAATATTCAAATGTAATGTCAATCGACATCTTCTGATGCCTTGATCTAATTTCCCGTCCTTCTCTTTTATCCTTTCCTCAATTTGCTGCACTCTCGCCTTGTAATGCTTAAAAAAAAGAAAAGAAAAAGAAAACGTATTTACTAAAATGACACAAATCCATAGCAAAGAGCTCATCCGAATAATTACGATGAAAGTATTTATAGAAAAGGCACGGAGAGGCAACTTTACGGCAGTGGGAAAGTGACGAGAAGCCGAGGCGCCAGATTATGATCAGTAATATTGCTGATTCATTTTTTGGATTTTATCAAGCATTTATTATATAGCAGGTGAACCGCAACATATGCGGTAGCAATATTCAAAGCATGGACGACTGGTAGAAGTAAAGATATGTAAGATAGATTCTGAAGAAAGGAAATTCTCTAGCACGACAGTGGGAACCAAGTCTCTTAGCAGCAGATTTAATATAACGGATTCAATATAATCTTTCCACTTCATGTCGGTCGAGAACATTAGCTCTAGAAGACGCAACGAGTCATTTTCCTCGAGGTTAGAATCAACCATGCCGACAGAAAGTAGACATGGGTGTCTCAGATGCGTACACTTCTGCAAATTTTTGATTTTGAAATCTCCAATTCATAGCTCACATCCTGGACGTTATCGCGAGCTGGCAGAGATTCAATCTGTAATCATACAATTGATAATCAGTCCTCTATCCTTACTTTCCTTTACTTCATGTAGTTTTTATTCTTTTATGAATCTGCATATCTTATATTGTTAAGTTTGTGTCCACCTCTAATAGATCCGGGTAGTATCTTCAGCTCACATATGATTTGAAGTGTCTAGTATTTATTTCATTTTCTGATTTTTTTTTCTGATGGATTCAGGGTGTGTACTATCACCAATTTCGTTCCAATATCATCTCATATCCAATATCATATCATAGTTTCTGATTTGGAAAGGTTTATCGTAAGTCGTACATCTTGGAACACTTAGGATGCGCCTCTGGATGTCTGCAGCAAACTTTCCGGCGTCTAGGCTATTATTTTCTTCGTTTCGCCTCGTGTCAGATTCAAGCCCAAGCTTCGTAAACAACAACGAAAGGTCTGGTGTAAAGCGGGAATTGCTGAGCTAATCAAGCAAGATATTGTTAGTGAGTCCTATACTCACTGGGTGTTCTTAGAGAGTGGCTTCTTGCCAGGCCGAGTTTAGGAAATATCTAGATAAGCAGATAAATACGAGGAGTGTTTCGTCGTTGGCAAGGAAAATGTTACGAAAGAAAATTTGAGGCATGAGAATAAAAAAGAAAAACAAAAAGAAATGAGTGAAGCCAAATTCCATTTAATGGAAGAACTCGTTTTATTATGCCGAATACCCAAATAGCAGAAGTAGCTCAACCTATTTTTGGTTTCTTTATTATATAAGACACCTTTTAATTTGCATATATATTTTTTACAGCAAGGTTTAACTTGTACAAGGCCCAGGCGTCATCGAGGTAGATGGTTACGTTAAGGAGTAGTTTATGTGCATAGGAGGGTAAGATAACGGTTAACTCAAGACTTGAACAGGTTAAGATTGTAGCGATCGAGGAAACATCCTCTTGGGAGTCTGTTCCACAGGGCAGTGGTTTGCGGGAAGAAACTGTATGAGTGGAACTTCTCGCCGAAGGAATTCAGAGGGAATGTCGGTGTTTTGGTACTATGTAGGTGGAATGGCAGGTCGTAGTCGTGAATGTTAGATCTGGCGCTAACCAAGGAATGTAGTTTGTCCGTGGACTTTCAATGGTAATAGCAACAAAGCAGTGAGAGCCTCGCCATATTCCGCCTCTGAATGAGAGATTGAAGGATGGAAAATAATTCTTTTCCAACAAAGACACGGAGACACTTTTGAACTCTATGAAGACTGGAAAATGAGGTCTGGGCAGCTCCCGTCCAAATATACCAACAGTACTCCATTTTCGGCCTGATCTGGATTTTATAAAGGTAGAGCATAGCATGAGGAGTCAGGTATTTACTAAAGCGGTACAGAAAGCCGATCATTTTAACTGCATCTTTAGCGATGGATCGTATATAAGACTTCCACTTGAGGTCAGGTGTGAGCTTGAGGCCTAATATTCTCTCAAGGTACAAATCCTCTTCGAGGGGACGTCCGTTCATCGTGACTGACAGTAGTTAGGGGTCTGATCGGCCGTTATAGAATGTAAACAGTTTGATTTTCGAGGCATTGAATGTAACCAGCCATTTTTATCACACTAGAAAGTTACTGTTAGATAGAAAGAATTTATGTAAGCTATATATATATATATATATATATATATATATATATATATATATATATAATTGTATATATCATTAGAGAACATTGTTTTCATACGTAAAGATTTTAATACCAAAAATATATTTGATAAAATTTAAATATATTTTTAATCTATCTTTCTCTCTCTCTCTATATATAATCTATCACACACACACACACACATATTGACATATATATATATATATATATATATATTTCCCTGAAAATCCGTTTAGGTGAAACCTGGGTAGGTTTGTCTGGCCTCACTAGGGTTATCTAGGTCTGCTCTACGGTTGTATTGAGGTCTTTTTGTTAGTTGTTTACTCGTATCGGATTTTTTTTTTTTGGCTTTAAACCTGTATCTGTGCGATTTTTTTTCGACAGACTTTCATGTTTCTAGCTCTTTTTTTTTAAAACCTTTTTTTCCTTCGAGATTGATTTGATTATTGGCAAATCAAAAATTGAAGGTTTTTCGAAACGAGTATAGTTACCTATATATATATATATATATATATATATATATATATATATATATATAACTTAGGGTAAGTGAACTTGATAATGAACATTTTAGAGTGTTTAGGTGTCAATCTTAGGAGGGTGCAAAGTATTCAGAAAGGGTTGGATGAGCCTAATGGTGATTACCAAAGTTTCTGGGATGTGGAAGTTATGCCTTAATTCAAATTCTTACAGCACCTCAGACTCAAAACGGAGACCGACATCAAGTGCTTTGAGGAGGTGGTGCTGCCCTGAGTCAGTGTTGGGCGAGAGATTAATAAAACTCATTTTAACACCAAAGATGAACTGAAGACAAGGATTATGGCAGCATTCATCAACTTATACAAGGAGACCGTCCAGAAGAGTTGCAGGAGATTCCAAAGTCGTCTGGAGGCCGTAGGTGAAGCCGCTGTCGATTTTATTGAATAAATTTACTCTTTAGTATTTCAAGATATTTTTGTGTAATTTTGATAAATATATCTGTTAAAATGAGTTGTCAGTGTTATTTTCATTTTTGCGTAATTTAGATGACAATTTATCCATCGCACGCTGTATTTATGTCATTATTACTATTAACGGTACTTTTAGTGGATATGAGTATTTGAGTTGCTATCTTTGTGTGTGTGTGTGTGTGTGTTTTTTTTTTAATCTTCTTAAACAGTGAGATTTATAACAACCGGATTAGATGCTAAGCCTGAAAAAAAAAAGTAGGTATGAAAACGTTTTCGCATGATGAAAAATGCCCCAAACTTAACAAAAAAAGAGTTTTATCATCAAATGTTTATGTTATCATTAAGAGGAAAGACCAAAGTATTATTTAATGATTTTTTAAATTTTTCAATCCTTTTTAGCATGTTCGACATTTTGGTTAAAAATCTTTTTTTTTTTTTACGATTAGTGTTTTTGAGTTTTTGTTTCTGGTGAAAAATCTCATTGATTTGGAAAATCTTGCAAAAATCAAATAATTGCAGGTTTTTAATGAAACTTTGTGAACTTTCAGTTATAATTAATTTGATTTGAAACAAATATTATTTACATTAAGTTGAAAATAACATAGAAATAGATTTTTAAATCAATCAGAAGCGGTGATTATCCAGTTGTCATCGATACCTTAGTTTTAAATGAATTTTTATAAAACTGAAACATAAAAAAAGGTATCGTTTTAGCTTTAATTGAAAGTTAAATGATTAAATTTACTATTTCCAGTAATCAAAATACTCTAGTGTATTTCAAACAGAAATTATTTTGATTGGAATAGTTTTTTTT
The DNA here is from genome assembly GCA_903632075.3 of Acanthosepion pharaonis. Classification (NCBI taxonomy): domain Eukaryota; kingdom Metazoa; phylum Mollusca; class Cephalopoda; order Sepiida; family Sepiidae; genus Acanthosepion; species Acanthosepion pharaonis. The sequence continues at coordinate 730,333 of CAHIKZ030001314.1, forward strand.
TTCTAAAATAGCTGATTAGCGACCTTTGTCGACATTCATCACAGTGTAATTCTCTGTACTAAAAACTCTTCCAAAAATAAAATATACTTTTTGAAACTTTATTTGAGAAATATTAGTATAATTGGTGGAGATTACAGTGTATAGAAGAATTCGAAAACATAAACCTTACCAAAGAACTAGATAGAAAGAAGAGCAATCAGGAGGACAGTAGATATATTTTTGATATTGCATTTTTCATAAATATCTGTATTATTCTTAATGCAATTAAAAAAATTAAATCAGCTAATATTCCTCAAATAAAGTTTCAGAAAAGTATATTTTATTTTTGCAAGATATTTAGAACCGAGAATTAACTTCTGTTTACAAATTTGAAAAACAAAGATTTTAATGATTTTTAAAAAATAAAAAAAAAAAAAATCGATTCCAGTCAATATAATTTCTATTTGAAATGCACTATCGTATTTTGCTTACTGGAAATAGTAAATTTAATCATTTAGCTAGGTTAATTTTTTTACATTGCCCACCACTTATTTAATTTTATGAAACTTGGAGAAATTCATTTTTGTAGCGCTTAAATTTTTTTTTCAAATAAGATCAATTATACTTTAAATCAGCTAATATTGTGAAAAAAATTTTTTTTTCAAAAAAAGTATAATATTTTTGAAAAGAATTTAAAACCGAGAATTAACTTTTGCTTACAAATGTGTCAAAATGACTGATTTTAGAGTAAGCTTCAAGCATGCTTTTTCATTATTAAAAATTCATTTTAATTACAGTAAGAAAAAAATATTTTTTTTTTATCAAATATTAGGGTATTTTATTTTTTGTTGTAGATGTGGCAACCTTGGGTGTCTTTTTGATTTAGTTATCATGGCAATGTTATGCTAAAAGATCTGCCAAGAAAGGTGAAATGCTGTAAGAGAATGACCGCCAATTTACTCTGAAATAATCATGCATATTTTGGAATAATCACTACAAAATTCATTATTTAATCTTCAAAATTTCATTTATGGCGAATTTCAAAAAAAATTAGAGGTTTTGAGGGCATAGATTCCACATATAATTGCTATCGATTGCAAAACCTTTGACCCAAAAATTGGCTGCAGCCGTTAATGTCCCAGCTCTGGGCAAATAGTTAACATCCCAAACAAAACAAAACGCTATGAAAGTATAAAAAATATTTTTATAGGAAAAATACCAGCAAAATAGTTTTATATGGTAGAATTATCAACAATAATTATTTATAGTAAAATTAACAACAATACCTACTTGTAGCAAAGTAACCAATAATAACAATTTAATGCAAAGTTACTAACAATGCCTATTTGTAGTAAATTTACTAACAATATCCTTCAATTTGAATGGCAAAGAGAAACAGAGATGTAAAATTCTCTTTATTGGCAAGTTCTGGGTATGACGATAAACTGCATCCAGCAGCAAGACCTCTGATCGGGAGATTGGAGGTTTTGAGAAGCGTGGAACGACCTCTTAATTAATGTTGTTCCCAGGTCCATCCTGACCCGGTTAGTGGCACCTGTTAGGGTCCCAGGTATGGAGAAATAGTAACACTCGAAACAAAATACTATGGAACTATAAAAATACATTTTTATACTAAAAATAGCAGCAATGCATTTTTATATAAAACTAATACCAACAATACATATAGTAAAATTACCAACAATACATTTTGGGACTATACCAAAAATTATAACCCAAATAAGAATGTCAATGAAACCAAATCTCTACAAACTGTATATATGAAAAGAATACATCAATGAAAACAGACTATCTGCAAAAACTTTTTACAAAAATACGTCAATGAAAGCTGATCTCCTAGAAAACTACTACGTCCAGCAGCAAGGCCTCTGATCAGAAGATTGGAAGTTTTGAGGAGCGTGGAATCACCTCTTAATTGCTGCTGTTGCAAGGGTCACTCTGACCCTGGGTGGTAGCACCTGTTAGGGTCCAAGTTAAGGGGCATATAGTTACCCCTCCCCCCACAAAAAATCCCCCTCACAAAAATAAACGCTATGAAAATAGTAAAATTTAGCAAAATAAAAAAAAAAATATCAGCAATATATTTTTAAATAAAAAATGACTAATAATAACTATTTATAGTAAAATTTCCAACGAAACACCAATCAACATGAAAGAACCCTTTCATGAGATTGATCCATAAAATATCCTATAATTTCTTAAAGAAATCAAACTGTATTCCAAAATATAACTTCAACAAAACTACAACATAAATCACACATATCACTGCCTCTATTAATTATGTTCATACAAACATATATGCACAAATACAGAGTATCATCTACCATGTATTCAACTGTGAAAGCAGAACAACATATATCATATTTTTATTACTTCAAAGCTACCAAGAAAATTAAACTTCGTCATTAAATGACCCCTTAGGAATTGATATACTGTTAAACAAACAAATCAAATAAAATCTTACAAATTGATTTCTTACAAAGAATATATATTCTATTCATACGAACCTATCCTAAAAATCTTGTCGGCATTAAATAACCCATTGAGGCTGATATGCCGTAAAGCAAAATAAACCCAATCCCAAACGAAATGCCTATACCGTGTTCTCGAACAAGTATGTTGAGTAGCAGAAGCTCTGGAGAACAGGTGAGAAATCTCAGACGTCTGTTCGCTTCGGAGATGTAAACATCTCCATTAGCACCAACATATTTGCAAGATTAATGGCAGTATCTTTATGAATAACTTGCCTAAATATTGCTTATAGTTTTATAAATATTTTATAAATACTTCAAATTATACATTTAACGCATTTTAACACATCTACGTATGATCATATATATGAAGAGGTACTGAAAAGTTATCGGCTCGACCCACGTCCCAAAATCTGACTAAGTTTCGTGATGTCAGAATTGTGGTGAATTCATTCTTGGCCAGGCCGAGAAAGAAAGAGCAAATTTCGAAAATTTAGTAAAAACAAAAGCTAAGACACATTCAACACATTCAACACATTACTAGAGGGGAAAATGTTCACAATTATTAAAATAAATGAAACTCTTTTTCAATCTTGTTTGAATGCTTCTTTTTATTGGTAATGCGTTGAACGTATTTCTGTTTCTTAGCATTTGCTTTTAATTAATTTTCGAAATCTGTTCTCTCTTTTTGAATAACCTTGTTTATATATTATATACAGGGTACAATAAGTAAATTGTCACCATTTTATATATTAAATTTTGCGCATGCGCATTGTTTGTTTTTGATTTTGTCGACTGCTCAGTATAGTAGGGTCATTTGGGTACCGTCTGTAAGAAAAAAGAGCATCATGACACAATTCACTCGGCCAGAAATTTGGAAACGGCATTCCGTACTGCTTGGTATTCGCACCGGAAGCTTAAATACGAACATTTCAGAGTGTTTATGTGTCAATCTGAGGACAGTGCAGAGCTTTCTCAAAGAGTTGGATGAGTCTAATGGTGATTACAAAGGTCTTTCTCTTTCTCCACTCATTTTCTCACAGGACCTCAGACTCATCACGGCGGCCTACATCAGGTGCCATGAGGAGGTAGTGCTGCCTTGGGTCAAGAGGGTGCTGGAAGACCCTATGTCTGCCAACAAATTGCTGCACCATGCCACACAAGCAGGAGAACACAGTCATGGCTCTCAGTTAATTTCTGCGAAAATATCACCATTACATTTGGCCACATAACTCCCAGACTGCAACCCCCTTAATTATTATGTGTGGGACGCAGCTGAGTGAGAGACCACTAAAACTCCTTCTCACCCCAAAGATGAAATGAAGGCAAGGATTATGACATCATTCACTGACTTAAACAAAGAGGCCATCCAGAAGAGTTGCAGAAGATTCCGAAGTCGTCTGGAAGCCGTAGTTGAAGCCATTGGCGATTATATTGAATAAGTTTTCTCTTTAGTGTTTCACGATATTTCTGTGTAATTTTGGTAAATATATCTGTTAAAATGAGATACCAGTATTATTTTCATTTCTGCATAATTTAGACGACAACTTAATCATCGCACTCAATAGACATGCTGGCTACGATTCGATTTCAAGCAATGGTATCGCTTGATTTATCTCCAAATACGTACAATGTAAATGTGAATTTTCAAATCTGCTAGAGTCTTATATTCTCTTGCGCGGACGTGGCAACGTTGGACGCCATTTTACTGCAGTTGTTACATCAATATTTTGGTGAACTTCAGTGTGATATTTTAGTCCAACAACTGTTGCACGTATAAATGTCGCAGAAAATGAATGGATTCTCTCGATGTGTGATGCATTGGATGATTTCAAAGCTCTGTCCTATTTAGGCAGACGCAACCACATTGGATCAAATTTCCGTGTCAAGGTTCTCGGGGAAATTGACATCAATATTATTGCTAACATCGCTCTTGAATTTTTCACGGGCAACATGGTTTCTGTTGGTAGCATTTCTTACTATTTAGCGCTGATTTCCTTCAACACGAAAGAGCTAGACTTAGTTTTTCCCAGTCAGTTTTTTTATGATATTTGCCTTTTGAAGTGTTTTCTTCATGCATCTTAATCTCTGCTCGTTGGTATATGGCGTTCTTGAGCTTAAACAAAGATGACATGTTTTTTGGAAGACTCCTAAGATTGACGAATTTTAACTAAAAAAAAAAAAAAGAAAAACTGTCCTGGGTATGACGAAAAACTGCATCCGGCAGCAAGACATCTGATCGGGAGAATTTGTGTAACGTGAAACCAATTGCTCTTGCTTCCAGGTCAACCCTGTTCCGAAGTGATAGCACTTTTTGTGTCCCAGCTATGGGTAAATAGTGAACTCTAAAACTGGGATAAAAAACATTATGAAAGTATAAAAATACAAGCAATATATTTTCATAGTAAAGAAAATTACTATCAATACATTAGAGCAAAAGGAAGAAAAAATTATCATTTTTGAGAATAAAAAAATACCAAAGCTCCTAAGAAAATTAAATTTCGGCATTAAATGATCCATAAGGTGTTGATTTGACGTTAAACGAGCTAAATCAAACCAAACTGAATGATAAAAAACAACCGTTATTTTCGAATTAATTAATTTTATTTTTGGTCGTTCTTTTGATAAACTTATACAGTGTAACCCGGATATAAGAGAGTTGTCGGGACCGGAGAAGAAGTCTCTTATATCCGGGTTTCTCTTATATCCGGGTTTGGTGTATTTTATATACATTAATATTATATATTATTTTATATACATTAATATTATTAATTATTATATACATTAACACAGGCTCTAATTTGGGACCAGAGAAAATCTTTCTCATATCCGGGTTTCTCTTATATCCGGGTCTCTTATATCCGGGTCACACTGTATTTTCTATCGACTATGTTTTCCGAATTTGCAGGTCTTTTTCTCTATTTGGATTTGTTTTGTTTTTTACATCTGTTCTAAAAATTCGTAGTCTTGTTTATATTTTCTGATTTGGTTTATCTATCGTTAGCTTTAACATACATAGATGATTGTTGTCGACTTGCTAAGCGAATATGCACATCAGTGAGCATTTTAATCAATAGTTTTAGTTCTTGTGAGAACGACAATGACTCTCGCAGAACAGCCCGTGACTTCTTATTTGTTTTTATTTTTTAATCATTTTACTCTAGGCAAGGCAAGGCAAAAAAAAAAAAAAAAGAAGATGACAAAGAAGGGTGGCCTGACGACAACTTTATTAGCATGAAACAACCTGTCACCTCTAAGTATACCATTCAACGTTCACTTTTATATTTACGCTCTATCTCTGATATTTAGCACTTTATCCCATAAATATATTTAACTTTACCTTAAAGTTTATCATATATTTCTTCATATATATATATATATATATATATATATATATATATAGTATTACGCAAATAATCCCAAATTACGTCATATATATTTCAACTGATGAAAACTTCTTCAATCCTATTTAATATCGGCGTATAGACTGAGTTCGTGTCGGAATTAGAAATTTAACTATGGCAGCTGTCGGAAAATTAATACAGAATTTATCCATTTCAATGGTTTAGTCAGACGAAATGCACCAAGCAGTGGTCAGGTCAAAATAAATTAAAAATAACACTATATCGGATTTAAGCAATTTCATATATATATATATATATATATATATATATATATATATATATATATATATATTGTGTTTATTGTGTTTGTATGTATTAAAAGACTATAGGCTATTCTGTGGAATATATATATATATATATATTATATATATATATGCGTGTGAGTGCAAAAATATATATTCAGTAAAACTGTCAAAACGCTTATCTTCCGGTGATATAAGCACTTCCATCACATACATATAATTGTAGTTTTCTGTGCAGTCATATTGAAATTAATATTTTTTATAATTTCGTTCGTACTTAAACACAATGTCTAATTTCTTTTTTGCATGGAACTTATTACACACACATGCACACAGATTATATATATATATATATATATATATATATATATATATATATATATATATATATATATATCCCTGATAGCCACCAGATCTTCAAAAAGCTTTTAATTCGAAGATGTAATCATTTTCACTGTCAACAGATAATTTTAGAATTAGTAATAATACATACATATCTATCTATCTATCTATCTATCTATCTATCTATCTATCTATCTATCTATCTATATATATATATATATATATATATATATATTGCGTATTTTTGCAGCGATAATTCTCTCAAACTTTTTTAGTTAAATTATATGGACAAGTTCTGTTTAGCAATTTTTTATTTAATTTTTCAAATTTCCAAATTAGGTGTTTTTTGTTATCTGTAAACTGACCAAAAAGATATAAATATATATCTTATATATATATATATATATATATATATATTCCGCATATTTTGTAGAATGCTTTCTCAGGGATATCGATTTGGTATCATAAATATTTCGGGCATTCGTTTCATCAAACACTCTTTATCATAGGTCCATCTTAGGGCTATCATTTCACGATATATATATATTATATATATATATATATATATATATATATATATATATATATGGTGGACTCTTTCCGTCGTATTCGACGTATGATGGTCAAGGAACTCAGTTTGTAGGAACCGACAGCCAGACACCAGCATTTATGATTTGATTATAGATGGAGAAGGCTTTTAAGGGCCGAATACTGTGACATGATGCCCTACCTGCCTTCTAAGTTTTTAAACACTCCGCAGTTTTTAATTCAGAGACGTCTTTCTAATAAACCAGTTGTCATCCAATGCTATATAATCTAGTCTGTCGGGTATATATATATATATATTTATATATATATATATATATATATATTTTTCATTTATTGAATTTTTGTATCTGCATGTTTCTTATTATATATATATATATATATATATATATATATATATTTTATAATAATGTTTTAAAAGCAATAAAACTACACAACTTTTTACAAACACAAACACACATATATATATATATATATATATATATATATATATATATATATATATATATATATATAGGCATTAATCATCTTCTTCTACTTCCACAGAACAGTTGCCATCCAAGCCTATAGAACCCGGTCTGCTATTTACCCATACCTGACAGGAGAAGAAGGGAATTATTACCTTTCCCAAGGTATTAGCACGTAAGTGAATGTAATGGATTCGAATAGAATTTGAACTCGGCTCTCAAATTACTCAGTCAGTACCGCTATCCGTGATATCTCTCTCATTCTCTCTCTCTATAAGTCTATCTCTCTCAATTGTGATACAGTATAAAAACAAGTTAATCACAATGTTAACACAATTGTGTTACACTATGAAGCACTAAGATTCGTAAAATTAATATTATTATATTTAAGTCCTGCTGACTTTATACCAAAAAAACCCTAGTTTATTTTATATTTTAAGCTTTTACCTTATTTTAACCTTTAATCTTGCATTTTAATATATATATATAATATATATATATATATATATATTTTATATATGATCGACTCATAATTTCGACGTATGAGGATACGACAACCTCATTCAGTATTTTATGTTTGCGTTGTATGTAACACTTCAATTCCGCTAATGACTTGCATAAAAGTCCACATATTGTTCAACAGCGAGGATGTGGGTTCATAGCCACTGGGATATTTGCTGGCGCTTTTTGCCGTTGTCTTTCGTCTTTTCGCCGGTCAATAGGCCTGATTTCGACATTTGTGATACCATTCTAATAGTAATACTAATGTAATCTGATACAAATATCTATGTATGTATATGTATATGGTAAAATATAGTTGTAAGTAAGGGTTCCACAATATTAGAGCGTGTGTAACTATAAATGTGGACACTGAGGTCAACACCTAGTGGCAACAATCTATTTCATGCAATCATCAGGCAATCAATATCTATCTATCTATCTATCTATCTATCTATCTCTGTTTGTTTGTTTCTATCTATCTATCTATCATATCTATCTATCTATATATCTATATTTGTCTATCTGATGATGGATCTATCTCCCGATGTTCTATCTGATGATGACGTCGATGAGTGTCTTTCAGTTCAGTTTTTATGTTTACGTATGAGACAGCAATCCTGCACAGGATTTGCAAACAGATCCACACGAGGGACATGATAAAGGGTTGGCTGTCATATGGTCTGATGTATTAATCCGAGATTTAGTGTTAATTCTTAATTCTCTCAGATGGTTGAGGTGATTCTTTTCAAAGTTAGTTAAACCTCGATGGCAGATGTTTCTCCAGTTTGCTCGGTTTTCAACAGCAACTTCGAACTCCTCTATAGAAATGTTTGCAGCATTTAAATTGTATTTAAATTCGTCCTAGAAGCGCAATGAAGGACGGCCTGCGTTACGCTTACCATGAAAAAGTTGGCTATACATGAAAATTTTCGGCATCCGATCATCACTCATTCTGATGACATGACCAGCCCATCTGAACTGTGATTACATCAGAAAGGATTCAATACCACTGATGCCATATTTGATGAAAAGATCAGGGTTAGTGATTCTGTCCTGTCGTGTCTAACCGCATATTGAACAAAGACAGCGTTTATGAAAATCATCAAGTCGATGGGCGTCGTTTATGGCGTCCACGATTCTGACCCATAAAGAAGTGTAGAGAGAATGATTGCTCGACAGACACTGATTTTCAGAGATATCCGACGAACATCCCATAGGTGACGCTTAAGCTTCCGAAAGACATTGGTTGGTTTTGATATTCGGTTAACTATCTCGTCATCTATAGAGGCACTTGAATTGACTTTGCTTCCTAAGTACGAGAATGATTTCACGTTGTTGTTGCTAACAGTAATGGGTACGATTGGAAATGTAAGGGCAGGTGGTTTTTGTCTTACACCCTTGATCTGCTAAGGTGTAGCCGTTGGTTGATGGACAACTTCAGTTCTCTTTATACTTATAGTTAATCCGAATGCATTGCAAGCGGTAAAAAACGATTGCTTGAGCTTCTTCGATTGAGATGGCCACCATCGCAGCCTCATCAACAAACAAAAAGATCACGAATAATGCTTTCTCGAGTCAGCGATATATACATATATATATATATATATATATATATATATATATATATATATATATATATATATATATAGGTATGTTTTATATTTGCATTTCCTCTTTTTAATAATCATTTAAATTGAATATTAAACGAATATTGACCTCACTGCGTCACCTACGGACATTACTCGTCTACTGATATTGCTCGCAGTATCACTCAACCCAGTAATATTCGGTTGCCATCCATAATACCAAATGTATTAAAAGAAATGATATATATTTTTTAATCGGCATCAATAAAGCCACTGAAAACCAAGGGGTTACAGGGTGTGGAAGAATTAGGAACAGAAACATTAATAATGAGCGGAAAGAGAAAAGCGTACTCAGGAGGATACTAGATAGCGATTGAATTTGTATTTAAATTTGTGCAAGTTAACTTTGGCTAGAAAGCTTGGAACCGGAAGGAAGTTCCACAAGCGATAAGTGCGAGAATATACCCATAATTTAATTTCCATTTTTCATTTTCTTCGAAACACCGCCACCAGAAGCGCGTTAAACTATGCCTGGGAGCGATAACGAAGGGCAATAAGTTTCCATAAACACAAAACAATCCAATATGGCGTACAAGGAGGAAAAAAGATTAATGGACATTGTTTCGTAGCCACGAATCGTAACCGGCCATTATTGACGTAACACGAGAACTTGAAACTTTTTTTTTTTTTTTTTTTAAGAAAAACTGATTTATTCGTGTTGGAAGTCGGCAAAATCAGTGATTCCCTGAAATATTACATGATTCTTGTTTTAAAATACACGAAAATATTTGTGAATATCATCACACAAAAACAAAAAAGATATTTACTTGATTTTTTCAGCAATTTCCTCGGTTTCATTGATGATATTTTCCAGTGCTTTGTTCATGAAACACATCTGCAATAAACGAAAGAAAAATACGTTTTAAATGTTTGAGTCGAGGTATTCTCAGTTCAACTAGCAGTAGACATAATCTTTCAAAAATTGTCTAAATTTTGTCTGTGTCGCCACTTTACATCAGTAGAATAAAACAGCTGGTATTGTTATCACATAATAAATCATTCTTATTTTTATATATATATATATATATATATATATATATATATATATATATATATATATATATATATATATATATATATATATATATATATGTATGTATATATATATATATATATATATATATGTATAGATAGATAGATATATATATAGATATTAATAGAGTTCACACCAAGCAAGGCAGTAAAGCCACAAAGATACATGGTGTTACAGTTGATACCTTCACATTTTTGCTGAAAAAACGGCATATCATGGTGAAAGAAATCTCCAAAATTAATAAAAAGAAAGTTTTATCTTCAAAATATTTGTTATTTTTTATTATTTTATTAAATTTTTGAATCCTTTTTTTTTGCGTTTGCGATCGACGTAATATTTAGTGTTTTTGTGCCTTTTTTTCAAGGTGAAAAACACATTGATATGGAAATTCTTACAAAAATCAAATAATTGTCGGATTTTAATGACACTTTCAGGATTTATTCACAAATGAATAAAATTATTGTGGGAATTTTTTTGAAGAAAATCTTGGGAGCGATAACGAAGGGCAATAAGTTTCCATAAACAACACAATCCAATATGGCGTACAACGAGGTAACAAGATTAACAAGATATATTACATATGTTACCCTGAACTATATTAATTTCATCCGAAAAAAAATTTATTATTTAAAAGCATTACCCCTTGGAAAATGTAAATCATCAACTTTTTTTAGACTACTCCTCATTTTACAGAAAATCTGCTCCAAATCGTAAAATGTAATAGAGTAATAAAACTAAAACTGTAATAAAACTAACACATTATTTAATTAGAAAATCTTTTTATTTCTTTTATAAATAAGATTTATGAAGGACTTAAGAAAAAAAATCGATGTATAATGAATTTTTAAAAGAATCTTTTAAAATTCTGCATTATTTTCATCCATTAGGTAATATTGTTATTAAGTGAAAACTATATTTACTAATCAAAAACTGAAAAGCTTAATACAAATAATTTTGCACCAAAATTTTAAAAATAACATTTTATTTTCTTTTTTATGTATATAAAATATTATGTAATATGCCCATGTTTGAAAGTATGGTCGACCATACACGTCATTATCAGAAAATAAGAGCGATGACTATAGTAAATTTAAAGTCAACATTCCTCAGATTAGATGGCGGAGAATGTTTTCCAACATTTTTAGGATTACTGAGTACTTAAAATTTATATAAAAAGCGGCTCACCCGTCATTTTCTTAAATTATGTTTTAACAGATAAACTCTCCGTAGAACAGTAACTGAGTCAACCTCTTTATCAGCATTTGTCACATGATTGACGAGCGATGACAAGTACGCAGTCACCGTTACTGTTTGTTTTAAAAATACATTTCTCTGTTATTTTGAACTTAATGTGAATAATATTTTTGTCAAATCAGATTATTTATGCTTTAAAGCAGCTAATATTTCTTAAATAAAGTTTCTGAAAAGTATATTTTATTTTTGGAAGATTTTTAGTACAGAGAATTACAGTGCGATAAATGTTGACAAAGACGGCTAAAAAAAGTCGCTAAACAGCTATTTTAGAAATAAAACGATTCCGATCAATATAATTTCTGTTTGAAATACACCAGAGTATTTTGCTTACTGGAAATAGTAAATTTAATCTTTTAACATTCAATTAAAGCTAAAATGAATGCTTCTAGAAAGATTTTCCATTCATAAAAATTCATTTTAAACCAAGGTATCGATGTCAAGCGCGTAATCACCCTACTCTTTGTTTTAAAATCCATTTCTGTGTTGTTTTCAACTTAATGTAAAAATATTTGTTTCAAATCAGATTAATTGTACTTGAAAGTACTGAAAGTTTCATTAAAATCCAACAAGTATTTGATTTTTGCAAGAGTTTCCAAATCAACGTGTTTTTCACTAGAAAAAAAAAAGCGTAAGAACACTAATCGTAAATATTAGGCCGAACGCTGGCGCAAAAAAAAGGTTTTTAACCAAAATGGCGAACAGGCAAAAAGTATTAAAACATTTAATAAGCTCATTAAAAATACTTAGGTCTTTCCTCTTATTAATAACATAAACATTTTGATCTAACCTAGGAACCTCCACTAATTATAATTTAAATCAGCTAATATTCCTCAAATAAAGTTTCAGAAAGTTTATTTTATTTTTGGAAGAATTTTTAGTATAAAGAATAACATTGCGCTGAATGTCGACAAAGACAACTAAAATAGGTCACTAATCAGCTATTTTAGGAAAAAAAAAAGAAGAAAAAACGATTCCAACCAAGATAATTTCTGTTTGAAATACACCAGATTATTTTCTTACTGAAAATTGTAAATTTAATCCTTTACCTTTCAATTAAAGTTAAAATGGAAGCTTCAAGAAAGCTTTTTCATTTTAAACCAAGGTATCTGAAATTAGTGGAGCTTCTTAGGTTACATGGTGTGGAAGAATTAGAAAACATAAACATTACGAAGGAACGAGAAAAAAGGAAAAGCAATCAGGAGGACAATAGATAGAGATTGACATTTGATTTTTAATAAATATACATTCTCTATAATTTTTAATTCAATTAAAAAAATGTCATATGTAAGCAATATCCGTGTTGATAGTAATATTTTTCTACTTTATTCATTGTTTATTTGTAGAAAGAATTTATATCAAATTTCAGTCGTAATTTAATAGAAAAATATTAGCGTACTGACAATTAAAGAAAACATAAAATGAATATAATCTTGTCTTCAAGAAATAGCATTTTTTAAGGATCGAACATGAAATAACTAATTTCAAAAATATTTATAGAATTCAATGATTTTAGGCCAGACAAACTTAATTATGGGCTTATTTCCTGCAGTGTTCATAGTAACAATAGTTGTCGTCTGCCATTTCACATTACTGCAAATTAGTCGATCGGAGCCAAAAACAACTTTTACAGAATTGTCTAAATAGGTCAAAATAATCAGTTTAATTACATTCTCTTAAAAATATATCGAATTATTTAAACAAGTGAAAAATATAAAATTTGCTGAATTCATTTTTATCATTATTAATACAAATATTATAAGATTATTCAAAAAGATTCTCTCATATTCATCTCTATGTAGCTATGTCTAGAGTAGGAAAATTAAATGGACTTAGCCCAACGAAAAATGAATTTAGATAATAGATGTCTTGCTAAAAATGTTGTTTATACGCATATTTTATGGAGGTAAGACAACTCCTATTACAACTTTCTTTTCTCTCTCTCTCTTCTCTCTCTCTCTCTCTCTCTCTCTCTCCAGGACGGGTATTTGTTTAGCAGTCATAAATTTTCCGAATTTCTTAAATGATATGTTGTCATTATTAATTTTTATACAAGTCTTGTTTAGAACTAGTAGTAGTTTTAATAGTCTTAAGTTGTCAGGATTTCCAAGATAAATTAGATGAAATCGTAGAATGAAAAAAAAAAGGAAAGAAAAGAACATAGAAAAAAAAAAAAAAAAAAAAGAAAAAACGCTGGGATAAAAGCTCCAGAAATAAAATAAGATTTAAAAAAGCGTAAATCTTCGTCTGAGATTACTTCAAATGGGGTAAGGCACGAATCCAATTCTGCCTTTAGGTCATGGATTACTCTCTGCTGCCGGTATAATATAATAAAAAAAGATGCTAACTTCTTTCAACAATGAAGGCGACCATAGTTCTTTAAAGCTTCCTCTGTTAATATCTGGGAAATGTATATCATCAAGAAAGATAATGGATTAGTTACCTGTTGCTTTCCACGTTTTTTTTATACTAATGTTCTCCAAATACAAGGCCTAAGAGCCACTCAAGTAAAAGGCTACGGCATGTTATTGTATATGCAAGAAATACAGTTTATGTAGTTATACAGGAAAGAAAACGGTTAACTTGAAGAGGTTCAGATTGTAGTGATCAAGGAAAACATTCTGTCATGAGTTTGTTCCAAAAAGCAGCAGCTCTTGAAAAAAAAAATTATCCCAGTGAAACTTCCTGCTTACTCATGGAATACAAAGAAAATGAGGACGATTCATCCACGTGAACATGACATGGCGAGTCCCAGCAACAAATGTCAGGAGTGGTGATACTGCGCACTACACCGAGTCAGAAAACTTGCCATAGAAATAGCGATAGTTGCTGAATGAGGTGTGCGATATGAACATAAGAGGAAGTAGAAGAAAGTGAAGATTATGAGCATAAAGTAGGGGGGGGTCGATAACGATTAGCCTTTGAAAAGAAGAGATTAAGGTTGGAGTTTTCAAGGAAGCACCAACGAGGGAGTTTGTTCCAGAAAATAGCAGTTCTCGGGAAAAAGATGTCTGAGTTGAACTTCCTCCTTACAAATAGAATACGGACCGTTGCTTTTGAAGTTAACTCCCAAGGGGATACTTCTCAGATCGCTACGATGGTAACCTGTTCAAGTTTAGGGTTAACCGTTATCTTCCCCGCATATAAAAAAAACTGTGCTTCTCATACTATAACCCTCTACCTTGAGTGACTCTTGGGCCTTGTACAGTGTAGATATTATTGTAAAAAGAAGAAAACAAAAACAAAAAAAACAAAAAACAGAATAAATGTGGCTGATTCGACTCCGTAGACATAGCATGATACATTCGAGCTGTAAATTTCCTGCAGCGTTCATAGTAACAACAGTTGTTGTCTGCCATTTGGCATTACTGCAAATTAGTCGATCGGAGCCAAATATCAGAAGTTGGTGGAACTAAATATTGAGCTAATCAAAATATTATGTGACTTGCACATGTTTGAAAGTATGGTCGAATTTACACGACATTATCAGAAAATAAGAGCGATGACTATATTAAATTTAAAGTCAACATTACTCAGATTAGATTTCGGAAAATGTTCTCCAACATTTTTAAGATTACAACTTATATAAAAAGGGGGCTTACTTGTCATTTTCTTAAATTATGTTTTAACAGATAAAGCCTCAGTAGAACAACAATAAATTCGCCAACCCTTTTATCAGCACTTGTGATTGACGAGCGATAACAAGCACGCAATCACCTTTACTGTTTATTTTAAAAGTCTATTTATCTGTTATTTTAAACTTAAAAATATCAAAAATATATTCAAAAAAACAAAAAATACAGAAATTGGTGGAACTAAATATTTGCTATGGAAACAAGCGATAGAGTAGTGATAGGATATTGCGTCTGTTGTAAAATGACTGCATGTACTTTAATTTAGAACGTTTTTCTTCTACATCTGCTGCCAGCCATGGCTATAGGGCCTAGGGCACCCTGCTGTTTAAGTGGAAGAGATAGATTCGTGCTTTGTATACGCAGACTGTCACAGCCAGAATTTGATCCCGGAGTACTAATTCCATTTTTTGCATCGTTAACTGAAACTGATGATAAAAATGCCAAAAAAAAAAATTAAAAAAAAATAAAAAGGTTTGTTCTAATCCCTAATAGGTATGACTGCAAAAGACTTCTGAATTTATAGACGACACACAGATACATGCTGGGAATTTTTCTTAGCCAATGAGATAAGACATTTCTCGGTTTTACCAGTCTTAGTTCCGGGCTTTATTTGTCTTGAAGCCAGAACGCTGCGATCGCTTATCTGTATTCCCTTTTGTGTGTTGACACCATTCTTAGCTTGTGGCCTTTTTGCCATAACACTGTTGCTTTACTTTGTATATAGTATTAGCTTGTTCAATATTTTGTTTTGCTTTGTTCTTTTCTTTCTCTTATTGTTTATTATAAACTTTGACAATTCTCTTTGATGTGCATTTCTACCAATTACATTTAAACCATGACTCTACAAAGACAAAAGAAAAAAAAAGAAGTAAATATTCCACTTTGGACGAATGCCATTTTGGAAAGCAAGATTCATACCCAACTAAGGCGATACCTAAAACGTGAGGAAAAGCAATAATCAATTTAGTAGTCATAAAAAAGACTTGTTTTTTCATGACGTTGGACATACGAGATGTACAGTAAATAAAATTGTTTAATGACAGGCATTTAAAAAAATTCAAATCGTTTGGGTCGTTCAAGAGGCAAGAATTTCCTTACTACGCATCGTTTAGTTCTACAACGTTTGTGGAAGATACGATATAGAACTTTACATATCAGACCGTTAAGGTCTTTCGACTCTAAATTTTCTAATTTGACTTTTGTATTCGAAACGTAAAAAAGTTATTTTTTTATTTAAGGAATTAAATGGATTTTAATCAATAACCCGGCATCATTTTTCAATCATTTCACCCCAATCAAGGCAAGAATGCCACTACTACGCAGGGGGTTACAGGGAGTGAAAGTGAAGAGAGGTTTGAGAGTAGAGAGGATTGAGGAAAAGACAAAAGATGAACGGGATTCAAGAAGACACAATATGGCGATTGATGTTGCATTTAAAGTTTTAATGATTGTATTTATCAGGGAAGCAAGTAAACAGAAGGAAGTTCCACAGGTGGGAAGTACGAGAAAAGTAGCTGCTGAGGTAGAAGTGGCGGTTACGTTTAGCTATTTCGACAATAAATGAGTGGGACCTAGATGCCAATTCATGTTGTCGGGACCCCAGGAAAAAAAAGCTCACCATAGCAGCTATCATGAAAATATTTGTAGAAAAGACAGAGAGAAGCCATGTGACGTCTGTGAGAAAAGGGATTGAAGTCGAGATGTCTGGTCAGGATCGATTACATTACAGATTCATCTTTGGATATTGTCAAGAATCTCGAGATGTACATCAGGAGCAGTTGACCATATATTGCAACTGTCTTCAATGGACGGACGAATAGTAAATTTGTAAATATGCACGATGGATTCTGACGAGAATTTTTGCGGCACGGGACAGTGTTCCAATTTTTTTGCAGTAGATGCAGCTATTGATTAGATGTAGTTTTCTTTCCACTTCAAGTCAGTGGAAAACGTGAGGCCAAGAGGCGCAGTGTGTTGCTCTCCTGGAGTCTAGCGTTAGCCATGCTGATGGCAGGCAGAAAAGGTTCACTCTGGTGTTTAAATGAAAACAATTTTGTTTTGGAGGCGTTATTAATAACAAATAAAGTCGGATTCTAGATCTATTAATTCCTTAAAATAAAAATTACCTTGTTAACGTTTAGGATACGAAAATAAAGCCAGCAGATACGGGTTTCGAAAGACCTTAACGAGAGTTGTGCTTCCCTCATGCCAATGACTGAACGTGGCTGAGTCGGTCTAAAGTACGCCGGGCTATACGGCGTTTTCTTTCTATGTAAGGAAGATGCAGGTTCAATCCGTGAGTATATATATATATATATATATATATATATATATATATATATATATATATATATATATATATATATATATGTGTGTGTGTGTATGTGTGGTATCCAGTTAGGAAAAGTTCGATCAAGTTCCTATCAATTGATTGGGTCACACAAGGAAAAGCTTTGGTTTGTTTTTTTTGTTTTACGGCATATCAGCCTCAATGGATTAATTAATTTTAGGATAGGTTCGTATGAATAAAATATGTAATCTTTGAAAGAAATCTGTTTGTAGAGCAGGTTTCATTGACGTATTTTTGTAAAGAGGTTTTTGTCGAGAATCGCTGGTATATATATATATATATATATATATATGTATATATATATATATATATTTCCCCAAAAAATGTATTGCTGGAAATATTTAAAAAAATATGTACTGCTGGTATTTTTACTATAAAAATCTATTTTTATACTTTCATAGTATTATGACCCAAGTTTTGGGGTAAATTTTTTGTACATAGATGGGGCCCTAACAGGTGCTACCACCCCTAGTTGGGGTGGACATGGGAACAACATCAATTAAAAGGTTCCGAAGGTTCTGAATCAGAGGTCTTGCTGCCGGATGTAATTTATCGTCATACCCGGTGAAAAAGGGTTTGCAGACCCGAAACCATTAATGCTTCCGGTTGTATAACATCAGAGTCGACACCCAATACAATAATAACGGACATTAAAGTACATTATCTAAGAAATAATAATAATAATGGTAGTAGTAGCATTAGCTTTAGTAGTAGTACTAGTAGTAGTAGTAATCAGTCTACAGTGACTTAAAACACTCACGCTATATCCAAAGCTTAGACAATTTCTACTGGTCAAATCAGTGTGACCTTCGTATTAGCATAAGAATAAAATAACAGCGTACACCGACCTCTTGGCCCTATTGCAGATCTGTCCAGGCTGTGTGTCCCTACTGATCTGAGGCTTAAGTTTGTAGATTAGAGTGGGCAAAATGAAAGCTTATCACAATGACTGGCAAAGCGCCCATCTCGTCATTACTTCTGTCCTGCCTACTGCACGATATCGGTGAAAGCGGTCTTGCCTTGCAAACGCCAATTATTGACCACTGGGGCGCAGATGTAAATGTCCTTGTAATTGTAATTGATAATTCTCTCGTAAGTTCGACAGATACATTAAATCGGGCGGATAGAAAAACACCGAATAATTGAGGCAGCCTTCTCTGTGTCTTAATTTGCTTCACTGACAGCGCGTCATGAAGATTTCTAAATCAAGGAGATGGCTATTCACTTGTTTTGTTATAATCTCAGGACAAGCACATTTAGGAGATATTTTGGGAAAATGCTGTTTTCGTCCGGTCTCAAGTACGAAGACAGCGGAGACGGCATTTCTTTGATGTTAAACTGGGAATATAATTTATGTCGACATACACATAGATAGATAGATAGATAGATGGGAATAAACTGAGATAGATAGATAGATAGATAGATAGATAGATAGATAGAAAAAGAAAGAGATTGCGATAGATAGATATGAACACATTAAGATAGATATATAAATAGATACATAGAAAGAGATCTAAATAGATAGATAGATAGAGAGATGGAAGATATATATATATATATATGTGTGTGTGTGTATTGATAATATTAGTGGTCAATATATATATATATATATATATATATATATATATATATATATATATATATACTAATATTAAACACTAATATTATCAATACACACACACACACACACACACACACACATATATATATATATATATATATATATCTTCCATCTGTCTATCTATCTACGTAGATCTCTATGTATACATTTATATATCTATCTTAATCTGTTCATATCCATCTCTCTCTCTCTCTCTCTATCTATATATATATATATATATATATATATATATATATATATATATATATATAAATTCCTAAGAGGATAGAATCCAGGTAGAACTCAATATTCAGCTGATGAATTAGATCGTGATTACGATTCCAATGTAATAAATTATAACCATGGAATATTAGTGTTTGATAGAGATATGAACAGATTAAGATAGCTAGACAAATAAGAGTATGGAATAGATAGATAGATAGATAGATAGATAGATAGATAGATAGATAGATAGATAGATATGAACAGATTAAGATAAAAAGATAAATAAATACAGAATGATAGATATGAGCAACTGAGGTTTTAACAGACTTAGATGCATTGCAGATGTGTTCGAGAAAATGAGCACCAATGTCATGTCTGACTTTTTTTGTTTTACAGTAAGGTTCATTTGTTACAAGACCTGGAGTCCACTCGAGGTAGAAGGTTACGTTAATAGAAAGTTTATATGTATATGAGAGGAAGATAACGCTTAACCCCTAGACTTAAGCAGGTTAAGATTGTAGTGACCGAGGAAACGTCTTCTTGGGAGTCAGGTTCCACAGAGCAGTGGCTCGCGCGAAGTTGTTTGAATGCAACTTACTTCTCATCGATGGAATACGGAGGGAATGTGGACAGTTTTGCTACAATTCGCATGGCATTGCGGATCCTAGCAGTGAAGGTAAGAATAGAATTCGAACTGGTCTCGCCAGCTCTGTCCGTACTCACACACACACACACACACACACACACACACACACACACACACACACACACACACACACATATATATATATATGTGTGCGTGTGTGTGTATGAGATAAAAGAAAATGAAGAACAAGTAGGAAACGAATCCTAATCTAACAGGTTTCACTTTTATTAAAGCTTCGTCAGAGATTGAGATAGAAATGAAAACAGCAAAGAGACACAGACCACTGGTATGTTATGATCATGGTTAGCTCCTATTGGTCAGATATGTGTCACGTGCTTTAACACACTAGATAAAATATAAATATGCGTGAGGAACATTTTGGACATTAAAGTGTGCAATGGCGTATGAATGTGTATGTAAGAAAAGTCTTGTATGTATAGCTATATGTTGAACGATAACGTTAATCCATGTAAATGTATATGTGTGTGTGAGGAATATCTATAGATGTCACCCGCGAATATCGAGAAAAATGAACCGAAATGTTGCAAAAATTTGTATTTGTTTGGATTTTTATATTATCATGTGTGTATATGTGGGTGGTGAGAGGCAGCTAGATATTGTGATAATCATGTTTTGGTCGGATTTATCATTAAAGCATTTCTCATGTCTAGTTAGATTCATGAATAATGGATCTGTAGAAAGTTGGTGATATGATATAATGTTTTAAGCGAGTATTTATAGCTAATATTAATGCTATGAATATATTTTCCTCATAATTTCTCCTTAAAGGATTATTATTATTTTTTTAAATTAGGCTGACATTAGTGAAATCAAAGTTATGTACCACGTCGTTTCGGTGTAAGACGAGAGAGAATGTTTTTTTTTTAAACGCAGGTCTCTCTTGTATTCATAGATACGCGTTTTTAGATCACGTGATGTCTCCCCCACGTCAATATTTTTGCACTGTAGACACTTTATCTGATAAATTCCAGAATTTGAGATGGTGTATGGTTTATTTTCCGTCCCGATTGTTTTGGAATTGGTGGTAACGATCCTGGTGTTGGAGATGACTAATTCGTTTGCGAGTTTAGTTGAAAGGGTGTTGGAAGGCAAGATTATGGATTTTGTGTAATTTTGGAAAGTATGTATTCTTTTGGCTATATGGATTTTGTGAGCTCGTTTTTTTTTTTTTTTTTTTTTTTTTTGCATTGTGGATGAAATGGCTTGGGTAGTGGAGAATTTTGAATGTTTTCTTAATGTATTCCTCTTCTTCATGTAGGTATTCAGGGCTATATAATATCCTAAGGGGTCTGAGACAAAATCCTATGATCAGTTCAGATTTTATTCTCTAGTTATGGTGGGAATAGAAATTGATCAGGTCGTTTTCGTTTGTGGGTTTTTGGTAAACATTAAAATCTAATTTATCATTGTTGTGTATTAATAAGATGACGAGGGAAGCTAGGGAGTTGTTTGTTTCAAGTTCGTGTGTGAACGCGATGGTGGATTCAACCTTATTGTGTTTTGTTATCATGTTTAAAAGGTTTTTTATCTTGGGATAAAGTAAGAGAACGTCATGTATGTAGCTCAGGTAATTAGAGCTGTTAGTTTTGATAGGTTTTAAATGGGGTGGATTCTGAGAATTCTAGAAAGAAGCAAACGCGAACACTACTCATAGATGATTCCATGGGTAAACTGAATTTTTGTTTGTAGAAGATGTTACTCAAAGAAAAGAAACAGTGATCAGTAAACAATTTGCATATCTTTATAATTTTGTGTACGGGTAGAGGAAGCGACTCCTTTGAATTTTTGAGTTGATTATATTCAGACATCTAGTGATGAATATTTTGATGACTAGTGATGTGATTCTAAGATATATATATATATATATATATATATATATATATATATATATATATATATATATATATATATGTATTGTAATATTTTTATTATAATAAAAACATTTTACATCATACACAAAAGCTTTCAAGTTTCAATACAATGATAGTACTTTCCTCAGGCGATGGTAGATAACTTGTGAGAAAAATTATTTATTAGGAAATTTACGAACTGTGAATAACTAGATTTTTACTCCAACAGTTCTTTCTCTTATTTGGTCTCTCTCTAACACACACACACACACACACACACACACACACACACACACACACACACACACATACACACATACACACACATATATATATATATATATATATATATATATATATATATATAAAGGGAAGAGGTTATAGTAGTTCCAACGAGAGAAAAGTGTGTATAATAAAAAGCAGAGAGAAACCGCAAACGTTTTTTTACTGTAATGTATTTTTAAAAAAAAAATATATTATGCTTTATTTTGTATAATTTTGCTACACGTGTTTCCGGTTTCGCGACCTTCATCAGGCAAAGAGCTGATATTTTCACATATTATTTAAAGGAATTAATTTTTCTTATGTTTTTCGATGTTAAATATTCTCGATATTAGACATTCTCTTTTTTGTGTGTTAGTGACCCAAATGTCTTTCTTGTACTGGCAGTGAAAGAATTCCGAGTGAAGGGTAATAAAACAATTAAGACTGGTCCGAGAAAAGGTGAGAAAGATATCTATATTCTTATCTTTTACTGACCCCTGTGTGTGTGTTCTTAGATCGATTTCCAATTTTGTGTCTTTGTCAGCATGCGTACGCATACGTATATTCCCTCCCCATGTATATATACTGTCTTATTATAAGGAATTAGTACACACACACACACACACACACACACACACACACACACACACACACACACACACACACACAGATGTATATGTGTGTGTGTGTGTGTGTGTGTAAACTTTGAATAAGGTATATTTAGGCAGCAAATATTCGTCCCAAAAAGTTTACTTAAAAAGAACCGATAAGTGTTGAGTATTGTACGTGACATTGTCATTTAGTGATTTTCAACAATCTGTATGTTAGGCAGAATTACTTTGTTTAAATCTTGGTATTCTTTGGAAAGCTGGAAGTTTACAATAGTCTACAATGACGTCATTTGTAACGGTTGTTTGGAACGAGTCCGCACCAAAATGAATGCGAAATGTTTTATTACACACACACACACACACACACACACACATATATATATATATATATATATATATGTATATATATATATATGTGTGTGTGTGTGTGTGTCTAGTCTGTGTGTATGTATATAATTGCATATTTGGGTAGCAATCCCCTTTTATACTAGTTTCATTAAAGCCTACTGACAAAGTAGTCAGATTTTTTTAATAAGTAAGTTTTTATTCAGCTATTTTTGTCTTCGTATAAGTCTTTTGTTTTCTGGAAAAAAAATCTGTAAACCTGTCAAAACATTCTGTATATCCAAGCACTTATTTTCTACATATTCAGTTTAAGAAAACAAAAAAAAAAAAATCATCGTTGATAGTGGCTAACAGAATAGCGAGATGCGCTCAGATATATAGAAAATTTACACTGTTTTTACACACATTATGTCCAGAAAAGAAAATACTTATACGAACACAAAAAAAAATGAATAAAAAGCTTAATCGCACTACTATGTCTGTCGTCTTTGCTATATATATTTACGGAGAAGATATCGATCTGAAGATTTGAACATCTCGGTGTTCAGGAAATAAATTATAATCGAAATAGATGAATAAAGTCTCCATTTTCTTATTAACATTATAATGATGGGTAGTCTACATTGTGCTCTCCCTGGATTTATATCCTCTTCGGAATCATCCCTTCCAGTCACAAACTTGTAAGACGTATATATATATATATATATATATATATATATATATATATATATATATATTACACGTGCAACCTGTCATTTATGTTTGCGGATTAACGATCATGTGAGTATTTTAGAAAAGAAATCCGTTTAAAATCCTCTTTCACTGCAATAGCAAGAAACGAATCAAAATGGAGTCTTAAATACAAATTGGATCATTTTTTCATGTATTTCACATTTCACCTAAATGGAAAGTTAATATTGTATTTTTATTTTTTTTTATATTTTACGAGAAAGGAATTCGCAGGCAGTAGCAACTGCCATTATCTTCGCCTTATTTGAAGATCATAGACAGTTCAATGTCTTTTTAGCATTTAAAAAATAAAGTTTTCATAATGTTTTCACATATTACACGCCTTTATCTCCAACAAACGGAAAAAAATGTAAGAATATTAGAATAGCTAAATAAAAATATATCAAATTTTCTTTGTCTGTCATATTCGAAGAAACATGTTTGAAAGAAAAGTTTTCACCTAAACGAATCGTCAGTGAAGCCAGCCTTCCC
>CAHIKZ030001314.1:760000-770000 GCA_903632075.3 Acanthosepion pharaonis
TGCCGGGATATATAAAAAAAAAAAAACTTTAATATTACCCTCAAATATTGAAAACTCCATCTTAAAGGAAATCTCGCAGGAAGATTACCCATCTAAAAATGGTTACAAAATTACATTCATGAATTAGATTCAAACTGTTTAAAGATGTTACCTTGACAGTCATTTGCACTAAAAAGATTACTAAATTCTGTCATATTTTAAAAAAAATCCTTTTAATGTAAAGATCTCTATGAATGTTTAATAAATACAGTATTTAAGTTGATTTAAATTTAAAGTTTTTAAGTTAAATTTAAATATTTAATTAATTTCTTCGTGTTTTTTAAAATTACTATCAAACATTAAAATCTATTTTTTACAGGGGACAAAAACATTCTACGTAAACTAAGAAAGCTTCTTTCTCTTAACTTTTTTGTTTTTCTTTTCAAAATGTTTAAATATAAACTTCCGTTAAGTTAACCGTTAAAATGTCAAATGGTTGAAAGAAATATTAAAATAAACCCTCTCTAAATAAAACTGTAAATTACATAAACATAGAACCATTTACGTCAAAAGTAAATTTTGATATATATATATATATATATATATATATATATATATATATATATATAAATATATATATATCTCGCCACTGTTTATATCCTTGTTTGATATTGAAAGCTAATGCCCGTGAGAAGCGGATTAAATATCATATATCTTCACTTAAGACGTGGCCTTTGGGGCAATGTTCCATGGTGATCTGTATACTTGGATGGGTATCGCTGCGGAATTGAGTGAGCAGCAGTGCTCTATATCGAGGCTAGTTTCTGTCTTCTTCGTCACCGAGGACCGTGGTGCAGTTGGTATGACGTTTGATTTGTATCGAAATGGAACGTGTTCGATTCTCGGTAGTGGATGAGCGCTGCTGATGAGTCCCAAACAAGCCGAAACGGCCTTACAATTCTTTCTGTGTGTGTGTGTTAGTATTTAGATGGCATCTTTCACTATTCTAATCTTCCTTCGGATTTCTGTGTCACATTGCTTTGTGTTATAGTATAGAACACTTCCCAGAACACATAAGCATCAATGCAGAATTAATATTATTAGAAGATGGAGAATTGGCAAAACAGATATCGGCCCGGAATCTGGATTAATTTCTTCTCGTTTTGAACGAATGCTCTTGGTAAAGATACTAATCCACTTCGTTCAGTAGATCATATCATATCAGAGACGACTCTGTTGCGAGTAGTATGTATTCAAGTAAAGTGTAAGAAACGACTTTTATCAGGATTTTGGACGTAGAATGCTTGACGGAAGAGAAATATTAACAAATTTACCTGAATTTTAATCGTTTGATCAGTTTAAACAGTATGAATTTTAATACCACTCCCCCAACCCCAAAAATCATTTTAACGAAGGCTTTATCAGTTCGGTTTCTAGTCACATCCCCATCACAACCTAATGACGTGTACTTCGTCATGTGATTTCGTGAATTTAATTAGGGTTATAACTTTAATCTGAGAGACGTGTCTTTTGATCAAACCATATACTGCCTTGTTTGGCCAAGGCACGTTGATGAATATATTATCGCAGCCTGTCACATGTTTTAAGCATAGGAGACGAGCAAGCAGCTGCATTAGCCTGAGAATTGTCACGAATGATCCAGCTTGGTATCAGAACGATTTATTAGGGCATGGGATAATTTGATATGTTCAAAAAATATTTGCTAAAAACGAAGAACGTGTTTTAAGCTTATCGAGTTATGGAGGCAGGAAAGCATAGAGGATCTTTTTTTTTATTAGCATGCGGAGTTTATATCGTGTTCCGTTCATATGGTAACGGTTGACTTGGTTGCGTAGAATTCATTTAGATCTCTGCCTTGAAAAGCAAGATAAATCTCATCAGATTCAGGTAGCCTCTACTTTGCAGAAGTTAATGAAATACCACAGATGTAACCCTCGCATACGATTCGATTTCATATCTCATTAAATTACTTTTTTTCGAGCAATAACCATGTCGGCATATATCTCTGATCATTTATAGATATACATGTGTATGGGAATCGAGTAACCCTATGTGTGATGGCATATATATATATATATATATATATATATAATTATTTATTTAAAAATTATAACATAAATATGTTATAAAATCACTACAAAAATAGCCATTTTGTTTCAACACCTCTGATGTCTTATCAAGTGATGATGTTGAATGTAGATTGTAAAATAAATGTTTTAAAAGGTTCAAATTAATTAACCACCACTCGTAAGGGGAAACGCTGTTACATGAGCTGAAATGACCAATCAAAATACAAGTATACAAGAATTCAAAAAAACTTGACAACGAAGTAATGTCATAATAACTATTAAATACTTTAAAGTTAGGTTTATACTAAAATAGAATTTATTCTAACTAATAAGTATTAAATTGTACGATAAAATTTGAAATTAAAATTAAAATCTACCCATTTCAAAAATGTAAATTTAATTTATATTAAGTTTAAAATTTTAAAATTATTGAGGAAAAAAGAAAGAAATACATGTTATTTTATTCATTTTGTTTCTATTGAAATTACGTTGGAATAAACGTTAAGATCGACTGCCCTTAACTTAATGATAACATGGATAATCTTTTAAGAATAGTAATCGTCTGTTACCCCTCTCTTTAGCTCTAACATTCGTCCCACACTCATACTTACACTCTCTCTAAATTCTATTTTTTATTTCCGGAGTTGTTTTTTCTGTTTTCTTTTTGAATTTGTAGGTCTGATGAATTGGATCGTATTTACTATTCCAATGGAATAAATTATGACCATGGAATATTACTGTTTAAGCCTTTTTATTATATATATTTATATATATATATATATATATATATATATATATATATATATATATGCAGCATATCTTTATTCAAACAGGTTTCGTTCTGTAATATAGATATATTCCGTCTACTTATTTTTATCCCGATCCTTTCCAGTTGTTTAATCAGTTTCTTGATGTTAAGATGAAATTCATCAAGGAAGGCGCCGTTGTTTGTTTTTTTTTATTAACCAAAGTACTTTCGATCTTATCTAAGAATATCTTCAGGGATAAATTATAAAGACAAACTTATCGTAACTGCGATAAAATCTACATTCCGTTGTCATAGTGATTTTAAAAACAGGCTCGAACGTTCTGTCATAGTTATTTTAGATTTTAAATTTATCCGTTGTAGTGGATTTTTTTTTTTTGGAAAACAAGCGTTTCAGTATAAGGGAGCTGATGAGAAATTTGTAGAAATGTAAAATGGCATTAAATGTTATATGCAAGATATTAAAATATCCTGTTGCTATATTTGTTATAAATTTTGTTGAGTGATGGTTGATTTTGATATAGAAGGCCGCGAGAATTTGAAGATTTTGTTTATTTATTTTCGTGATATAGATTAAAAATATTAAAAAAATTAATTAATTAAAAAAAATTGTTATATTAAAAAAAAAAATATACATTTAAAAATAAAAAAAAATATCCGTGTTTAATTTTCTAAAACTTCTTCCCTTTAGGGTTAATAACTTCCACCCTCCCCAGACCTCTGACTCGTGCCTTTCGTCTGAATGAAACATTGAAATGGATAAATTCTGTATTAATTTTTTCCACAGCTGTTAGTTAAATTTCTAATATCGACACGAACTCAGTCTATACACTGAGGTTAAATAAGACTGACGAAATTTTCGTCGGTTGAAATAGATCTATCCCCATATGAAGAAATTTTGCATTTTGTCATATAAAAATCTATCTATCTATCTATCTATCTGTTTGTATGTATGTATAATGTATATGTATGTATAATGTATATATATATATATATATATATGCAATTATAAATTATTCATATAATATATACGCGGTACATATTTGAAAGCACTCAATATCAGATTGATGTGAGTTTGGGACCCTGGGTTTCACGCCCATTGTGATCATCAGACAAAGGGCACGAAACCCTGGATCACAAACACACATCGACCTAACTAACTAACTATATATATATATATATATATATATATATATATATATAGAGAGAGAGAGAGAGAGAGATAAGACATCATTTTATCTTGAAGGAAACCTTTTCGGTCAAGACTTTATCAAAAGGTGGACGTTGGCAAATAGAACAAAATTATCGCTGACACAATTGCGGAAATAGCGAATGAGGAGGCGAAATTGGAATACGATTAAAATAGATTTTAATTGTAAACAAACTGACGATTAAAAGTAGATAATAAAAGTTTCCAAAAAAGAGTATAAAATAGAAAAAAAATAATCATATACCCCTGAACAAACACAAGGCACGAATGAAATGTTCCTTCTGTTGATGAAATTTAATGTATACAGCCCCGAGAACTCTAAGATGGTGGACAGAGCGAGCTCTATGTAAAATAGAGAAAATATGTCATTATAATCGGCGGCACAGACAGGAATCATACTTATTATAAAACCCAGGTTGTGTGTGTGTGTGTGTGTGTGTGTGTGTCTGTACTTTTATATATTGGATCGGGTTTTCTACATTTTTCAACCGATTTCAACAAAACTTCACAGGACTACGTAAAATTACCTTTGAAGTGGTTCTGATAGCATTTAAAAAAAACACAATTGTTTTTTGAAATCAATTTGAAAACACGATTAGAGGCATTTATGAGAATGAAAGGAGGACAACTCATATCGAGTTATACTTATAAAACCCAGGTTGTTTGTGCGTGTGTGTGTCCGTTTATATATGGGATCGGAAAAAACATTTTCAACCGATTTCAACAAAACTTCATTTTTTGGCAGTTAGTGTTTCTTATTGTCTTGCACAATTTTTCTTTATTTTTACATTCAGAATAATTTAAAAATTCCATTTACAAGACAATTGTTTATAATAAAATGCTATTCAATCGGTAGACTCATAACGATTGAAAACAGTGTTTTTGTTTGAGTTTGGGTTTGACCAATTCGTAAAAAAACAAAAAAAAAAAACAAAAGAAAAAAAACAAAAAACAAAACAAAACAAAACAAAAAAACTAATTAAGACATGCGTGTCCGTCAACCTTAAACAATAATCTTTGAATATTTTATTTTTCAGTCCTTATGGTGGTCGATACTTGATCTCTCTCTTACTGTTACATCCCCGGGCAACGCCGGGCTCTACTGCTAGTGTTTAATAAATGTTGCCCAAAGAACGAGTCGTGAATAGATTGAATGGTTGTTATTATACGACTCGGACCACTAGATCGCAAATAAGCAGGCATGTGTTGCATAATGCGAGTTTCTAACCTTTGATTGGTTCGTCCTATATATACCGCATCACAACGGCATTTAAATTTGTATATAACAGAACTATTCTAAAAATAGGATAACCGATCTTTGCTGAAGGATGGAAATATTTTACGATATAAAAATGTATTGCTGGCATTTTTGCTATAAAAATGTCTTTTCATACTTTCATAGTGTTTAGGGGTTCACTCGTTGACCATGGCTAACCCCCGGGTCAGGGTGAACCGGGGAACAACAGCAGTTAAGAGGTGGTTACACATTCCTCAAAAGCTCTAATCTCGCGATCGTAGGCATTGTTGCCAGATGTAGTTTATCGTTATACCCAGGACGAATGAAAAAAAAACTTGAGACAACAGAGAAATGAAAGAGCTCTATGGAAAAGGAAAACAAAATACTTAAATCTGTTATAGCAACCCAATTTCTTACTTTCATAAATTATATATATATATATAAATATATATATCTTGTGTGGTTGGTTCTGTACAAGAAGGCTTCAGGACTATAATCAAATCATATGAGAGGGTCGTCTGGCTGTTTCCCAAAAGTCTAACCAAAGGAATAATATTAGAAACCTGGGTAGAATCTTTTATAGGCAATTTGTTCTCATCTTCTGAAATAACAATTCATTTGAATCTATCACTATTTGTATGTATGTATGTATGTATGTATGTATCTATCTATCTATCTATCTATCTATCTGAATTTGTTTGTTTCTATCTATCTATCTATCTATCTATCTATCTATCTATCTATCTATCTATCTATCTCTGTATCTATCTATCTATCTATCTATCTATCTATCTATCTATCTATCTATCTATCTCTTTTTGTTTCTATCTATCTATCTATATTTGTTTGTTTGTTTCTATCTATCTATCTATCTATCTATCTATCTATCTATCTATCTATCTATCTATTTCTGTTTGTTTGTTTCTATCTATCTATCTATCTATCTATCTATCTATCTATCTATCTATCTCAGTTGTTCCCATGTCTATATCTATCGTAAGAATAAAATTAAACGTTCAACATATGAATCTATTTAATTAATTTATTTTATTTCTTCTCTATTAATGTTTATATATTTACATTAATCTTATTATCTAATCTTATTTGTTGCTATTAATTTATTTTAATTGTTCCTATTAAATCGCTATTCTACACAAACGGTCATTAACTATAACGCGCTATCAAAAACAAATCTTCCCTGTCAGTTGTTTAGCGGTTCAGCGGTTCAGTTTTTAATCGACATGTTGGAGACATCAAGATCGATTGGAAACACACACACAGACACACAACACACACACATACACAGACACATACAAACACACACACATATATATATAAATATAAAAATGAACATTGAAGTCAAAACTCAGAGGCAACAGACAGTTTCATGCTAAACGCAATCACCAGGTTTGATGGTTGCGTTTACCATGAAAGAGTCTGTCACCTCTACATACGCTCTATCTCTGATATTGAGCACTTTATCCCTTAAATATAGCATACCTTAAAACTATGTTTCTTTTATATATATATATATATATATATATATATATATATATATATCTTGACTTGTATATCTTTGCTTGACCCAGCGAATTTGTAGGTCTGATGAATTGATTGTGATTACGATTACAATGTAATAAATTATAACCATCGAATATTAGTCTTTGAGCCTTTTATATTATATTATATATATATATATATATATATATATATATATATATATATATATAAAACAAATTCGACCTATGTGGTATCTCGTCTACAGTCATTCTTTCACAGACGCGCCGTCGCCTCTCTCTGTCTTTTTTTTTACAAATCCTTCCATGGTAATTGCTCCGATGAGCTGCTTTCACTGGTTCCCAGACTCCATGAATTCAAGCGCCCTACGAGGCTGGCATCCCGCTCCCACCCTTACACTGTAGAAACTTTTAAATGTAGCCGTCCCTTCTACTCCAATAGCTTCATACCTCGCACCTCTCGCCTGTGGAACACCCTTCCCAATTACTGTTTCCATGAGCTATAATTTCCAACTATTCAAATGTAATGTCAATCGACATCTTCAGTTACCTTGAGCTATCCACTATCCTTCTCCTCATCCTTTCTTCTATCACTCCTATCTGCTCTCTCT
Source organism: Acanthosepion pharaonis (assembly GCA_903632075.3). Taxonomy (NCBI): domain Eukaryota; kingdom Metazoa; phylum Mollusca; class Cephalopoda; order Sepiida; family Sepiidae; genus Acanthosepion; species Acanthosepion pharaonis. The sequence goes on from CAHIKZ030001314.1 coordinate 767,411, forward strand.
CCAAATCTTCTGCAACCCCCTGCATCCTAGTGGCTTCACGCCTTGCTCGGGGCGTAATCCCGTTCCAAGAACTTTCTGCTTTACATTTACATCACTTTATGTATTTTAGGTTTTTTAAATATAAATAAAAATTTGTAGTTGTATGTATTTTTGATGTATAATTTTTTATTTTTATTTTTTTAAATATTACTTGGTTTTAATTTATCTTTTAAGACAAATTTTTTTTCTAATATATAATTTATTTTATCTTATATTTTTATTTTTAAATATTTTATTATTCTTTAATATAACCTATTGTTTTCATATTAATCATAGATTTTTTGAAAATATAATTTTACTTAATTTTCAATATAAATTATCTAAATATAACTTATTTTATAATTTATTTAAATACTTCTTATTTTTAAATATAACTTGATTTTGGAAGAGTATTTTTACGTAGGAATTTGTATTTCAAAATTTAAACTCATCTATTTAAATTCAAAAAAAAATTTCGTTCCTCTCTGAGTTTCAAATTAACACTTCATTCCTCATATAACCCCAATTTAATGTCGTAAGGTTAATATCCGGGTTTAATTTTATAAAACCACACCCCTTTAAGGCTAATACCTTTCACACTCTACTGACTACTGTCTCGCGTCTGACTGAAACATTGAAATGGCTAAATTCTGTATTATTTTTTCGACAGCTGTCGCAGTTAAATTTCTAACTCCGACACGAACTCAATCTATATACCGGGATGAATAAGACTGACAAAATTCTCGTCGGCTGAAATAGGTCTATTCCCCATACAAGGTAATTTTGGATTTTTTATGGATATATTGTATGAACACACACACACACACACACACACACACACACACACACACACACACACACACACACACACACACACACACACACACACATATATATATATATATATATATATATATCCGACTCTGTTTCGGACTGCCTCTGACTGACTCGCTCGCTCTGACTGACCGAGAGACTCCTGACGGACTTCACTCCAGACTTCAGACTGAACAGTATTTAGTCACCCCCCCGCCCCCATCATGTGGCACAAGGCCGGTTTAACGTGGGATCTCCGAACCTGTGGGCTCGGCCAAAAATATGCCCTTTGAACCCGTATAAATGGGTTCAGTGTCGGTTTACCTCCCCGAAAGTGACTCCGCCCTTCGGCGTAGCCTCGTTCGGGTTCCTCCTCGCCCGAAGGCAGAGAGTTCAACCGATCAGCCGATCAGCCGGTCGTCCGACTTCAAACTGAAATCCCTGCTTCCTCTTGAGTCGCAGTATTTATTACGTATGGAATAGTCCATTATGTTATTATGGGTAAGGTCCCATAACACAATTTTTACAGTGAGGCGAATAGACCAGGATTAATTATTGTCGGCTACAATCTTAAATTTAATCTATAAGGATGACACAAATTTCATAGCGGACTCGAAAAGGAAAATTAAGTTACTCCTACAGAAGGTCGTCAAGGAAAGTGAGAAGAAAAGACTAAATATAAATTGTAGGAAAGCAGAATGTATGGTAGTCAGCAAAAGGAACATACCATGATTCGAATTACGAATTGGAGAAATCTAAATGTAACAAGTACAAAAATTTAAATATCTGTTAAATAAGAAGACAGAAAATGGAACAACGAACTCTGAAGACGCATTGGAATAGTGAATGTTGTCTTCTAAACGTAAAGATAATATGAAATATGGATATTTCGTTAGAAACGAAGAAAAGATCACAAGACTGTTATGTAAAAATCGGTCTTCCTATATGGTAACGTAGTGGCGGACAATCACTTCACAGAGGAAGAACAGAACTGAAGCAATAGAATTGTGGTTCTACAGAAGAATGCTGAGAATTCTATGAACTGGAAAAAAAGAGCAAAGACGAGGTTTTAGAGAAAGTGAGAACAAAACTGACATTTATACTTAGAATAAGAAAGGGAGAGTTGAAATATCTAGGGCGCATATTGAATAAAGAAGGCTTGGGAAATTTAAAACTCACAGGACAAGATGAATGCAAGACGATCAGTGAAAGCAACCTGCAGTCGACCTAACGAGTTCGTGCAAATGGTGAGCAGAACATGAATTGGGAGATATATATAAAAAAAGAAAATTAGTAAGAGTTAAAAAGGACAGGGAATTATGGAGAGCCATGACCGCCAACGTTCTAAAGGGACACGTTATATAGAAGATTTATTTATTATTGTATTATAGGTATGTTAATGGTTAGAGTTCAAGGTCTATTTAATATTTTATGTTTTTTTTTTTATATATATATATATATATATATATATATATATATATATATAAGAGGACAACGAAAATATATGTATTGTTGTAATCCGAAAAATGCTATTAGAAATGAGTTATTGTTTTTGGAGCGTGCAGTCGCAACGCTGAGTTTTAATTTAAATTTTACAATTATGCGTTCTTATACAAATATGGTGATAAGTGAATTCTTTTTTACTGGTAAATTTTCTATCAAAGTGGCGTGAACTTTATTTTTCAATAATTACAGTAATGTCGCACTTATTATCCAAAAGTTGCATTTGGATCAGTTATTTTAATTTCAATAAAGGTTC
>CAHIKZ030001314.1:772500-845000 GCA_903632075.3 Acanthosepion pharaonis
CAGGACCCAAAGAGTGTGAGTTCAATAACTCATGGAGGCAGTGGAGAACTTGGAGAGGGAAATTAGCAGGAGATTACTGATAACTGACATCGATCAAACAAAAACGTGGAACTAGAACAGTCTACCCCAGTGAGCGAAATAAAGGGTTCAGTTCGAAATTCCAACCACCTGAAGAAGGCCGGAGCGTACAACAGCCGAAACGTTGTGATAAATATGGCGACAAAGATGAGGACAATAGTCCGAATAATGTAAATAATGTACCTAATACCTCATCTCAGAAATATAGACAGATTTTGTTATCTAGTACAGCTATTTGATTGTGATTATGTAACACCAATCCACGAGATTCAAAGAAGGATAGTCCTCACGATGACCTACATGCTTCACTTGCTCGAAGCCATTTTTAACCATAGAATTTAGAAAGAGATTGTGTACAGCCGACAATTTCTAAACAAGTTTGGCCCTATGCATGACAATCATACGAAAGTTTCGATCTGATTTAAGAGGTTTAAGAACATAGCTAGTTTTTTTTTTTTTTAGGCTAATGTTTTAGTTTTGTAACAGGTGTTGGGTGAAACTAACTCTTGTGCAGCCTATTCTATACTTTAATTTCCTTATCTCCTATACTAAAATTGTTATAAGGATCCATACACCGTGATGTTTGAATCAACAGTTCGCCCTTGCATGGAGCATTGCTGCCATATATGGTCTGGTGCCCCTTCTGTTTGCCTCGGGGTTCTTGATAGGCTCCAGAGGCGGATATGCAATGTAGTTGGCCCTGCCCTGGAGTCTCGTCTACAGTCACTTTCTCACAGACGCGCCGTCGCCTCCCTCTGTCTGTTCTACAAATACTTTCATGGAAATTGTTCCGAGGAGCTGCATTCGCTGGTTCCCAGACGTCATGAGTTCCAGCGCCTTACGAGGCTGGCATCCCGCTCTCACCCCTTCACTGTCGAAACTCCTAAATGTAGCCGTCTCTTCTACTCTAATAGCTTCATGTCTCGCACCTCTCGCCTGTGGAACTCCCTTCCCTATTCCTGTTTCCCTGTGAGCTATAATCTCCAGCTATTCAAGTGTAATGTCAATCGACATCTCCAGTTGCCTTGATTTATCCACTACCCTCATCCTTTCTTCTATCACTCCTATCTGATCTTGCTCTAAACTTTCTGTAACCCCTTGCGTCCTAGTGGCTTCCCGCCTTGCTTGGGGTGAAATGCTTAAAAAAAAAAATACGAAGATACACGCTTAGTTGATCAAGTATCTTTCGATACATTACTGACGAGGCAGATTTTTTCCCTCAGTAGGTTGCCATTTATTTCTGCGGTAGACCAGTTGCCATTCAAGGCTACAGAATCCGGTCTGTACTGCTATTTACCCATAGCTTGGGGTGAAGAAGAAGAGGATTCATAGCTTTCCCAAGGGTCAGTCAGTTATGTTCCATACGTGATACACGCTTAATCGATCATGTATCTTTCGATACATTACTGATGAGGCAGATTTTTTCCCCTAGTATGTTGTTATTTCTTTCTGCAGTAGACCAATTGCCATCCAAGGCTGTCCTGCTATTTACCCATAGTTGGATGGGGGAAAGAAGGGGATTCATACCTTTCCCTAGGGTATTAGCACGTAAGTGAATGTAATGGATTCGACTGGAATTTGAACTCGGCTCTCCGATTCCTCAATCCAACTCGCTAACTGTGCTACTAGATTGTCAATTAGGTCTGATCATTTTACTGTTCAACTAGCTAGATGTAACCGTCATTTCTACTCTAATATTTTTTCTTGCACTTCCCACCTGTAGAACTCCCTTCCGGTTTCTTGCCTCCCTGATAATTACAATCTTTAAAAATTTAAATGCAACGTCAATCACCATCTTCTCGAAGCTGGTTCCTTTATGCTCTTTCTTCACTCCTCCCCATTTTCTATCTTCTCGTTCTCATTCGCTATCACTCCCTGTAACTCCTTGCATTCTAGTGGCATTGTCACCTTCCTTAGGACGAAAGGATTAAAAAAATAAAAAAAAATAAAGAAAGTTAAATCAGTAGGCTAAGATTGCCAATAAATTCTTGAATTTCTTCCGCTCCCCACATCAAGGAAAAGTGACTTCCCAGCCTTTCTAATTTACGTCCGAACTACCACGGCCAGCAGGGAAGGCAATTCAAAATGATGGAAAACTTCCTTGGCAAACACTTGCTTCAACATGTCCCCCAACTTTACATTTTGTGGCGAAACTGCCATTGCTCCAGTCCGAAAATATCGTCTTGAAACTTGCCCTCGCCGTTGGTGGTGAATGCGGATTATTTGCTGTTATTTTCAACCCATGTTTTTCGCTCCGAGCGCATAGAGTTTGAATTACTGATATACGAGGGCCCACTCCTTACGAAAAAACAAAACAAACATTCCTTTGAAGCCCTTGTTACGAATATAATGTTTTGAATAAATACAGTACCTACGTTTCCTAGCTTCTAAATATAAGTATTGCCACTGGATGTGGGAGTAACGCTTATATGTGCGGAAAAGTGTATTCAAGTTTACTCAAGTTTTGCGCGTTAACCGGACAATTTTCCAAGCCTTAGAAAAAAAAAAAGAAAAAAAAAAGACAAATTAAAAATATAATCTACTTCTATGTGTCGTGTCCCTCCGGAACTTTAGCGATCATGGTCCTCCACAGTTTCGTTTCCTGTGTAGCACTTAATAGATTTTTAATGGATAGCGGCTCGGATTGAGGAATCGGAGAGCCGAGTTTCAATTCTAGTCAAATCCATTACATTCACTTACGCGCTAATACTCTTGAGAAATGTATGAATTCTCTTCTTCTTCTGCCAGCTATGGGTAAATAGCAAGTCAGACCGGGTTCTATAGCCTTGGATGGCAACTAGTCTACCGCAGAAAGAAAAAGCAACCGACTGCGGGGAAAAATCTGTCTCGTCAGTCATGTATCTTTCGATATATGATCGTCTATGTGTGTATCACGCATAGCACATAACTGACTGACTTTCTGATGTCTCTCCCAAGCCCTGCTACGCCATCATTTCACTAAAGCCCGACAGGTGGTCTATGCGTTGTTTCATTTCAACATGTCCCGCGAGCATCAAAATTGCCTTGCCCTCTTTCCTCATTTTCCTAGAATTTTCAACTGTCTCTTCTTAGGGTTAATTATAAGAGTTCTTTTTGTTTGCATTGTCTCTAGGACTTCATCATTGCTAAAAAACCCGAAAATCAATTAAAGTTCAAACACTCACCGCCTTTCTCATTTTATTGAAACAGGAAAAAAAATCTTTTTGACAAGAGAAATAGTTTGAATTCGAGAATGCAAAACAAAGAATATCGTTACTAGGGTACAGATCAAATCGTAAAAATGGGGAGGAGTAAATAATTTTTAGTCTTGAAGATCCGCGTTCAAAAATCGAGACTATTCAAACAGTAGCATAAATAAAATCAGATATAATACCGAGGAAAGTGCTGGAGTATTGAGAAAGCTTGCTATCACTTGATTACTTGCGAAAGATATCAGTCGCTTCCGGTATGAAAACTCAAATGTATTTGCAATGATATATTACTAGTGTACCCGTGCCGTCAAAATTGACGATTAGAAAGAATGTATATGCATTATATTGTAAGTAATTTTCGTTTACATGTCCATAGAACAGTGTACAATTTATAAACACCTCAGGAAAGATAACCGTATTTTTATCCTGATAAATGTTGCATATCTAAAACCAAAATTTTTTTTTACTGCAAAAGTTCCCAAAGCGCAGTAACGTAAAGCTGTCCATCCTTCTACTCGGGTTTTAGTTAAATGTCAAAATTCTGAGTGTCGAAATTCGATACAATTTGGTTCTTACTCTGAACTGTGTTGAGCAACTCGAGGCGGTGTAATTGTTAGCAAGCTTGTCTTGCTAGAACGATTAAGACTGAGTCGTGAGTTCGATCTTCACCTGGTGCTCCATACTTTCGGCCTTGTGCCACATCTAAACTCCACTTGGAAAATCTCTACTATAAACTGTGTCGCCCTAGAGAGCTTTTCTCTTTGTAGTTCACCGCACCCTCCCTCGCCAGTTCGTGCGAAGAGAGAGAGGGAAAGAAGTGTGATGCATTGTAGCCATCTTTTTGCGTGTGGAGGTGAATGTGGTCTTTTGCCCTCCAACTGTAACACACACACACACACACACACACACACACACACACACATATATATATATATATATATATATATATGGCGTATTATGATTTAAGGATTAAAAATATGAAGATTTGGGCGAAGACCAACGGAAGATCTTTGTTTAAATTTATTTAATATGGTTCACCTATCGTCCGGTAGGTCTTTTGAACAGGAGTAGAGGTGTATCCCTTGCTTTCTCTTTAAGATTGGATTTCTAATTCCTTCACCTAAAGTCTTCTCATTTTCTTTCACCGCCAGTAGCCACTTGCATCTTAGTGGCATTGTCGGCTTGCTTGGAGTGAAAAATCCCACAAAATTTTGAATAAGAACCTTCGCAAACGTCTACCATTTATACGTTAATATATCTGATTTAATTTCCTCAACTTTGATAGTTATTACCAGGCAGAAAGATTCAGCCCAACAGAATCAGAAGTCCATTAGCTTGGTTGATATGGCTATCTTGCATGTGTTGATTATTAGTGTGTTGAACAGGTTTATCCCTTGTTTCCTGTTTAGGTTAGCTTTTCAGGTTCCTTCTAAATTTTTCCAATTATGTTTCTTTCCTAGTCTTAGTGACATTATCGACTTGTTTCGGGTGAATTGCTTAATAAAACAATTTTTTTCTTCGGTTCGGACCATTTTTTTTTGTTTCTGGGTAGAATTTGATCATAAATTGTTCACTCCCTTCTGAGTTTTCGTGAAGATGAGATACTAAAAAAAGCACCAAAAAACAGAGCTACTGTCTGCAGACACAACCATATATGTTCCTTATTTTTTTGGAGTGGACCACTGTATTTAACTAGAGCCGTATGTACATGCAGGTCAATCTTAAGCATCTTAGTCTAAAGGGATTCTAAGTAAAAAAAAATACTTTTCGATGTTTGGTGGGTTTCAAAAGAATTTTTTTTTTAATTGCTGGATCTTGGACAAATCTACAATGAGCAGTTCGCTCGATTGAATGACACATGGAGCCGCGTTCAAATTACAGGCTATTCTGTAGCGTTCACTTACCACTAACATCCTTGGAAAAGCCATTAAATCATATTCTTTCCCTTCATATATTGTTTAAATAGTAGATTTGGATATTTAGCCTTGATTGTCAGCCGGTTTGCTAGAACAACTCTGAAATTCAAAACTGTGGAAGCACTGTGAAGGCATTCCACTATCTTACCCAAGAAGTCATGGCAATTCACAGATTATAAATAAGGGAAAATGTAGACAGCTATGATCGCCTACCTCCTGAAAGGTACCACACGTACATTGGTCGTTGCAGCAGTGGTATGCCTAAAGCAAGATAACCTGATAGAGCCCATCCCTCGTCGGATTGGTTTTGAATTCAGCGTTTTCCTTCTTTTCTGCTGGTTACCACCCCAAACCAAGACAGCCCAGTATGGCCTGCTATTTAACCCATAGCTGGAGGAAGTGAAAGAAAAATAATCGACAGTAATCTGAACTTAGCTCGCAGACCTCACTTTCCGCGCTGATCAATCTTGCATCGAAAAGAACATAGCAATGAATAAACAAATAAAATAGGTTGTCCTTCAACCAATTCGTGTTGCTATGTTTAAATCTAAGGGAATAGAAACTGTGGCGAGACATAATTGCTTACTTCTTGAATAGAAATTGGAAAAAAAGTCTTTACCGCACATGTATTGCTCTCAGTGAAACTTGAACCATAACATAGTATTAATTTTCTGCTAGACGGTTCGCAGACAAAATGAAACAGCGAGTAACCTAACAAGATTAAATATATATATGGCAGACCAGGGGTTTTAAGGGCAGTAAAAAGACAAAAGTTACTAGGTGCTACAAAGAGTAGGCAGTTGTGGAGAGCCATAATCGTCCCCATCATAAAGGCATACAGCAGATAGAAGAACCTAAGTGCGTGACAGTAAGTGATAATCGTACTTACTATTCAATAGTAATGCGGACGTATATTAATCTGACTTAGAGGTATAAATATGGAGTACCCAATGAGGATAGAAATACCTACCTCTGAAATAGATAACAATGATAGGCTATCAATTAAAAAAAAATGTAATTGTTTATAATTAGGTATCTCCACCGATCTGGTAAAAAAAAATAGCATATCATGATTAAAAAACGCCCCAAACTTAATAAAAAACAAAGTTTTATCGTCAAAACCTTTATGTTATTATTAAGAGGAAAGACCAAAGGGTTAAATTATATTTTTTGACTCATTTTAGAAAGTTCACGATTTTGGTTAAAAATCTTGTTTTTCTTGCGGTGGGAGGGATCTCAAAGATCAGTATAGAAGATTTTAGAGTGTTGTTTTTTTTTATTTGCAGCGAAAAACAAATTGATTTGGAAATTCCTGCAAAAATCAAATAGTTGTCGGATTTTAATTACACTTTGAGGACTTATTTAGAAATTAATTAAATTATTATAAAAATGTTTCTTTTATAGAAAATATCGGTAAAAGTATTTTTTACATCTTTTCCACCACACTTATTTAATTTTATGTACTTCCGATAAATTACATTTTGTAGAGCTTAATGTTTATATTGATTAAAAACAGAACTCCTTGAACAATTTAAATCAATTTATTTTTGTAAAATCGGACGCCCAATTACCGAATATCTGCTTGGAATCATAAAATTAAAATTAATCCATAAAGCTAAAACATTATTTATTTAGAAAAGCTTATAATCACTTATCTATCATTTATACATTCATATAGCGTTAAAGTACAATAATAAGATGGACATGCAAGCGTTTAAAGTACAATAATAAGATGGACAATTTTTAAGAAAAAAACAAAAAAACAACAAACGATGAATAATGAACTTTTACAAAAACTGTTTTCATTTTTCAAAAATTTTAATTATAATGATTTATAAAGTTTTAAATCTTTTAAAATGCTATCTTACTTTGTAGAGGTTAGGTGATATTCTTATTAAGTAAAAACTATATTTACTAATCGTAAATGGAAAGGCATAGTACAATTTAGCGACGCCCAGTATTTAAAAATAATTGATTTTTTGTATGTATATAAACGTGCCGATTTTTGGAAATAAGAACGCCCATACACGACATTATTACAAAATGAGAGCGATAAGTATAGTAAATTTAAAACCAAAGTATTAAAATGTCAATAAACACGAAATTATGGACAATATTTTCCTAATATTTAAATTATTACTGAGTAGTTAAAACTATATTAAAAAAGCGCTCACGTTATATCCTTCAAATAAATTTTACAGTTATGATCTCCGTAGGAAAAACATTAAACAATATTCCGTCTGTCATTGACGCTTTCAACCTGCCAATATCTAAAATAGACAGCTACCGCTATGCTAAAAATGCATTTCTATTTTAAACTTAAAGTAGGTAATTATTTTAAATCAGATTAATTAAACTTTAAATTTAAATCTGCTAATGTTTCTGTTGAATCAGCTAATAAAATTTCAGAAAAGTATATTTTATTTTTGAAATATTTTTTAATAAAGAAAATTACATTGTGATGACAAATGGCGCTAAAATCAGCAATGGTTCGTGAGTTAAAGATAAAAAAAAATCCTTCCATTCAATTTAAATTAGTTTGGAAATGCAGCAACAATTTTAATTATTGGAAATAAAAAATTTACTCTATTATTTTGAAAATAAGACTAAAACTAAAAGCTCAAAGAAAGATTTTCCATTTTTTAAAAATTCATTTTAAACCTTAGGTATCGCGAATCGATTATATTCACCATTTTTTTTAAATAAGCGTTATGTCCAGGAAACCTAAACAACAATACAAAAACGAATTAAAAAGACGTATTTACAGTAAATGTCAATGGCCACATTTTTCAAGAATGGTTGTCAATTTCCATTTCAAGGAAGCGTAGATTTTCTTTTTCTGAATAACTATCACAGCAGATGTAGGACAGAGAGATAACCTCAAAGAGTCTCTTTGATAACCCCGTATGCTTTCACAATGACAACTGACTTGTCATGGGCTCCCATGAAATCAGCAGAAATTTTATAGCTTTTGAGTCAAGGGATATTTTTATGCGCGAGTCGGGGCCCCAACTCCCTAGTTGGATTACACAGACACTCTCAAATTACAAAAAATACCAGAGTGTTTACTGATTTATTATTGTTACCGTCGATGAGTGAAACTTAGAAACTAAATAGTGCTTGTGTTGACAAAAGGAGACGGGCAGAGTGGGATTGTGATCTTTTATTGTTAATGACAAAGCCATCTGACATGCTTCAAGATTTCTGAATCTGGAATTATATATAATCTGAAGCAATGCTACTCGAAGTGTGCTACGTGTACCTTTGCCCGTACGCGAACTATAGGCTGTCGGTATCGCGGCTGTCGACGAACGATGAAAGATGATACTTGGAAATAGAGCAGGTTTAAGTTTCTTTTGGATAGACGTTAAAGCAGAATGGAGAAAGGTTGCTGAAATTACTTTGAAAAACTTTCTACCGTCCCATTAAGCACAATTCTCTGAGGTTGGATTCTCAGCCAGGAGAGCCATTCAGATAAAGTACAGGTTCTTTCTTAATTGTATGATAGCGTTGTTTTCATTTGAACCCAGATTGGATGATACAAAAGAAATCGGTTCACCTTTGAAACGAGGCTATATTTATTACTAGACCGCCCATAAACGCGTTGGATTTCTTTTGAAAGCAGTTCATAATACAAAATGACGAGGTAACAATATTATCAATGTTATTATTAATTACACCTTGTTTTTAATCATCTCACTCCAAGCAAGACAATAAAGCCACTAGGACGCAAGAAGTAACTGAGTTTTAAAGAATATGAGAAAAAACTACTATTGAGGGGAGGGGACAATAAAAGAATACGAAATAAGAAGATAGAAGATAACGATTAACATTGCATTTAAATATTTGAAGATAACTGGGAAGAAAAACGCTGAAAGAGTTCCCCAAGCGAGAAGTGCGATAGAAGAAACTGCTAGCATAGAACTTACGGTTGATCTAGCCATTTTAATTCAGCCTATTTGAATTTGTATTAATATAAGTTATTGTAATAATAGTTATTACTCATATTATAAAATAGCTAAGATGCATTAAGAAATTAATAAGAAAAATTGTATTTTTTAAAAAATAGAATTACAAACTGATATCTCACCAAATAAAATAATACTAACCCCCCGGGGGGGTGACAATTTATATTAATTTTAGTATTTACCATATTATAACTTTCAAAGGTGAAGGCCATTAAAAAAAAAACAAACAAACAAAAAAACACGAACAAACAGCAATCGTTTGCTCAGGGAGATTCATATTTACTGATATAACATAAAGCATGTATGCCTCCTTTTTGTGCACTTAGTTTCATTATCTATAGGCAATTTTTTTCAAAATAGTAATTACACCTTTTTGTGCACTTAGTTTCATTATCTATAGGCAATTTTTTTCAAAATAGTAATTACACCTTTTTGTGCACTTAGTTTCATTATCTATAGGCAATTTTTTTCAAAATAGTAATTACACCTTTTTGTGCACTTAGTTTCATTATCTATAGGCAATTTTTTTCAAAATAGTAATTACACCTTTTTGTGCACTTAGTTTCATTATCTATAGGCAATTTTTTTCAAAATAATAATTACATGTTTTTTTTTATTATTACATATTTGTTTCTTTCTCACATCTATTTCAAAATACGTAATGGAGCCAAGCCAACATATATTTATTTATTTATTTATTTACCATTATGTCATGTCAGGCAATTTTCCAGCCTTACGGATAACGTTTTACAATGATACACGCACATTGTTAGCTACTTCGTATGTGTAAAAACTAACACCAGAGATATTTGTTCATAAAAATGTTTCAATCTCGTGTAGTGAGTTTTATAAATATATGTTGTGTTATGCATATTTAAATTTATTTAATAATATTGATACAATGTATGATGAATGTATATTATTTTCTACACACTTAATAGTTGGAATATAATATGCATGTGTTTCTTTATATACGTAGATTGATATAAGATGTTTAAAGAAAAGAGACTGAATTTCCTAGAAAACAGAAAAAAAGGCCGAAGAACAAAAACCCTTGTCCAATTTTAATAAAAATTGGCACTCTACCCAGCAAGCGTTTAAAGTACAATATTCTCTTAACATATTTGAGCTATTATGCATCGTTTAAACTGTTTCCCGGTAACAAACATACATACATAAAAGGTTAGAGTTTTAATATTAACTATATTGTTTTTAATCCATTTTACTTATTATAATTTGTCATTTTTTTTTAATTACTAGCAGCTTTTAATATTTTTTGTAGAAGCTTTATTTATATCTTTTATTACTTTTATATTGTAATATACAGTGTAACCCGGATATAAGAGAAACTCGGATATAAGAGAAACCCAGATATAAGAGAGATTTTTTCTGGTCCCAAATTAGAGCCTGTGTTAATGTAAACAAAATAGACCAAACCCGGATATAAGAGAAACCCGGATATTAGAGACTTCTTCTCCGGTCCCGACAACTCTCTTATATCCGGGTTACACTGTATTAGTTTTTGGTAAATAAAAGTAAATTTAAAAAATATTTATTCTTTATATTTTTTCGATAAAGACTAACATTAAATTGATTAAATTGAACTTCTATTTCAAATACGAGTATCCACTATAACAGGTGGGGCGGCAAACCACGGCTTGCGAGACACATGTGGCTCTTTGATCTTTAATATGCGGCTCGTAGAAATATGTTGGCTGGGCTTCTTTTTTTAATCACAGTAAATAAAAAAAAAATTCAAGTTTTATAATTATTTACTGAGTTTGAATTGAGACCCCATTAGATTAAAACGTGTGTTACATGTGTAAGTAACAAAAAAATTTTGTTCATGTCTTGAGGCTCTCAAACATGTGAACTTTATCGTATATAGCTCTTACATTAACCCCTGCAACTATAATAACGTTTGAAGAAATAACAATGTGTTTACGTAGACAGTTCACAGACGAAATATACCATTTATTATGGGACACTGAATTTCTTTTGCATTGTTTCGGTGTTAATTAAATAAATAAATAAATAAATAAATAAAAATTGTTTTATAATTATATTTCTTTCTAATTATGAATGTTTTCCAAATAATGTAATTTTATGCATGACAAAAATATTTGAATGCCAACATCCTTTCATATAATTGTCTGCATCTCTCCTTGTAAAAATTCCAACGTATGTTTTTTTTAGGAAAAGACATTTTATATTACTTGCTGTGCATTTATAAAAAAAAAATGTATACGTGATTATGTATTTGTGTACGTGTGTAAAATTATGAAAAGAAATAACGTGGTGGAAAAATGAGTGTGTCTCTAGGTGGGCAAAAAGAGTGTGTCTCTCGGTGGGCGGGCGTATATTTTGTTTACAGCAATCGTATACACTAGGCGTTTGTTTAAAACCATTAAGAAGGTTCCCTGCATAAATAGCGTCCAATCAGAAGGCGTTTCCAGTTGGCTCTCTGTTTCTCATTCCCTGAATTTCTAATGAATATAATCTCCTTTTTATTCAGTCAAAGAGAAAAAAAAATGATAGAGTAACGAAATCGAACTGACTTGTTAAAACTTTGCAGCTTTTTTCTTTTATATTCGGCTAAATTCGAACAGCAACAACATCCATCAACATCCCTTTCGGTATGTTATTTAGGAAATCATTTGAAACTTTTACGCAGAATTCACTCCGAAATTCTTGCCATACTGATGTTCACGCCAGTTACTTTCTCAGTGAACAGTGAGGCCATTCAAAAGGCCACAATCTCAGTCATTTTATCATACAATGAAGTCATTGATGTCTGTACTCTTACCGGTCATGAATGCGACTGATATCGCCCGCGTTAGCTTCTCCTTCAAGTCTCTGTCCACGAACTCTTTCGTCGACTTCAGTCAACACACAGAGAATGTGTTGTACACGTTGCTCTAAATATTCTCGTATCTGAGCCGCTATCAGCAACATTCACGCACGAACATTTTGCGATTGCCATTGCCCGAAAGCAACACTATGCGTAGTGTGTTTAAAAGTCTTCTACTATCTACCAAAATAAGGTTGTTTTTTTTTTTTTTTTTTTTTTTTTTTTTTTTAAATCAAGGTTTCCCACTCCCCCGATCTGTCTTTTTTCTTCGGGGTGGAAGTGGAATTGGTGGTGTGGTTTTATAGAGGGCTTTTTTGTTTGTTTGTTTGTTTGTTTGTTTACTCCCATTTGACTACAAGGAAAAGATGAAAACCAAGAGACGTTCAGACCCACAACTCATGAGTCACGTTTTTCTCTCTCTGTCTTCCATGCCAATTTCTTCTTCGCAAAGTACGGCCATAGATATTAAGTTTTATTTTTGGCAAACTATAACTCAAGCTGTTTTAATTATTCATTTCGACCAAACTTCCGCTTATCTACAATTATATATATATATATATATATATATATATATATATATATATATATATATATGATTAATGCCAGTAAAAGTTTATCACTATTATTTACCTTCACATATATTATTATATCAAGGTTTATTTTAGTTGATACCCGTATTTTAGTAGAATGTTCCGGCCTAAAGCGGTAGACGAAATCAACACTGTTTAAGAAATGGGGCGTCCTACACAAATACGGGTAGCCACTAAAAATAAAGTTTGAAGAAGTAGTAGTAATAGTGGTAGTAGTAGTAATAATAGTATTGATAATAATAATAATATTAGTAGTAGTCCCTGTAGATTGTAATGTATCTTTGAAGATCTCAAAAAAAAAAAAAAAAAAAAAAATGAAAGAAACTTTCAAAATACAAGTGAAACTCTTAAAAATGTGGCACATGAGGACATCAATAATCCCAGTAGTAGTTGGAGCACTCTGATTGATTGGAAAAGGTTCCGATAGACTCATTGAAGTGATTCCTGGTAGCCTATGCCTTAAATGTATAAGTATAGCTCACATATTACGAAGAGCTTTATCTATGTAAAATGTGTGTGATCTTATTTTTTTGTCTTTTTTTTTAATAAAAATGATCAGTGGAAAATGTCATGAAGCCATTTTTGACCTTAAGTCTCTGGTTGGGACCCGGAAGGAAATGTATATACAACAGAAATCAAAGGAAATAATAATAATAATAATAATAATAATAATAATAATAATAATAATAGTCTGTGTCTGTGAGAATGTGACACAAGGAAAATTTCAAAAGTTTTCTTATTCACTTTTTCAAGTGCTCTTAAAGTTTTTCTCTTATGAGACCGAAGAGTGTGTTGAAACTGTCAATACTGAGCCATTTTCAATGGGGTTCGTTGTTTTTAGATTATTTTTAGACATTATTCAGGCGGTTTGTCTTCAAAGATGTATATATGTTGTACCAATTCCTTCAATCCAGTTCCAACACTTTTTGTCTCGTTTCAAAAAGAAAAAAAAACACAATGGTAAGTTTAAATTTAAATTTTTCAACATCACTTTCCTTGAAACGTGTACGAAGACGTTTTGGGAACGTTTTGAAAGCACCCAAAAATAGAATTATTACTATCCCTATACAAAACAGCTTAGAATTACTACTACTACTACTACTTAACAACACCTCACTTACGCATTAATACCCTTTGCAAATATATGAATACATCTCCCCCAACTATGGGTTAAATAGTTGGATATGTATCTGTATTTTAACGAAGTGCGAAAGCAACTTACCAAGACGAGAGTGATTAGAAAGTAATTAATAGCTTTGTCTTCAGGTTTTTAGAACAGTTCGCACAATATGGCAGAACTTCTTTTATCACAATATGGGATATTTAATGAGAAAAGCGATGGAAATATAAACAAAAAGATAAAGAAAGTGAATGAAATTAGATAGACTATGCATCAAAATATATTATAGAAAAAAAAAAAAGTTTTAATTTTTCAGCGTCTCCTCTCCCTCGTGTGTAATTATAATTATATCGATGCAAACATTCATTTTATTTGATGAAGTCCTAACGGATGAAACGCGTGACACGAGAAAACTTTTCCACTTTGTCATTAAATTTCCTAAAATTGTTCTCGCTTATAAACATTTTTATACCATTTTCTCCACACCCCTATATATATATATATATATATATATATATACAAAACAGTAGAGCATCTTTGTGTATAAAATTATGAATTAAGCTGCGAAATAAAAATGTCAAAACCTTTTTATCATTTTTTACCCAGACGACACACGAAAAACGGATGTCATTGTTTGTGAGCAGGCACTCCTACCCGACCTTAACTTAATATGATTTTGAAAGTAAATTATATTTAATACTTAAGTTGTCTAGGGAAATTAAAACCCAACTAACCCGTTATCAAAATAATGGAATTTTCGGTAACCTTAACAATTTAAAATATTAAGATTATCTGTGCTTATAAATGAAATAAATTTGTTAATAGTTTATTCCAAAATATCGTTTGAGAATGGAACGGAGCTATAGATTTTAAATTTAATTTTATAATTAAATTTAAAATTTTAGTTTCTGTTTTGAAACATGGTAATACCCGAATAGCGATGGAGCCATATTTTTAAAAATACAAAATATAATGTGTGTGTGTGTGTGTGTGTGTGTGTGATAGCTGTCAGCTCGTAGAACGAGTATGACCAACAAGGTTGATGAATGTTTCTGGTTCTCGTAAGAACGACAACTGATCTTGACTTGCAAGGATAATTGCAGATATGCCATATTAAATTTTTTTGTACAGTGCCTGGCCTGTTTTGTAAATTCTGTTCTGCTTGCTCGTGAGTTTTTATATGACGGATGAGACCGGAGCGGTTTCTGTAGGTTTTCTAACAAACCCTAGATGCTAAATTACATGGAGCGTAGTACAAATTTGTGAAGGGCCTACTATTATGACTAATGAGGCTAGCACTGGAGAGGCAAACACATTTAAATTACTGGATCGACGATTTATTATTACCTAGTTTGACATTTGTTCAACTCATTGCATGTTCTTTCGATCACAAATAGCAGAATCATCTATATGACAGGCCTTGATTCGCATTTTTTGCAAGTGTAAAGTGCCGTAGAGTAACTTTGTCAGTTTTCTATAGTCTTCAAGAGGAAAGGCATGGCCTTCCCAGCAAAGCCCGTGAAGATGAACGTGCACTTCCCTGCTGATTTACGAGGACCACGGTAAATACCTAAACGAAAACACACACACACACACACACACACACACATATATATATATATATATATATATATATATATATATATTGGTTCCTTCTAACGTCTACCTCAATTCTATACTTTTAACGTCTCCGCTTGAACCAAAAAAAATTAATTACTATTTATTTATTTTTCTCCTCAATTGGAGTAAATAGGTTCGCCTATCGTCTGATTCACATTCTTCACGGATCTTTTAAACCGAAGTAGAAGATTATCCCATGTTTCTTGTTTAGGATTGGGTTTCCGGTTCGTTAATTCGAAAAGGTTGTTTAATAATTATTTTATTCTTTTCTCCAAAATCACGGTAGATTGGTTCGACTATCTTCCGTTTTTATTTTAACAGGAGTAGAGGTTTAGACATTCTTCCTTATTTAGGGTTGGGTTTCTGGTCCTTTCTAAAGTCTTTTCATTCTTTTTCACTCCCAATAGCGCATTGTATCGTAGTGTTATTATCACCTTGCTTGAGGTCAATCATATATATATATATATATATATATATATAAGTTGACATTGAAATCAACACCGAACGGCGATAGTCTGTTTCATGCTTAAAGGCAATCATGAAACAGATTGTCGTCGCTGGGTGTTGATCTCAATATTCACTTTTGTATTTATTTGCGCTCTACCTTTGATATCGAGCACTTTCACATAAATATAGCACACTTTAAAACTATATTTTTATCATATTATATATATATATATATATATATATATATATATATATATATATATAGGGAAAGAGAGTGAGAGAGGGAGAGAGGGGGGAGAGATTATGAACTGAAGTCCTAAAGGACGAAATGCGTCTCAAAATAAACTTTTTACACGTTGTCACAGATTTTTCCCAATATTGTTCTTGATATACAAAAATATATATTGTTATCTCATTTTACTCTATCTATCTATCTATCTATCTATCTATCTATCTATCTATATATATATATATATATATATATATATATATATATATATAGAGAGAGAGAGAGAGAGAGAAAGACAGACAGACAGACAGAAAGAGAGAGAACGGGCTGAAAATATAATTTGACAGTTAAAATGTGAGTTAGCGATGTTATTTCTCAGTATTAACTTCTTCATTTTATGTTTTATTTAGCAAATAAAAGTCGGTTGATTACTTAAAAAAAAAAGCCTTCGGGATTTCTTTGAATTGGAAATGCATTGAAGTTACGTAGTTTTTTTCGTAAATTGGACGCATCAGAAAGTTTTTGAGTTTAGACTCCGGGTCAGATGACCGGAACGAACTGGTCAAAAATTACCGCCAGGAATTCTCTGCGAGGCGTCATCAATTTAGACAGTCTCGAAAATGATAAGATTACTTAAATGAAACAGTTCTTCTATGTATTGGATGTTGTTCGAGTGTGCGCAGGCGCGTGTATTTGCCTCAATCCGTCTTTGCCTCTCTCTTTCTGTATGTGTATGTATGTTATGTGCGTGTGCGTATGTGCACCTTACTCTAAGTAATATGCTTACAACCGGAGGCACTCTGTAAGCGAGCAAGTCAACGTGACGAGTTACCTATGGTAAACACAGCGTTATGTGATATATATCTTCGTCGACCAACCTATCTTTCTTTGGCCGCAAATCGCACAGAAAAAAAAATCATGCGTTTATTCATGGCGAACAATGCGATAGTCTTGCTTCTTTAAGAACGTCTTTTATTTTAAAGGCATGCGAATTTAGAAGGGTGCCATATGCGAATTCTCTCTTTCATCTCTATCTGTACATACACGCATATAAAGATAGAAACATAGATACACAAGTTTAAAAGACACACTCCCACTGACACACTTTTAACACGAATTTATAAGAACGTGTCTAGATATACCTAACGTAATATAGGCAAGTTAAATATTGATTCTAAAAATTTTTGAATGTGTGGGCGAACGATGTGGAGAAATGCCTAACATGCTGATGTTGC
This sequence comes from Acanthosepion pharaonis, assembly GCA_903632075.3. Classification (NCBI taxonomy): domain Eukaryota; kingdom Metazoa; phylum Mollusca; class Cephalopoda; order Sepiida; family Sepiidae; genus Acanthosepion; species Acanthosepion pharaonis. The sequence continues at coordinate 789,746 of CAHIKZ030001314.1, forward strand.
TGATAATTACTACTGTATAGTGTATTCGTGGAAACACGGTGAAAAAATGGATAGCGGCTTGGATTAAGGAATCGGAGAGCCGAGTTCGAATTCCAGTCGAATCCATTACGTTCACTTACGTGCTAATACCGTTGGTAAATGAATCCTCTTTTTCTCCCTCTCAGTTATGGGGAAATAGTAGGACAGACCGGGTTCTATAGACTTGGATGGCAACTGGTTTACTGCAGAAAGAAATGGCAACCTACTGCGGGGAAAAATATCTGCCTCGTCAGTCATGTATCGAAAGATACATGATCGCCCTATCGTGTATCACGCATAAAACATAACTAAAAGACAGTGTATTCGATCTCTCTGTTCTATTCAAAATTTTATATTACACTAGCTTAGTTCTACGCCCAAGCTGTGACTTGGGGCCACACAGTTAGAATCGTATTCACTAGTTTGATTTGATTTTTTTATGGCATATTAACCTCAACGGATGCTGAAATTTAATAATTTCCGAAATAAAATCTTGTATTTAAACATTCCAAAAAAATTTATTTTACATGATCATGGTTATATTTTTTCTTTTAATTATATATTTTTAAAATCATTTTAATCTATTTTGGACACCAGCATATGTAAAATGAATCAATATTTTGAAAAAGTTCTTTTAAGTTTGTTGTTTGGAAGTATTTTAAGCAGACTGAAAATAAAATTGTTGCAGTTTGTCAGTATGTTTTTATTACGGTAAATGGTTCTTGGCATGCCACACATACCGGAGAATTTTTCTTTTTTAGGATACACTAATGGGTTATGGTAGTATAGAACCTGGACATAATCACTGCTCTTCTAGTTTGGCGTTTCTGATGCCATTCTTCTATGATTGGTTCAATTTTTAATAGTTTATTGTTTGGGTAGGAGTTCCACAGGTTCTGTCACTCCTCGCTAATCATTTTACTATAAATAGATACTGTTGGTCATTGTACTATATAAAATATATTGCTGTAAACATCGCACGAGGAGTCACATTTGTAGTGTTGATGCATAATTGCAATTATGTAGCGTTTCTTAACGCATTTTAATATCCTAAAATAAATAAATAATATATATATATATATATATATGAAGAAATGTAGTCTTAAGATGTGCTATATTTATGGGATAAAATGCTGAATATCAGAGATAGAGCGTGATAAAAGTGAACATCGAAAGTCAACACTTAGAAGCGACAGGCTGTTTCATACTAGGTGCAATCGTCAGGCCTGACGATTGCATCTAGCATGAAAAGACTTTCTAGTTGTTGATAATCTAAATTGTTGAATATATATATATATATATATATATATATATAAAATATATATATATATATATATAAATATATATATATATATATATATATATATAAGGGTTGTTTGTTTATAAAAATACGTCGTATTGAACTACAAATTGTTTTTGACGACTTCATAAAGTTTTTTTTATCTTATGATTGGGTTAAGTTTTCGAATCTATTGCTTTAATTGAAATTGTTTATAGACTATGAAATTTAAAAAAAAAATAAGCTAGTTATTTAAGGCGAAAATTTGTTGATGTCGACAAAAAAAAACAGTTAACTCATCTCTATGATTTAATAAATTTTCGTTTGTCAGTAAAAATGTAAACCCTTACACCCCTTATTAAAATAATTGGTTTTACCGTTTCCACAGTAATTAATAGTCAAAAATTATCCACCCATTTTTGAGTTTTTCTCGTATAAACCAAAATTTCCTTCTATATCAATTGAATAGGAGTAGAAATTTATCTCTTGTTCCTTGTTTAGGATAGGCTTTCTGGTGTCTTCTAAATGTTTCTCATTCTCTTCCCACTCCTCCTTATCCCATGCGTCTTAGTGGCCTTATCTCCTTGTTGGTGTGAAATGATTAATATATATATATATATATATATATATGTATGTGTGTGTGTGTGTGTGTCTGTGTGTGATGTCTGGCTACGACGTTTTCAAGCAAACCAGACAGAAAAGAATGATTAGCTCATTCCTATTATATATATATACTCAGGCACATTTGTATTTGTTTTAAAGATATTTTTGTAGGTACAAAATTTAATGATCGAAATAAAAGTATAAAATTTAATATTACAGGACATATTAAAACAATATTAAATGGGAAAAAAAAATCAACAACAAGGTGATCAATAGTTTAATTTCTTTCCCTCACTCGCTCGTCAGGCTTCACAGGAGATTCAAAATTAAAACATATAAATATACAAACAGAATAGGTTGGAAAAAAAAATTAAATATATATATATATATGTTTGTATATATACAAGAAGGAACTAGAGGCAGATGAAGATGCAATTTTTTCAACACGTTGTTTATTCAATTTTTTTATATATATATATATATATATATATATATATATATATATATATATATATATATAAATATATTTTATATAGTACAAAAGAGAATGATCAAATAAAAGATAAAATTTAACAGACAGACAGACAGACAGACAGAGAGAGAGGGTTAATAAAAGGAAGAGTCAACAACAAAATATATATTTGTAACACTGTGTCTCCATTCACAAGAGATTAAAATTAAAGGAAAATGTTCTTTAAGTTCTAGAGAAGGTTTATTATTTCCATATATCACGGTATATATATATATATATATATATTTTTTGCAATGTTTTCAATAAGCAATACATTTTTCTATACTAATTATTTTAGCTAAAAAAATAGAATTGGATATAACAACTTCCAAAATGAAATGAAAAAATACAATTTTTTTTTAGATATTTAAATATGACCTAAAGGGTTCTATATAACTTTGCAATGTTTCCAAACATATTTGTTTTGTTTCTCTTTTTTTTATTTCTTGTTTTTCTCCATTTAAATTTTATGTTTTCTTAAACGTTCATTATATTTTTATATATATATCTTACTTTATATATATATATTTTTATATTTTATATATATTTTTTTTTTTTTATATATATATGTTATTTATCACGGTTATATTAGCTTATATATATATATATAGTTATATATATATATATATAAAATTAATGGCTCTTTTAAAAATTTATAGATTTACTCTAAAAATCAATGATGAATGTAGTATGATATGAAAAAGATGAATATATCTTGTGGCTGAGCCTGTATATATATATATATATATATATGATATGCTCAAACGGAGAGAATACATGGATGAGAAGCCGGCAAGAGAAAGGAAATGCCGGTTATTGGGTCTCAGGGCTCTTTGTGTTGACTGAATGATTCGCGGGTATATTGCGTAGGTAACAGATATGATATGGTTCTAAACGGGGATAAAGAAGAATAAAAAAGAAATATAGACAGAAAAATACGAGTATCTCCTGTTCTGAGATATACAAAAGGAAAAAAAATTATTTCAAAATGTTTAATCGAAATTATTGCAACAAAATTTTAAAATAATTAATTTATAATTGTTTAGTATATGTTTCTTAAACCTTCCTTAAAAACAAAATGTTTATGAAAGGTAATGTAGAAAAAATCAAATTTCATATATCAATAGAAAACAATATAAATATTTCTTAATGATTTATCGAGTGTTCACAGTTAAAATAGTTTTCCTGAAAACTGTCTCCTGGGTATGACGATAAACTATATTGGCGTTCTTCAAATAAACGTTAAACTAGATCCAACGAAAGGCATCTGATCAGAAGGTTTTCCTGTCCGTTAAACTACTGGGCTATTTGCTGGAAATCCCAGGAAAAATCATTCGTCCGAAATAGCACCTGTTCTGGTCCTATTTATGGGCAAATCTTAACCCTATATGTGTGAAAAAAAAAGGAAAAAAATAATATTTTAGTCCACAATTTTTAAAAAAATTATATACCAGCAATAAAATTTTAAGAAAATTTCAAAAAAATTTGCAACCATTTCAGCAATATATTCTTAAAAAAATTTTACTGAGCAATACATTATGTCAAAATATATTGACAGCCAAACATTTTTGAAAATATTCCAACAATACATGCTTGAGAAAAAATTTCCAACAATACTTTTTGAAAAAAAAAAAAATTACCGTCAATACATTTTTTTTTTCTTATTTAGTTTTAAATGATTTTGTAAACAAAAAAAAAAAATTCAGTAGTAGATTTTGAAAAAAAAATCAAATACATTTTAAAAAAAAAAAATCAAACCAGGAATATATTTTTGAAAAAAATATTACCAGCAAAAAACATTTTTTAGGATAAAAAATATTATATTAATACTATTTAGAAAAATAAAATAATAACGGAATACAATTTTGAAAAAAAAAAATATAATAGTTTTACATTTAGAAAAATAAAATATTACCATTTTTTGAAAAGAAATTTCAGGAATACATTTTTGAAATATTCATCTGTTAAAAAATTTTCCATATATAAATATATATATATATATATATATATATATATAGAAAACAAAACAAACCAATTGAAACCAAAAAAAAATCAATTTTGACAAGGTACTTATTTTTCGTTTTTTTTTTTTTTTTTTTTTTATAATTTAAATTATGTTTATTTCATATTGGAAACGAATATTTGTCTAAATTGAATGGTCATTTGTGTCTCATATATGTCACGCTTATTTTTTCCCAAATACAATTTAGAATATTTTGAAACCGATTATAGGTTTAACGGAACGGTATACCGGACTTTTGGACCTTGGAATGCAAAAATCCTAGGAAAAGGACACAAAAAAACTAAATAGTCATCATAATTCATAGATATTAAAAAAAATATTTTATATAAATATATATAGTACTTATATAAAGTCAAATTTGGAATTTAAAACCTACATGAAAAATGTTGTGTCTTTTTATTTATTTTTCTACTAATCATATCATCACATGGATTTAAACTTTATTACACATGCTTGAATAAAATATATATCATATCCGTGAAAATTTCAAGATTTTTTTTCCAAATTCGAATTTTCTTATGAAAACCAATTCTTAAATTAATAATTGAAAACATTTTATTTCTAATTCCACAGAGATAAAATGACGTTAGAAATTGATGTACATTGTTAAAAATTTGCGCTTAATACCTTTGACAAAAAATTGCAGTCCCATAAATATGAACAATTAGAGTTTTAAAAATAAGCATCTTAAAAAATGAAAAAGATTTAGAATTTGACAAATTTTTCCATTTCAATAAAATGCATTAAAATGTTATCTTCCTTTCTTTTTCTTTATTTAATAAATCAAATAGTAAATTTTCATTGCTTTTGCTGTCTTTACCAGGATCAAAAACAGAATAACCTGTTATTTAAATATTATTGTCATAGTAGCATAATTTTAATATTAGAAGAAGACTTATAACGATTGGATACAGCTCATATGAAAAGTTCAAAGAAGACATTTATAACTTTAGTTTTCATCCTTATAGCTATAATATTTTTGTAATTGAACAAACATTTTTTTTATTATATATATATATATATATATATATATATATATATATATATATATATTTCCGTTTAAATTTTGTCATTTCACCTTTTATTGACTTGACATCTATGAAAGTTTTCTATACTGAGGTTATATTATGAACGCGGTTTCACATTCATATTTAATTTAAACAATTCGCCAATAATGAATTCTGATAATTTTTGATTTAATTATTAAAGAAAAAAAAATTTCAGAAAACGTTTTCAAAAAAAAAAATTTTTTTTGAAGATGGTTAAAACAAACTTTTCAATTTAATTCAAATAATTATATTGAGACATTGTTCTTGTTTTGAAGTTGAGACCTCTTTGCCGGATACTTAAATCATGTTTTAAATAAATAATTATATATATATATATATTTACGTGTATATATATATATATATTATATATAAGGAAATATATATATATTAACACAAACACACATATATATATATATATATATATATATATGTGTGTGTGTGTGTGTGTGTGTTGTATGTATATAAAATGATTATATTCAGGTTTTGAGATTGTTGAAAATTACAAAAATTTTCTGTTTGATGATCTTTTTGCAGTTTTTTTTTTTTTCTTTTGTCGCAAGTTTTTGTGTGTACTATTAAAAGTTGTTGAAAAGGACCCTAGTCGCACAAAACTCTGAGAAAATAAACTCATATGCGCATGTTTTTTAACGACATTAGCGCCATATAATATCATCTTTAACAATACATTCAGTTCTAGTAACGCATTCAAATCATACAAAAAATTTTAATTAACATTATTTCATTTAATTTATAGAAAATGGAATTATTAAAAAACGACTACAAATTATGAAAGCTGTATCCTAAAAAAATGACGCTAACCGAATGATAAACTAGAATTTAATACTACACAGAAACATACTTATACTGATAAGGATAACCAATCCTCCAAATTATAATTATTAATAAAAATCCTATTAATAAATAATTAACTACTAACAATATCGTCCAATATTATCTATAAATCTAAAACAAAAAAAAAACGTATTTTCAAACCTTCACCATGATGACTTGACGATAACCAGAAAGCACTAGGTCAAAAAAATTTCTTAGTGTCCGTTTTCTTCACCATTAGACCCAAAATTAAAAAACTTGCGAGAAAGAAGAAAAATTTTAAAAAAGATCATCAAACGGAAAATTAGTTTTGATCTCTACATGCTTGAATATTTTGTATTTATTTATATGTATGTATTATTAGCTGCCATGTTCAAAAAGTTTATTTACGCTTTATAACAACCATAAAAATCCATTTTACCTGGAAAATTAACTATAATCATTTTTCTATTTAAAGATATTTCTATTTCAACATCCTAGTATTTTGGTTGTCTATTATTATTATATATATTGCCTGCTAAAAAAATCAAATTATTTTTTTCAGTTAATATATTTTTTCAAAAACCATATAATTTGAAATCGCTAATCATTTGTTTGTTTCATATTTATTTTTTTTAGATAACATTATTATTATTATTATTATTATTATTATTATCATCATCATTCGATTTCTGCTATGGACACACTACCTACCAAGTCTGCGGAAAGACCTAAGGCAGGTCGTGGTGTGTTGTTATGGCCACATTTCATGTTAATTTTTTTTTTTTTTTTTTTTTTTTTTATCTCCGATGAAGTTGCTAGCGTTACATAGACAAAGTTCTCCTTAGTGTGTGTGCTGTACTTAATAAGACAATTTTCTGTATGTCTCTTAAGCTGGGGTTTCAGGGATTCTTTCAATGTGTTGTTTTGTTCCATTTTTTATAATTCCAAGTGCACCTATTACCACTGGTATTATTCTTGTTTTCAATTTCCACATTTTTTTTTCTATTTCAATTTCCAGGTCTTTGTATTTTGATAGTTTTTCAAATTCCTTGGTTGCTATGTTACAATCCGCTGGACAAACCCATATCAATTAGTAGGCAGTTTTTTTTTCTTTCTGGTTTTTGACAATAATGTCCGGCCTATTTGCTTCAATTTTTCTGTCTGTGTGGATGGTATAATCCCATAGAATGGTGACATCTTCTATTTCTGTAACCGGCGCTGGCCGATGTTCATACCAGTGTTTGCTTACACATTTTCCAAAGTGTTTGCACATTGTCCAGTGTAAGTATTGCCCCACTCTATCGTGACGATTTTTATATTCATTTGGGGCAAGTATAGAACATCCTGAGATTAGATGGTCTATTGTTTCTTGGTATTTGTCACAGAACCTGCATTTTGGATCCACATTATTATGTATGATATTTGCCTGAAAATTCCTAGTGAAAAGACTCTGGTCTTGCGCTGCAAGAATAAAGCCTTCAGTTTCAGACTTTAATCCAGATGCTCGTAACCATCGATGAGTATTAACTTTATCAACATTGGGTTTATTTGCACGTTCTGGATATTGGCCATGCAGAGGTTTGTCTTGCCAGCGTTGTTTCATCTGTTCAAGGGCTTTATCCTTGGCTTTCTTTTTTCATATCTTTTGCTGCAATAGTTGGTTCTTGGCTTCTGTTTTGATTTACTACAGAATCTACTAAATGTAAATGTTGTTTGTATTTACTGCCTTCTTTTATTATTGAATATTTTTTCTTTCTGTTTTCATGTTGTTTCACTAATTTTATCATCCAGTCATTTGTTGTTTCCATGTAAGTTAGTAAGCCAATAGTTGTTGTCTTATATGACAATTCTAGCTGAATAAGACCTCTTCCACCTTCTTTACGGGGTATGTATAGACGGTCTACATCAGCCCTTTGGATGATGCATCTTATACTTAGAAAGAAGCTTTCTTGTTTTAGAATCCATTTGTCTGATGTCATTTAGAGTCCAGTTCAAGATGTTGAAACTATATTGGACCACTGGGATGGCTAGGTTATTAATGGCCATAATTCTGTTCTGAGAATTCAATTCAGTTTTTAATACCAGTCGTACCCTTCTATAGTACTCTTTACGCACTATTTCTTTCATTTTCTTATGGTGAATTCCTTCACTCTCATTTACACCTAGGTACTTATAAGCTTCTCCTTGTTCTAAATCTTTTATTGTTACAGCAGGGTCTAAACTAATAGAGGAAGTTTGTTGTAGCGATTCCTCGTAAAACTGTACGTTAACTTTAGCACATTTATCCAAATTGAATTTCATTCCAATGTCTTCACTGAAGCATTTTACAGTTTGCAGAAGACCTTCCAGCTCATTGTCATTCCTAGCATACAATTTTAAGTCATCCATGTAAAATAGATGGTTTATTTTCTTTTGAGCTATTTTGTAACCGCATTCTGTCTTGTTAAGTTGGCTGGTTAATGCTATAAGTGATATGCAAAATAATAAAGGAGACAAAAGAGTCACAGTTTGAAATATTCCTCTATTGATGTTTATTTCGCCAGACTTATAGGTTCCATTTTTATGATTGAGGTAAAGTGTAGTTTTCCATATCGACATACATTGTTTGATGAAATTGATGATAACGGGTGATACCTTGTACATATTTTAAAGACTTTAAGATCCAGGAATGTGGTACACTATCAAATGCTTTACGATAATCTATCCAGGCAATACTAAGATTTTTTTTTCCACGGAAGCAGTTTTCCAGGATCATCCTATTAATAAGTAATTGGTCTTTACATCCATAGCAGCCTCGTTTGCACCTTTTTTGTTCAAGTGGTAGTATGTCATTTCTTTCCAAGAAGAAATATGTCTGTTTTGTTAAAATAGATGTTAACAGTTTGTATGTTGTTGGAAGACATGTAATTGGTCTATAGTTTTTCGGAATATTTGTGTCACTATTTTTGGGTAGAAGAAAGGTAACTCCTTTGGTCATCCATGCAGGAATTTTAGTTGGATCGGTAACCATTTCTTGAAGTTCTTTGAATGAGTTTTTTTTTGCTGTATTTAAATTATTATTATTATTATTATTATTATTTGAAAATTATTATTATTATTATTCCAAATTATACGGATAAAAAAACTAAGGTTTTTTATCTAAATTTCTGTGATGAAAAGACTATAAAAAAACTCAAACCGGTCTATTGGGATTCATTGTCCATATTATAAAATTATTGTTATAGAAAGCTCTGAAATATCTATCTTTCTTTTTTTTTTATATTTATCTTTATGTCTGCTCACATGTATCTGTCTCAACATGTTAATATCTATCCTATCTATCTATCTATTTATCTATCTATCTATCTATCTATCTATCTATCTATCCTTTGCTAATTTGCACCTCTTTATATATATAAAAATATATATATATATATATATATATATATATAAGAACGAAGTATTCTTATAGATATTTTTCTTTTGCAAAATAGTGTTCAATGTAAATTTACAGAGCATTAATATTATAAATTAATTGATTGAAAATCAGAAATTTTTTACATTACACAGTTCTATTATATAAAATGAAATTCAAACTTTTTAGCTTCCATTTTTACAAAACATGGTTAAAACTGTGTAGCTCAAAAAAATTTTAAAATCAAATAATTTACATACACACAGACAAAAGATATATATATATATATATATATATATATATATATATATATATATATATATATATATTCATGATTGATGTGTGTTATTAAACAAATTATAAACCTATATTCACATTAAACTCTTTTTTACTGAATCTTCAAAAGGAGATCAAAAAATGCTCTAATGAGAAGAAAGTATATTTCAGTAATATGGATTTTGCCATTCATTGTATCCACACAGGCAGTGTTAATACAGCTTTGAACAGATAAAAAAGAGGAAAGGATACAAACAGGTGTATTGTGTAAGTGAAATATAAAAAGAAAACCCTTCTGAAATATTATTTGACGTGTTCATCAATTATGAGTTCTTTTGCAATATGATTTTCAGATTCCTTTTCCGTCTATAATAAATGTCTTCGCGTTGATATGTCTGTCTGTTTAAATCATACTGCTATTTTGAATGTTGATGTAAAAGCAACCAATCAGATATTCTAATGATCCAATGCGCATGCGTGTATTGTCATCCTTCTATGGTCAATTTAATTATTTTAACAGTGAGACGCCATTAAGTGTGCTTCTTTTTTTTGTGCGACAAACATATTTACAATGACGTCTCGTACATCACTTATTTTTAATTTTAGGTAAAATATCACATTATTTACATCTGTCAGATCTGTACAGTTCATGTTTGACTTCCTGTTGGTGTTTTTTTTGAAATAAAAATTATATTTCTTGAATAGGAGAATACATATTGTTGATGAGATTTAGTAAAAATGCCACCAGGCAATTGATGACAATATTAAATTTAAGATTGTAGTCTGTTTTTATTTTTAAATGGTAGAATAACATCTTGGATAATGTGGAAGGTTTCAAGTAGAGTAGATGGAAGAGGACTAAGAACATTGTCATACATAGAATATGTTATTTTTTAATATTCTTATAAGTTACCCAACCTGTACGTATTTCTAACTGGATTGACTAAAAAAGGTAATGTGCTGGTTTTTATAAAAACATCACCATATCGCTATGATCCGAAAGATGCAATATAAGTCTTCTTCATAAGAATATGATTGTACGTCCAGTATATGCACACAAATACATATATTGATTGTTTTTTACGGCTTATCAACCTTTAACAAGTTATTTAAAGCCGGAAAATATTTTTTTAGATTCAAAAGATTTTTTTGAGGCGGAACTAATAATGGTTTACTGATACAAGTTTCACTAATTAATCATTAGCTGGGAGTCAGGAGAATATTGGACTCATACATTTCGTTAGGGTGTTTGAGCGTAAATAAATATAACAAAAGAAACACGACACTTTCAATTCTAGGCCGTTATCCATTAAACCATTCGCATATCTGCATTTACAGAATTTGGCATTCTCAAAGGTCACCCATAATGGCACTAACCAGGTTCGGCGTTGCTTAACTTCGGTGAAATTACGAGAAGGGTGTTTTAATGAGATATGGCTGTAAGCTTTTTTTTTGTTTTTATTCTAGTATCAGTTTGTTGACGGCTGCTCTCAATAATAATAATAATAATGATGATGAATAAAACTGTTTTTTAATCCACAGGGTAAAAGAAAGATAGGTGTATAGTTTGTGTGGTAGTAGGTTTTTTGCAGTAAAAGAAGTTAACCATACATTTTACTCAGGTGAATTGGGATGTGAAACTGTACTGGTCCACGGCCTTGCATCCAACTCTCACACCTGGCTCAAGGAATCGCAAAAAGGCACTGAGACGACCACATCCTGGTCTCTCAAATCGTTGTTAGTGGCTAAACTTTATGAAGGACAGTCGGAAGGTTTCCCGACCCAACCGGTGAAAGGAAGGTCACTCCCAAACCACACACACCACACACGGCCATCACACACATTTAGCCTTGGCGTAGGATTTATGCGCCTATATAGGTATAATATATTTACCTGTGGGCGGAGGAATATATTGAGGAGGGATTGTGATAATAATCGTAAACAGAGTCATAAAAGGAACCGGCAAGCCATTTAGAAATTTTAAATCTTAAATGTCACCAGATACAATATACAGCGGCGAAAAAACATTAATTGAATCAATCATGATGAGCGTTATATAAAACCGGAAAAAAAAGGTAAGTACAATGGCTGAATGACGTCAATTTCTGTTAACCAATCGTCATAGAAATTTTCCTTTTATTGATTTTTTCTTTAAGAAAATAGGAACGTTTCTGTCTCGATTTTGAAAAAATCATTTCACCCAAAAGCAAGGGCAATACAGCCAGCAAGACGAGAATTAATAATAATATTAATAATAATAATAATGATAATAATAATAATTTTAAACAGAGAAAATATCGATTGACATTACATTTAAAAAACGTTTGAAGATTCAAAGTAGACTGGGAAACTAGAAGTCAAAAACGGAGTTCCACAAGCGAGAATTGTGATTGAAGAAACTGTTAACATAGAACTTGCGGTTACCAAATGGAAAATTACAAGAATTTACCACCAATCAAGAAATGAGCTTAGATTCATAAAGTCTACGTACCATAGAGGAAAGTGATATTTATTCTGTTTAATACAGAAATGTGGCACAAGGCCGAAAAGGGGATTGGTCTTCTTCTGTCTTAACTATAACTTAGCTAGCCGCAAACACTGACCCAATCTTACGAAACAATATTCCTTACACCAAAACAACACATTCATTCGTACCTTTCTTACTACAACCACCATAATACCTCTTTGTCTCTATGAAAATACTAACTAGTCCCCATATTTACAATTCGTGGTCTGTGGGGGGAGGGGAATAAAACAACAATTCTAAAAATTAACCCCAATGAGTATTTACAATATGCATACAAAAACTATTTACAAGAAACTAAAGAAAATAAGATTAGTAATAAAACCCCCCATAGGAAAGTTCTTCAGAACAATTGACACGGAAGTATTTATAGAAAAGGCACAGAGAAACTAAATTACGGCGATGGGAAAGTGATTTAAGGCGAGATGCCAGGTCAAGATCCTTAACATTAACGATTCTTTGGATTTTATCAAGAATCTCTAAATGGATAGCAGGAGCAAATGTGGTAGCAATATTCAATGTATGGACGAATGGTAGACTTATAAATGAAGGTAGATTCTGGTAAGAAAAACTGTCTATCCCGACATAGCGAACCAACTTTCCTAGCAACAGACCTAGCATTTGATTCAATATGATCTTTCCACTTCATGTTAACGGAAAATGTTAGACCGAGAAGGCACAACGGGTCACTCAATTGGAGGTTAGCATCAGCCATGTTGGTGGAAAGCAAAAAGGAGTCTCTGAGATAATTGACAGAGGCCAGCTTCCTTTTGGAATCTTTAAAATTAACAAACTATTCTTTACCACAATTAACAGCAGATTGTAGGTCATTTTTTTAGGTCAGCTGCCAATTTGAACATATCGGACTGATCAGACTCACTATTGAGACAGTAGTAAATAGTTGTATAATCAGCATAACTATCGAGTTAAGAATGTAAAGTTTTTTTTTTCATTCCATTGAAGCAGACGTTAAACAAATGAGAGCGCTATCGCCAACTGTATATCTTTATTTCGTTCGTTTTCTCACTGAAACCAAAGTGTTTTTTTATTTCTTTTGCCTCTTTCCTCGTAGAATGATGACGAATAGTAAGGAGAAGAAGAAGGAGAAGAATCGGGAGCAGAAAAAGAAGAAATGCCATTAGAAAACAATCAAAATTTAGAATGATAACGACGAAGAAAAAGAAGAATAATCGGAAGCAGAAAAAAGAAGAAACGTAAAGAGAAAACAATCAAAAAGTAGAATGATGACGACGAAGAAGAAGAAGAAGAAGAAGAAAAAGAAGAAGAAGAAGAAGAAGAATCGGGAGAAGAGAAAAGAAAAAAGAAGACAATGAAAATGTAGAATGATGACGAAGAAGAAGAAAAAGAAGAAAAGAAAAAAGGAAACAATCAAAAAGTAGAATGATGACGAAGAAGAAGAAGAAGAATCGCGAGAAGAAAAAAGACGAAAAGAAAAAAGAAAACAATGAAAAAGTAGAATGATGACGAAGAAGAAGAAGAAGAAGAAAAAGAAGAAGAAGAATCGTGAGAAGAAAAAAGAAGAAAAGAAAAAGAAAACAATCAAAAAGTAGAATGATGACGAAGAAGAAGAAGAAGAAGAAAAAGAAGAAGAAGAATCGCGAGAAGAAAAAAGACGAAAAGAAAAAAGAAAACAATCAAAAAGTAGAACGATGACGAAAAGGCAGAAAAAGAATCGGGAGTAGAAAAAGAAGGAACGGAATAACAATCAATAATAATAATAATAATAAGAAGGAGATGCAGAGGAAGGATCAGGAAAAGAAGTAGAAGTAAACAAATGTGAGCTCTATCGCCATCTTTTTCTTTCGTTCGTTTTTTTTTCCACTGAAACCAGTGTTCATATATGTCTTTTCTGTCTTCTCACACGATCAAAACGGAATAATCCATTATTTATGTGGTATTGGCAGGGCCTAACTTACGTACGTAAGCAACCAAGGAATGTATAAGCACAATTAAAGTGACTATGTTATTTTATACTACCATATGATAATTATACGGTTAGTTTAAACATTATAACATTGTAGGAAGTTTATAGGGGACTATGAAATCACAGGTAGTACCGAAGGGACAATCTTCGGAGAAAAAATCGTGGTAAGCTATATTGTTTCCTTATACACTGCTCGCTCTCCTCAGTCCATTATTCGGCTTTGGGCCGTATCATGTAAAAACATCGGTTCTCTAACTGGCTGACTAAGAAACGAAGGAATACGTGGAATTATATGATTCTTGACCGAATTATTTGCTGAAAAATATCCATTGGAACTAAGAAAAAAAAATTGACATTAATTAAAGCAAGAAAATTAGTGACGATGGTTGGTTTTACGACGCCGACACTTGATGGATTATTTAAAGTCGAGTAACTGAATGTTGGCATGGATTTTGTGACTAAATCTATTCTCGCCTAAGCTAGCTATAGATTAAATAACAGGTAAGGGTGGTTGCTGTAGCCTTGGGTGTCAAATACTTCGAGTAGAACTATTCTGAATTTAAAACAGTACAGAAGGCAAAGGCAAGCCACGATATTATTTTTACATTAAGTTATGGCATTTCCCAGACAATAAAGGGAATAATTTACGGAGAGCCATCATTGGCTACATCCTAAAGGAATAGGGCAGATAAAAATATTTGAGTCAATGAACATTTACATAGCTCGGGGGTAGTATTTGCTCGGTCTGGTACAGGTAAGTATTGGACAGTTATAATTGGTTCTTTGATGGGTTAGAAGAAAGGAAAGAAGAAGAAGAAGAAGAAGAAGAAGAAGAAGAAGAAGAAGAAGAAGAGGTTTGAAGAAGAAGAAGAAGAAGAAGAAGAAGAAGAAGAAGAAGAAGAAGAAGAAGAAGAAGAAGAAGAAGAATAAAGAAGAAGAAGAAGAAGAAGAAGAAGAAGAAGAAGAAGAAGAAGAAGAAGAAGAAGAAGAAGAAGATATAAGAAGAAGAAGAAGAAGAAGAAGAAGAAGAAGAAAGAAGAAGAAGAAGAAGGAAGAAGAAGAAGAAGCAAGAAGAAGAAGAAGAAGAAGAGCTAGAAGAAGAAGAAGAAGAAGAAGAAGAAGAAGAAGAAGAAGAAGAAGAAGAAGAAGAAGAAGAAGGAAGAAGAAGATCAAAGAAGAAGAAGAAGAAGAAGAAGAAGAAGAAGAAGAAGAAGAAGAAGAAGAAGAAGAAGAAGAAGAAGAAGATTAGAAGAAGAAGAAGAAGAAGAAGAAGAAGAAGAAGAAGAAGAAGAAGAAGAAGAAGAAGAAGAAGAAGAAGAAGAAGAAGAAGAAGAAGAAGAAGAAGAAGAAGAAGAAGAAGAAGAAGAAGAAGAAGAAGAAGAAGAAGAAGGAAGAAGAAGAAGAAGAAAGAAGAAGAAGAAGAAGAAGAAGAAGAAGAAGAAGAAGAAGAAGAAGAAGAAGAAGAAGAAGAAGAAGAAGAAGAAGAAGAAGAAGAAGAAGAAGAAGAAGAAGAAGAAGAAGAAGAAGAAGAAGAAGAAGAAGAAGAAGAAGAAGAAGAAGAAGAAGAAGAAGAAGAAGAAGAAGAAGAAGAAGAAGAAGAAGAAGAAGAAGAAGAAGAAGAAGAAGAAGAAGAAGAAGAAGAAGAAGAAGAAGAAGAAGAAGAAGAAGAAGAAGAAGAAGAAGAAGAAGAAGAAGAAGAAGAAGAAGAAGAAGAAGAAGAAGAAGAAGAAGAAGAAGAAGAAGAAGAAGAAGAAGAAGAAGAAGAAGAAGAAGAAGAAGAAATTGAAAGAAGAAGAAGAAGAAGAAGAAGAAGAAGAAGAAAGAAGAAGAAGAAGAAGAAGAAGAAGAAGAAGAAGAAGAAGAAGAAGAAGAAGAAGAAGAAGAAGAAGAAGAAGAAGAAGAAGAAGAAGAAGAAGAAGAAGAAGAAGAAGAAGAAGAAGAAGAAGAAGAAGAAGAAGAAGAAGAAGAAGAAGAAGAAGAAGAAGAAGAAGAAGAAGAAGAAGAAGAAGAAGAAGAAGAAGAAGAAGAAGAAGAAGAAGAAGAAGAAGAAGAAGAAGAAGAAGAAGAAGAAGAAGAAGAAGAAGAAGAAGAAGAAGAAGAAGAAGAAGGAAGAAGAAGAAGAAGAAGAAAGCACGGAGACAAGGAGAAGAACTCAAAAGAAAACAGAAAAGAAAAATCGGGAGCAGAAAAAGAAAAATAACAAGAAGGAAAAGCGGAAGAAAGAAAAGAAATCGAGAATTAGAATGATGAAAGGAAGCAGAAGAACAAGAAGAATATGAATCGAAAGTGCAATAAGAAAGAAAAAAGAAAATTAAGAATTGAAATAAAAGAAAAAGAAGAAAAAAGAATGGGAAAAAAGAATGGTAAAAAGAGGAAGACAGACAAAAATGACAAAAAATCCACCTGCCATAAAGAAGACACTAAGAGAAGGAATAGTAAAGATTACGGGTTGTAGAGAAATTTTTTCAAGATTTAAGAAAGTTCCTCTCATGAAATTGCTGTGGAAGAATACGAACTCTTAAGATGCATTCACTTGCATACATGACTTTCTTGTAGTGCCAAGTTTCCTGGAATTTTCATGAATCCCAATGAGTAAAAATTCTATCCAATTTGTAATATCACCAAAATACTGACATCTTATACTTACAGCCTATAAATAGTACTGTATCAGGTAAGCTGTAATATAAGGCTGCGTTGAAAGGTTTTCGGCTTGACCCACTTCTCAGAATCTAATCAAATGAACTAACACCAGAATTATATCTGAATACTTCTTTGAGTGGGCCGAGAAAATTTCATTTGTCCTTCGGAACAAGTAAATGGAGACGGCACCACAGAGACGCTGGTCTTTCATAAGGGCCACAAAATTAGTACCAGTTTGATAAAATGGTTCCTATTGGTGAAATAGCTTAGCCCAACCAACTTAATTCTAATATTTTTGTTTTTTTTTATTATTATTCCTTCTTGACCATGTTGACAAGTTTTACTCCTTCACGCCTTCTCTGACTTTTGAACATGAGTAGAAGTTTATCTCTTGCTTCTTGTTTAGGATCGGGTTTCCGGTTCCTTCTAAAGTCTTTCACTCCCAGTAACGCCTTGCAACTTAGTGGCATTATCGCCTTGTATGGGTTGAAATGATTAAAAAAGCCCATGAAGATTTGAATAAGAACGAAGACGTCTATACATCTACTTATTCGATTTAATATTCTCACATTTCATATTTATTAACAGACAGACATTTTGAGACAAACAGCCTCATGTGTCCATTATCTTGGTTGATATAAGATATCTTATATGCGTTTGATTATTATTGTGCTGTTTGCGTCCCTGGTGTCGTTTCATGTCTCTGACTACTGCAGTATATGAATTTCACGATCTGGTCCAGTGACTGAAATCACGATGATTAGATGACAGCAACGTCAGATTAAGTCAGACTTATATCCACTACAGCACCGTCCTGAAGATGGTGAGAGGTTACTTGGCCGAAAAATTATGTCTGCACCAAAATAAACTACCTCATCCACCGCAGTCAAGATTTTAGTGTCCATCAAATCGGAAGTTAATTGTGAACTTTATATTCCTTTCGAAAGGACTATATAGAGTTTTGAATTCAAAGTTGTCCTCGTCCTAGACTGGTTGCCAACCACGGCTAGATTTTCGTTAGAAACATAGCATTTATATAACAAAGAACTTAAAATTTCTATTTTTACATCACTAGACTTAATTTCAATAAATGATATATTATATATATATATATATATATATATATATATATATATATATATATATATATATATATATATATATAGTGTATCAGTTTAAATGTCCTTTGGGAGATATTTAACAAAAAGGTGAAGTATATATGTTGGCTTGACGACAACAACATTATCAAGACGTGTTATGCTAAAAAAACTCATTCCTGTCCACCTTCACAATACAGGAAAGTACTTTTTACAATACCAATACACTACACCACGAAAATAAGCTAAAACTACAAATTCTCGAGGCTCTCTATATCAAAATGAACCAACCAACATCCAACAAAATGTATTACGAATATAGCAACAACATATTAAAGTGCATATAACATTCATATGCTAATGTCATTTTACATTTTTAACAATTCCTCGTCAGCTCCCTTTTATTGAATCGTTTGTTTTGTATAAAATTCAACGGATAAATTTTAAAATTCTAAAAATAGCTATAACTGAGCGCGTTCACGCGCATTTATAAAAAAATCACTATGACAACGGAATGGAGATTTTATCACAGTTACAATAGCTTGTTTGTCATTGTAATTTACCCCTGAAGATGATCTTAGAAAAGGTCGAAACTCCTTGGATTAAAAATGTTACGGCACTTTCCTTGATGAATATCATCTTAACATCAAGCAACTGATTATAGAACAAGAAAAGGATCAGTATAAATATAAGTAGACACTGCATGTCTATATTACTTAACGAAACATGTTTGAATGAATATATGTTGCCTAAATGTATATATCTATGTCTGTCTATCTCTCTCTCTCTATATATATATATATATATATATATATATATATATGTGTGTGTGTGTGTGTGTATAGCTGATTGACACACACACACACACACACACACACACACACACATATATATATATATATATAATATAATATGATAAAGTTACTTAACTGTAAATATCAATTTTTGATGTTGTTTCTCCGACTTCGAAGTTTCTTGTAATTCTCCATTCTTCAAGGGGTTATTCTAATATTTTTTTTTATTATTGAGCACTATATGAAAATATTTGCTTTACTTTTGGACTATTATATTCTTCAATCTTAAATCTATCTATCTATCTATCTATCTATCTATCTATCTATATATATATATATATATATATATATATATATATATATACAGAATCAGTGAATTTATTTCTAATCCGACTTTTCTATTACTTTAAACGTTATTATAGTGGATACTCGTGTTTGAAATAGGCGCCACATTTTTATTTTAACCAGTGTCTATTGTCTATAAGCCTTCTCATTCGAGAAATCTCAATAAAGAAAATGTGCTCGACGATAGTGTTCGGTGAGCCGAGTTCGAACTCCGATCGACTTCGTTACTTTCAACTTCGCAATAGTATCCTTGGTAATGGAATGAATCTATACCCCCAAACATGGGTTAAATTGCAAGGCAGATTGGGCTTTCTAGCCGTGGTTTGCCCGTAGCCAAGCGGAATGAAAAAAAAAAAAAACCTGTTTCCCGTTACACCTTTGAATATTGTCTTTACTTGAAATCTTTTGTGAAACTTTTGCGAGATATTTAAATAGAATGTGACCCAAGAGTTCACAATGATGACTCCTGAACAAGATATGATTTAATAAATGCATAGTTTAATATTTAAATTATGTACACTCGGACTGTTGTCCTAACCTTTGATGTCATAATAAAAAACGTTGAGGACAATAGTCAGAGGACAGATAATGTAAAGTGATTTTCCAAGTGTAGTTTGGATGTGGCACAAGGCCGAAAGTATAGGGCACCCGGTGAGGATCGAACTCACTACTTAGTCGTAATTGTTTTAGCGAGACAAGCTTGCTAATCATTACACCACCTCGAGGTGCCCCCAAAAGATTTTCCAAGCGTAGCTTAGATGTGGCACAAGGCCGAAAGCATGGGCCATCCAGTGAGGATTGAAGTAGTAACTGGTCTAGCAAGACAAGCTTGCTAACCATTACACTACTCCGAGGTGCCCTAGTGATTTTCCAAGCGTAGCTTAGATGTGGCACAAGGCCGAAAGCATGGGCCATCCAGTGAGGATTGAACTCACTTTTCAGTAGTAACTGACATAGCAAGACAAGCTTGCTAACTATTACACTACCCGAGGTGCCCTAGTGATTTTCCAAGCGTAGCTTAGATGTAGCACAAGGCTCATTCATGGGCCATCCAGTGAGGATTGAACTCACTTTTCAGTAGTAACGACGACATAGCAAGACAAGCTTGCTAACTATTACACTACCCGAGGTGCCCTAGTGATTTTCCAAGCGTAGCTTAGATGTGGCACAAGGCCGAAAGCATGGGCCATCCAGTGAGGATTGAACTCACTTTTCAGTAGTAACTGACACAGCAAGACAAGCTTGCTAACCATTACACCACGCCGAGGTGCCCAGGACAGATAATGTAAATGGTGATAAGTCTTCATTCTAGAAATTCCATAATTCACAACCTAGTTGGAATGAGTTTCAAATCGATTTTTAGCTAGTAATCATCGTAAGAGTATCTATCGGGGATTACTAAATTGGGGGCAGGCAATTTCATCGTTAAATACGATAAAAAAACGACAAAAAAAACAAAAAAAAAAAACCCAAATCAGTCGTAAACCACTATATTATAATATACGTGTACAAATTATGTTAATGGCGTAATGACAGTTTGATCAGTTCCACAACTTACAGATTACTTTTTTTTTGTTTACGTAAGACAATAATTCGATTGTGAAATGCGAGATATTCGTTGTTTCTGTTTCTTTTTCTGAATCGAGACACAATCTCGCATAATTGTACTGGACTCGCAACTTGTTCGTTCCTTACCCTTCTAGCTTCACCCCCACCAACCGCTGCCCTGAGGAGTACCACGCAAAAGGCTCCGTTCACTCTATATAATAGCAAGCTTGAATATTTAGCAGATAAGAAATATATTTATTGCTGGTTTTTCAGTGCCCACATCTGGAATCTGTTGCTTTTTTAGATTAGGCAGCTTGGGTCAGGTTCATAGGGAAAGCACTATCTTGTGTGTGTCTGATAGACTAGTAAGATAACGGAACCCTTAATACAACATCCAACTGCTACTATTGATACTGCTAATACCATAACACTTGCAACTCAGTCTTCATTCCTTCTATACCAAATAATCTGCAAAGTGGAGATAAGAAATTCCATTTGCTGGTGATGATTTGACATGAATCCTAGTTTTCAAAATTGACTTGAGACTGTTAGAAATATGCCTGCATTTGGTAACAGACGCCCGTCTATTTTTGATCCCTTGTCTCCCTCCAAGTCATTTCAGAACGTCAGCGATGCTGGCTCTCTACAACTTCCTGTCTTTTATTGATCTAATTCAAGGCTTCTCAACCTCACACCGAATATATCTTGAGTATATTGCGCAACAAAATAGGGGTGTCGTACTATACACAGGTATTTTTTTTTTTGAAGAGGTTAAAAAAAAAAAATCATACGCTTTCGACCACATCACGTTGAAACACCAGTTTCCGTAGATCACCGAAGTTAAGCAACGTCAAGCCTGGTCGGTACCTTTTTTTTTTTTTAAGCATTTCACCCCAAGCAAGGTGGGAGAACAACTAGCACGCATGGGGTTACAGAGAGTGAGAGCAAGAGAGGTATTTGAGGAAAGGACAAAGGGAAGGACGGGGATCAGGGTCAAGGAATCAGGAGATGTCGATTGACATTACATTTGAATATTTGAAGATTATAGATACCAGAGAAGCAAGTAGAAGGAAGGGAGTTCTACTGTCGAAAAGTGCGAGGAAAGAAACTGTTGGAGTAGAAGAGGCGGTTACATGTAACTGTTTCGACAGTGAATGTGTGGGACCGAAACGCCAACCTAGTAGCACGCTTAAATTCATGCAGTTGGGGTACTAGTGAAAGTTGCTCGTCAGGGCAGTTGCCACGAAAATATTTGTAGAAAAGACACTGGGAAGCCACAGCACGTCTGTGAGAAAGGGACTGTAGACGAGATGCCAGATCAGAACCTAGACGGATGACTGCTTGGGAATACTAGGTGCTGTACGATTGGATGCGCATCTAGTTTAATGGATATCGGCTCCGTATTGTTATTATAATTCCAATTCCCGTTGGGTTCGTTATATTCACTTACATGCAAATAACATTGGTAAAGGTACGAATCCACCTCTTCTACCCGCAGCTATGGGTTAATTAGTAAGAGAATTGTATTTCAGAATACTTATTATCTCCCCCCCCCCGAAAAAAATTCTTACACTCTAAAAATATTTTCCGGCTATAATAACCTGCGATGGATTGATAACCCCTAGTAAACAAATCGATTAGTCAAAAATCATTAAATACATGTGCCATTAAATACAGGTAAATTATTTCTAGGGAGGTTAAATTTCATGCAAAAAAAAAAAAAAAAAAACACAGGTCGCGCTAAATATGAGGTCGACTCATACCCGAGTATATGCAGTAGACACCTTTGATGAGATAATATTTTTGCAGTTGGGGAATAAAAGCTTTGGGATCCACAATGGGCTGGATTTAGACCAACGTAATTTCAATATTTTACAAATTCTTCTCCTATGGGGCAATCAGAAGAAAAAAAAATGTTGCATATTGATTTGCATTTCTATAGGATTTACTAAACATGGAAATTCTTGAACGGAAAAGTTTGTTTTTTTTTTTTTTTTTACATCTGCTGAAGAGATATAAATTTCAAATTTAGACACTTTCCTTAAAGAAGAATTTATTTCGGTCTTATTTAAATTATTTACATTGTTCGGACTGTTGTCATCATGTTCACGACGTTTCGGCCGTTGTACGCTCCGGTCTTCTTCAGGAGATTGGAATTCTGGACTGAACCATTTATTTCGTCCACGGAAGTAGACTGTTCTAGTTTTACGTGCCATACCTCTTCCAGATGCCTCACTTATATCCTTTTAACTCAGCACTCCAAGATTTTGTTCACCACTGCCATAGCCAGGTATTGAACTCACAAATCGATCCAAAAATCGCTTTCATACACTCGGCCTTGTGTCCATGAATTTTCAATTTTCCATTTTTTTTTTTGGAGATAAGCATGACTTACTGTTACCAGTCCTACTAATTAACCCATAGCTGGGGAACAAAGTAGGAATCATACATTTCGCAAAGTTATTTGCGTCTAAGTAAATATAACAAAGTAAATATAACAATCCTGGCTGGGATTTGAACACGACTCCGCGATATCCAGTTCCGAGCTGTTATTTATTACACGACCACATATCGAAGCTTACGGCACCTGGTATTTCCAAGCGGTCACTGATCTAGCTAATGACCAGGCTCAACGTTGCTTAACTTTCGTTGATCGTACCAGAACCGGTGTTTTAACGTGATACGGCCATTAAGTCTTCGGAGCTAATAAAAATCTAAGATTTCGGTCGTTGATATATATATATATATTTTATTTTGCTTTTGCGTTTGCTTTTAAGGCAGACAAGTTTGTCTCGCGTGTAAAACTGGCGTAACACTATCATCCCTCGTCCATATTTTTCTAGTTCATCCTCTGGCCGTCGGATGAATGGCTTGTAAATAAGAAGAAAAAGAGAAATAACTCTAGCATCGCAGACATGCACACGATCGCGCGCTCACACTGACAGGCGTAAGCAGATGTGGTCGTATGTTATCTGAAGCGAGCAAATACAATATCCAAGTGTAGCTTAATTCAGTAAATGATGAACAAATGCTTTCGTGTATTCAACACACAAGGGTCTGTTTAGTAATGATTCGTTAATTGAACCAATTAAATTCAATATCTTCTTGTAATTGCCTGAACAATTTCTGTCGTTTATTGCTAATGTTTCGGGCGTTGCTAAAAATAATTTTCCGAATCCCATTCATCGAGAAGTTAGCAACAGATTTCCGTTTTTTAAGAAAATCTTTTCTTTCTTCTCTCGATTTCTTTTACTTCATTTTGTTTGTTTTTTTTTCTTTCTTTTTTTCCAGTCTTTCCTGTTTGTGTTCTTTCTTTTCACAATTTTTACTTTCTACTAAGACTTCCGGCGAGTGAAGACCGTTGGTTTAGACAAATATCATCCTTCTTTGAACAATGTAGACTGGCGATACAGAATCACAGACAAAGAATTGTACCAAATCAAAGAAAACACATTACTTGAGGATTACCAACAGCAGTAACAACTAAAATGGATTGCACATGCAGCCGGAAGAGAAAATGATGACATAATCAAAATGTTGACATAAAAAAGATAACAGCTACTGAACTTGAGAAACATATTTTCAAGAAAACTATTTTAAAATAAATGTTTTATAAAATCCTACAAAAATCAGCATTGTGTGCTCGGTCAATGAATGCCAAATGTTTCCTTATAGGGAAACGGTTAATACTACAATTACCATTATCATATATTCTTATTCCTGTCAGTTTTGGTTCTTTACTTTCTTTGTTCTTTCTTTCTTTCTTTCTTTCTTTCTTTCTTTCTTTCTTTCTTTCTTTCTGATTCCCTTCCTCTTCTGTCGACGTTCTTTCTGTGGATGGTAAATACTAAAGACTTCAAATAGGTTGGCATATGGATCAGTTATAGCAAATTAAGTATTGGAGACAAAGAAACTAAACATAGAATAGGCAGCGTGAGAGGTAGTTTGGCCAGTTGACATTTCACACTACTTTAAATAAAAGGTGAGGAAGGAAACGCCCATCAGTACTGGAAAGAGCGATAACAGCTACTGGACCTGAGAAACCTATTTCCTGAAAATTGTTTTACGAGAAACATTTTATAAATTTCAACCGTAAACAGTACTAAATGCTCGGCAAACGAATGCCAAATGTTTCCAAATGTTATCGTTTCTTCTTTTTAAGCGAGTTTTATTTATTCCCTTACCCTGTTATTTCTTTATTTCTGTTTTTCCTTCTTTTTCTTGACGGTGTTCTTTCTTTCGTTGGCAAATACTAAACACTTCAAATACATCAGCGTATGGATCAATTATAACATATTTAGTATTGGAGATAAGAGAACTGGAAACAGAATAGGCAGCGTGAGAGATAGTTTCGCCAAACACCGCACATTGCCACAAAGCCAAAACATTAACCCGAAAACATGAAACATGTTCTTAAATCGCCGCGTCAAAACGAAACATTCATATGGATGTCATGCATTGAACCAAACCTGTTCAGATATATCTAACATGTAAGTTGTATATAAAAGCTTACTAAGCTCAATGGTGAAAAAATGGCCTTAAGCTTATGCGTCTTAATGAAGACGAGGCTTTTTCGAAAACTCGGGACTGGCGCTACAGAATTCCAAACAAAGAACTGTACCAACAATAACAGGTAAAATGGATAGCATATGTAAATCGAAGAGAAAATAATGACTGAGTCAAGGTGCTGACATTCCACACTGGTTCAAATAAAAGGTTAGGTAGGAAACCGGCATTAGTACTGGAAAGATCGATAACAGCTACTGGACTTGAGAGAGAGAGACAGACAGAGAGAGACAGAGAGAGAGAGAGGGGGGGAACGAACGAAAAGAATAAAATTGAATGAAAAAAAGAAAAACAGAAAAAAAAGAAAGAATGAATAAATGAAATAAAGAAAATAACCTTTGAAGTATAGCGTCTCGTTCGACTTATTTGTAAAATGCCCAGTTTCCATTTTGGTCATTTACGGATCATACTTGGCATGTACTTTGAAAAAAATAAAATAAGTCGGTTATCGAACAAAATTTCGGTTCTCGAACAACATTGCCAAACTGAGTTAACCCCAATGGAATAATTTCTGAGTCGACCGCCGTGTTGCATACATTCATGTGCTGTGCCGTGCTTTTCCTTTCTAATTTTATTGTACTGTGACTTTTCTTCTCTACATTGATTCCTATTGGAAAAAAAAAGTTTCGGTTTACGAACGGCCTTCAGGAACGAATTAAATTTAAATTTTGAAGCATATAAAAACGTCCTGTCATTTCTTTAAATCTGTCCCCCAATCTGCCTCCAAACCGTGCCCCCCCAAATACTCATCAATCACATTGGATCTGAATCAAAGAATTTCAGCCTTTGAATCTATTTGTATTCGAGTTTCACAAGTAAGACGCACATTAAAAGCAGATATATGATATATTGCAAAATAAAATAATTCACTGAAAACAATTGGTTTTTGACGCTGAGAATGTTGAAATCACCCGGTCCTTCCTCTAAGAAGTTGTAGAGGCAGACATACAAGGTTGCAAGTGGTTTGAAGTCAGAGTTTTCCTTCTAGACTGGTGGCTAACCAAGGCTCCGCCAAATGACAGAGTCGCAATTGAGGAAAATTATACTGAGAGGTTCCCAGCCCTGGGATACAGCTGCCTGAGGCCGCGCCCTCTCCTTGCACCAGATAGAGGGATCGATACTCGCACCAAGGACAGCGCAACCGGCGGTTGCGGGGGCTGCGGGGGGTACGGGCAATTTTTGTTCCTAGTCCAGGTAGGCCTAAGATTTACGGGTGAAAATGTATAAAAGAAACCGTTGATATTTGTGCTAGGACGAAGTCACAAGTCATGAACTGCCTTTGTTCTAAACTATGGAGCACGCCACAATCTGTAACTAAAACACTGCAGGGATACGGAAGACAATTATCTCCCTTTGGTGGGGGTAAGTCACATAGATCACATGACGGACCGCTTAGTAACATCACTCTATACAGCTACAATCAGTTTCATTTAGTTTACAGTAACCAAACCACTGACTAGCTCGGAGAGAGACTAAATCTGCCTCTCCAACAACTTACAAGTTCACGGTGGCGTTTTCTTTCGGCAATATATCTTTCACCGATATTCTGACTCCAGTTCGCAGTCCTCAATTTGGGAAAACACTCACTGTTTCCTGTTCGTGGAATATGCCATCGCCT
This sequence comes from Acanthosepion pharaonis, assembly GCA_903632075.3. NCBI lineage: Eukaryota > Metazoa > Mollusca > Cephalopoda > Sepiida > Sepiidae > Acanthosepion > Acanthosepion pharaonis. The sequence continues at coordinate 816,789 of CAHIKZ030001314.1, forward strand.
GGGACGCAGAAAATGAATCCGGCCTGTTTGAATATGCAATCCTAAACATGGCTCCTCCAGATACAGAACTATCTCCATATTATATGTAAGAACTACCGCTGTGGACTAGGGACGGTCTTCTTCTGCAGGCTCTACATTATAACTGACCTTCTTCACTCTAGCTCCTGACGACATTCACCAGTCGTCGCGTGGCATCGGGACTATATCAACGAAAGGGAGACAATCGCCGTTTGTATCCCTACAACACGTTCAGCAAAGTTACCGTAAAAAGCTCTATATGCCGATCAGGAGTTTGAAACAGGGATTAACTAGGCATCATATGAAAAGGCACTCTTGGAAATAAGCAACCAGCCAGTACTTATATAGCTAGTCTATACTATAAAACACAATGTATGTTTATATATTGATCGGTATGTAGTCTTATTGTTGTGAAAATTAAATACTATTTGTCTTCGTCGTGAAAATGAAATGTTATTTAACAGCAATGACTAAACACCTCTAGTGTTACCATAGCAACAGATATGTCATTAGTAAGTAGGTTAGATCAGGCTGCTAATATGTTACTTTTTATTTCTTTTGTTTCGCATCAGTTTTCACTAGATAATTATACTTTTAATAATTTACAAAGCAGAATTCTATCTATATTTTCGTTATACAGCTAGATTAATAATCAAGAAAATATAATTGCAAATATATATATATATGTCATCGTCATTTTTTTCATATTTGAATTCTGGAACTCATACGATCTATTGCTAAAGATACTGGAAAATGGTCGGTTCATTTTACTAATCCAATAAGTTTATGACCTCCTCCTCTTCTATACTCTATGTTTAAAAAACCCAGATCAGACCAAATATGAAATATTGATGCCATATATCGGCTGGAGCTGCACGTTCTTCCCTTGCCTGACTTCACAATGTTCAAAATGCGTCTGCGCGGCCTTGTGGGTGATGAATTATTTTCCACTCTACAACCCATTTTTTACAGACGAAACGTCGCAAATCTCTTGCTACTCTATCGCTATTTCCATGACAAGTCTTCTGACAAGTTACATTCCTTTGTTCCACCAGCCTTGACCTTTGCAGCTGGGACCCGCCGTTCCACGTTAAATTCAACCACATCAAGTCTAAATCTGACTAATATTTACTTAGAGACAAAAATACAAACGGAATCTATGTTTACTCATAGACTCAAGTATGACCATGAATAACGTTTACCTAGATTCAAGAATAAACACGACATATTTTTATCTGTAGTCTCAAGTATGAACACGAATAGTGTTTTCCTGTAGACACAAGTATAAACTCGACTAATGTACCTATAGTCTCAAGTATAAACATGACCAGTGTATCCCTGTAGACACAAGTATAAACTCGGACAATGTTTACTTATAGCCTCAAGTAAGAACACGACCAGTCTCTTCCTGTAAAATCAAGTAAGAACTTGACCAATGTTACCTATAGTCTCAATTATAAACACAACCCGTATCTTCCTGTAGACTGAAGTAAAACTCGACCAATGTGTACATATAGTCTGAAGTATGAACGCGACCAGTGTCTTTCTGTAGGCTTAGTTATAAAATCGATCAATGGATACCTATAGTCTCAAGTATGCACACAATCAATATTTACCTAAAATTGCAATGATAAACCCGACTAACGATTACTTATATACTCAAGCATAATCCTAACCAATGCTTACTTATAAATTCAAATATAATTTAAAAAAAAAAAATAACAGATTTTTACATGAAATAACCCAACCCAATCCAGCCTAAAAGAAAAATTACTGGAAGAATTCATCGAATGAAAACAAACATCTACCTCTTAGCTGAAAATCATAGAACGCCATGAAAACTAATTTGCTGACTGAACGGTATGAATTCATGTGGAGGCTTTGTCAATGAATGCTGGAGATTTGTGCAACAGCTTAATTAAAAAAATATAATGAGAATCATTAAATAAATTTAATTTAAATTTAGACATTTAGCTTGTACGCGTAATATGAATTACTGAGAAACTAATGCTCGAGGCTAATTAAGCAAATGTTACAACTGAGAAATTGAAAATAATATTTTATTAATTTATTTATCTGCCGCGGAAAGAGGGTAAAATTTGACACCAAGTCGGTTTAATAAGCGGACACCCCTACCACGGGTATATACGGGGTTGGGGTAGAGGACAAAATTGCTCAGTCTCTCTTGGCAGTTCTTCATTGGAACGCCCGAGGAATTAAACCCTGATCCTCCTCCTTTAAATGCAAGGGGTGAAATGCTGTCTGTTGGGGATGGGGAGAGCGAAGGATGCCGCGGGGTTGAGTTTTGTAAATATGCAAATAAAGGGTGCATCGTTTTTAAGGCGGACAAGAAAAAAAATCAAAAACAAATTACAACAAAAAATAAGCAAAAGCTGCAAATGTTGCGCATCTAACTGAAGCAAAACAAAACAACAAAAAATTAGATTCTTGGAAAAGAGAAGGAATGGATTCCGAAGTTTCTTCGAGTTCCCCGGAGTAGTGACAAATAAAAATGAAAGCGAAAAAGTACTGAGAGATTAAAAAAATGGCGCAATCATAGAAAACGCAAAAACAATGAGAGAGAGAGAGAGAGAGAGAGAGAGAGAGGGGGGTGGAAGGGATAAAGAAGTAACTACAGCAAGAGGGAGAGAAAGAGAAATTTATAGAGAGATATGAGATAACGATATATATTTTTATATATCGTTATATGTTATATGTTTTATATATTGTCATATATGTTCTTCACTATTGGGGAAATTGTATGTCAAAATGGAAAACGTTTACACGTGACGCGTTTCATCCATCTGCACGTCAGAGGGATGCTGGGAATTTTTGATTTTTCTTTTTTATCTAGCCGATTCATTAAGAGTCTTTGACTTTTTCTTTCCATCACTTTTGTTAGTAGGTATCCCACACTGTGATAATAGAAGGTCTGTCAGGAATGGTGAAATCTTGGAAGAGCCAAGGCGCAAATTTATTGTGGATAACCTTGCGATCAACGCACTCTCTAGACACGTCGTAGTGAATTATTTTCTCTTTTGATCGGAGGAACATCTTTTATGTCAAAATTGTGGTCAGTCTCGTTACGGTGGACAGCCAGCGCATTTGATGTATTATTCTATAAAATGACCCTTTTGCGTTCATATAATCTTAAGAGATATGTAGATAGTGGAAAAAAGTGCTAAAGAGGAGAGAGTTTGAACAAAAAATTAGAAAAGCGTATAGGGGGTGGAGAAGAAAGTTTGAGAGAGCAAAGGGGATAGAAAAGTGGGTTGATAAAATATGCAACTTTATTTTTTATCTTTTTAGTTTTAGGACGGTAACATTGTGGCCATAATTGTTTATCAAATCTGTGTTATTGTCATCTAGTGGTTGTGAGTTCAATCCCTGAATAACTTAGTAAAAAAACAAATAGGCCGAAGATGGCTAGAGGGTACATGGTCGAAACGTTGTATCTATAATAAAATCAATTATTTCACAGACAAAAAAAAAACCCTCATGAATTTTGGTTAAACGGAAATGATAAAGCATTTTAAAAACATTAAAAATGAGTGAGAATGAAAAAAATGCCTGGGTGTTTTTAATAGCCGGAATGTTAAACTGAAACCAATTTTTGAAGATTAAAAATCTTTCAAAACGTTTCGTGATACAATGGAATTAACTTATATTAGGACACTCTACGATTGAAACTGCTCCAATGTAACCCAGTAGCACTTGACACATGGTTAAGGTTATCGCCGATTAAACCAGATTCGCAACCAAGATTTTCAGGCCAGGAGGATGGCTAGGCAACCAACAGGACTAAAACAAGGCCTGTCAAATGCCATAGGAACTTCCGTGTAGGTTCGACAGTCCCTTAGTACAATGGGGGCAGACTGGGTTCCATAACTATGGATGTAGCCAGTGGGGTGATGACACGGCATCACTGGGTTGAGGGCTTCCGAGACAGAAGTCAACGCCCAGGCCAAAGGGCGGCACCGATGAAATCATCAGCTAGGTATCCGCGACCGAGGCGTATTATTTGAGCCGGCGAGGAACGAGCGCTGTCAGGTCTGTGTGCTCGAGGCAATGCTATGTTTGATGGGATACCTGTCCTGCTTTCAACCTTGCTTTGTGGAAGGAAATGGTCATAAGGTTCATAGTAATAAGACACACACACACGCACGCACACACACACACACACACATATATATATATACATATGTGTGTGTATGTGTGTGTGTCTGTTTTATGCTAGATGCAATCGTCAGGCCTGACGATTGCATCTAGCATGAAACAGACACACTGTCGCCTCTAAGTGTTGACTTCAATGTTCACTTTTATATTGACACACGCTCTATCTCTGATATTCAGCACTTTATCCCATAAATATACCACACCGTAAGAGTATATTACTTCGTACATACATATATATCTATATATATCTTACTTATTATAAAACGCAGATTGTGTGTGTGTGTGTGTGTGTCTGTACGTTTATATATTGGATCGGATTTCCTACAATTTTTAATCGATTTCAACAAAACTTCACAGGACTGCGTAAAATTACCTTTGGTGGTTCTGACAGCGCCAAAAATTGGAAAAAGACAATTGTTTTTTGCACGAAATCAATTTGAAAAACACGATAAAACACGATTCTGTCGCCAGAATGAAAGGGGACAACTCATATCAAGTTATACTTATTATAAAACCCAGGTTGTTTGTGTGTGTATGTGTGTGTGTGTGTGTTTATATATGGGATCGGATTAAAACATTTTTCAACCGATTTCAACAAAACTTCATTTTTTTTTTTTGACAGGTAGTGTTTCTTATTGTCTTTTTTTTATTTTTTTCTTTATTTTACATTCAGAATGCTTTAAAAATTCCATTTACAAGACAATTGTTTATAATAAAATGAAAAATTCTATTCAATCGGTAGACTCATAACGATTGAAAAACAATGTTTTTGTTTGAGTTTGGGTTTGACCAATACGTAAAAACCCAAAAAAAGAACAAAAAAAAAAAAAACTAATTAAGACATGCGTGTCCGTCAACCTTAAACAATAATCTTTTGTCAATTTTATTTGTCAGTCTTTATGATGGTCGATACTTGATCTATCTCATTAGTGTTACATCCCGGGCAACGCCTATTTCTATACTAACTATATAGTATATGAATAAATACAAAATGAAAACTTATCTTAGCCGATGCGTTTGTTCCTCTGAAGGACTTTATCAATCATTGCAAGGATTTTATTTTGTGACTAGTAGTTATATAGAAGAGCAAACATGTTATAGGTTTTTCAAAATTTTTGGTATAGGGGTTCTTATGTATATTCATCAGGTTAGCGGAAATGTCTCGCAACTTCATGGACGTGAGGTAACTAAGAAAAGAAAGTGTGTAAGAGTTTTATATATATATATATATATATATATATATATGAATTAGTATTTAAATCATTTTGGAGTGGGATTGATTTATATGTTATATGTTTTGAATAACATGAGGTCATAGATTTAACCATTTTTGTGGTCATGTATCTTGGCTTTGGATTGTAGTAATTCTTTCAGGAAAGGAGATATTGGAAAGAAACCGGGTCGCAGATTTATATTTTGATAAGATTTGATAACGGCACTTTTGAGAATTTTCCTTCTAAATTTTTTTTTTAAGCGTTTCACTCAAGCAAGGCGGGAAGTCACTAGCTCGCAAGGGGTTACAGAGAGTTGGAGCGAGAGCAAATACGAGTAATAGAGGAAAGGACAAAGAGTAGGATGGGGGAATGGTCAAGGCATCTGGAGACGTCGGTTGACATTACATTTGAATAGTTGGAGATTATAGCTATCAGGGAAACAAGAAAAGGGGAGGGAGTTCAACAGACGAGAAGCGCGAGACATGAAGCTATTGGAGTAAAAGAGACGGCTACATTTAACAGTTTCGACAGTGAAAGGATGCCAGCCTAGTTGAACGCTTAAATTCATGAAGACTGGGAACCAGCGAATGCAGCTCATCGGAGCAGTTACCGTGAAAGTATTTGTAAAAAAGACAGAAGGAGGTGACAGAACGTCTGTGAGAGAGCGACTGCAGACGAGATGCCAGATCAGGGCAAATTACATTGCATCTCTGTCTCTGGATTTTATCAAGGACCTTGAGACAAACAGAAGTGGCTCCAGACCATATATATATATTCCATGTAAGAGAGAATGGTTGATTTGTAGATTTGAAGGATCGACTCCGGCGAGAAAAATTTCCTAGCGCGGCACAGGAAGCCAACTTTCCTGGCGGTGGACGAACCTATTGACTCAATGTATTTGTTCCATCTCAGGTCAGCAGACAATGTGAGACCGAGCAGTTGCAAAGAGGTGCTCTTGTGGAGTTGAGTGTCAGACATTCTAAAGGGGTGGGGCAGGGATGGTTCTCTGTGGTAAGTAATAGAGAGCAGTTTTGTTTTTGAGGCATTAAAGTTAACCAGCCAATTCCTGCCCCCAGTTCACAACCGATTGGAGGTCCTTTTCAGACAAAACGGCCAGGTTAGTTTTGCAGCGACACAAGATTTGTTTTTTGAGGCAGGAGTAAATAGTAGTGTCGTCCTGAGGAGGGATATATATATATATATATATATAAATATATATATATATGGGATATATATATATATTGTTGAAACTTGACTAATGCATGGAATAATAATGCAACACAAAATGTACTTAGAACAAAATGTATTGAAACAACAAAAGTGTACACAATATTTACATATAGTCTTTTGTATATTCCTGGTAAGACCGTTCCTGGAGAATGTGTTGACTGAGTCGCAGTCGGGCAAAGTCTCTGGTTCAATCTCTTCCCGGTACCAACCTATATTTATATGGTCGGTACTCCACTAGAAAACAAATTAGGTGGATCCTACCACAAATATATATATATATATATATATATATATATATATATATAGAGAAAGAGAGAGAGAGAGAGACAGATAGAGATGGGAAAGATGTCTCTAGAAAAAAATGGATCCAGTTTGGATTTATTTAGGTTCAGGAACTCTTTCATGGACTAGAGGAATCGCAAGCTGCAGATTATGACAAATCATGTTTCACCTAATTCAGCCCATTTGTTCATTTCGCCATTCTGAGCCATATGTTTTATGACTCTCGTACACGTTGGGCCCAGCTTGGCGCCAAAAATCCGTGTTTATTTCTAGACATAACCACACGGCCCTTACTAATTATACATTGTCGGGTGATGATTTGCAACTGAGACCAGGTTAACCCCCGAGATACGTATCACGAGGAGCGAACTTTAGGACTTCAACAACGCTCTGTATGTTTAGAAACTGATTTGAGCTTCTAACTAAACCATCACAAAAATGGCATTTATCATTGCTATCAAAACAAAAACAGTTATAGCAATAAAAAATTCAAAGATTGGAAGCACGATATGCAGAACTTTACAATGATGTATATATAAAAAAAACTAGGGAATAATGAGAGAAAAAAAGAAACAGATCTGGTTCTACTTCTCCTATGTGCCATGTCCCTTCAGGACTTTGGATACCATGGCTCTCTACAACTTCCTGTCTTTTGTAGATCTTAACAAATTTAGTCTTTTTGTTAGCTCTCTTAAACCCTCCTCTGCCATCCATTTACTAGGTTATGCGTTATTTTCCACTGTCCCTTTTGTCTTCATTCTGGTTGGTTGATTGATTTTCTCTAGCGGCATATTGGCATATCTATGGGTTATTTAATGCCAAAATCTAAATATTTTAAACACAATTTTATAGCTTCATTTGCAGATATAATGTATTGTTGGTCGTTTTGCTATAGAATGCATTGTTGTTAATTCTACTATAAAATGTATTGTTGGTGATATTGTTATAAAATACATTGTTGTTAATTCTACTATAAAATGTATTGTTGGTCATTTTATTATGAAAATATTGTTAAAAAAACGTTTTTGTTTTTACTATGAAATGTATTTTAAAGATTTTGATAAAATACATTTTGTTAATTCTACTATAAAATGTATTGTTGGTGATTTAAAAATTATAAAATTCGTTATGAAATGTATGTTGTATTTTGTTTAAAATAATTTTAATTATAAAATGTATTGTTTGAATAAAATACATTGTTGTTAACTACTATGAAATGTAGTGTTTTATTTTTATAAAATACATTGTTGTTAATTTACTATGAAATGTATTTTTGGTTTTGTTTAAAATACATTAAAAAAACTATAAAATGTATTGTTGGTGATTTTGTTATAAAATGTTATAAAACATTGTTGGTAATTTTATTATAAAATGTATTGTTAGTCATTTTACCTTAAAAATGTATTGTTAGTTTTATTTTTTTTTTTTTTTTATAAAAAATATATTGGTAAATGTATTTTTATACTTTCATAGATAGAGATGGTCACTAAATCCATAGATAGGACCTTAACAGGTTCTACCACCCCGGGTCAGGGTGGACCTGGGGAACAACAGCAAGAGGTGGTTCCCGATCTAGATGCCGGATGTAGTTTGTCGTGATACCCAGGACTAACCTTCATTCTGTTCTGTGAGTATCAAATTTTTCCAAGCTCTCATTCATGATTATGTACCCCAGAAATTTCAGCAGTCTCTTCCTGGTTTTAAGTATAAGTGTTCTTTTTGTTTCCATTTTCTCTAAAATTTCGTTGTTGCTTACATGTTCAGTCCATGATATTCTCAGCATCTTTCTGTAGAACGACATTGCTGTTGCTTCAAGTCTCTTCTTCATCTGTGAGCAGATTGTCCATCATTCACTGCCATATCAGAGAACTGATATTACGCCACTGTTCAGTAGTCTTTTCCTATTTCTTAATACTTTGCTCAGCATCATTCACTATTCAAATTCGTCTGCGGATTTCAGTGTCGCACTTTCCGTCTTCTGTTAAGACTTCCCAGATATTAAATTTTGTACTTGTTTAATCTTGATGTCTAGTTTGTAATTTGACTGTCGGGTTCTTCCTTTTGAGAAATCGTTTTACATTGCAGATTATTTGTTAAAGCCTTTCATGTGTGGTACGTAGATACCTTGGTCTATTACGTGATCATTTTGCTTCAACGTCGTCGTCTTTGTCGTTCTGTTGCTAATCTTTTCTTCTGAGACATATTCCCATTTCACTATTATATAAAACGACTAAAAATTTTAACATGAAAATATATTGAGTAAAAAGCGATTTATATAATACCAGGAGCATTCAAAATATCATAAATGCCATTGAATGTCTAAAAACTATAAATGGAAAAGATTAATTAAACGGTATAGTGGTCTCTATTTTAGTTGTTAATTCTTTATATCCGCCTTTTAACTTTCCGTTGTAATGAAGTCAATTACATAGTTGAGTTCAATCACTCTTAGAGTAAGTCCAATAGCAGATTACTACTCTAGTTTCCCAGAAGATTGGTAAAAAAACGGTTTTTGCTGCCTTGGTATTTATCCAAGAGCTCCACACAAGGCGGGATGTGGCTCAAGGCAAGATTTATTTTTTAATGTGAGGCGATTCCGAGGCCCTAGGCTCGGGCAACAATTTCCCGTAGACTCGGTATACACAGGGTCGGGTAGCTGTCTACCGCCTCAAACGAGACTCTCCACGAAGGCATAGCCTCGTCTGGGTTCCTTTCTGTCCGGGGGCAGAGAAGTTGACAAGTAGAGCACCGGCAAACATAGGGTTTTGATGTCTCCCCTAGACCTACGTTCCGTTCTCACATTTATATACGGGCGAGCCCACCTTGTAGCTTGGGATATAACAGCTTTATTGAATTTCAATACATTGTTTCAAAACTTTTGTATTATTGCATCTCAGTATTAAAATTATCTAACGATTGCCACTATTTTAACAGCACGAGTACACTAGACATTAATAAGCAGTGTAGATAGAAAATAAACAAATGTTGAGATTCGAACGTACTTCTATTTTCCTTGAGGACCTAGCTATCCGTGACAGTTGCCCAAAAAATTAGGCTACGTAACATTATTTTCGATTTGCGCTGTTGCTTAACGACTATAGAATGTCAGTTACAATAAAACGGAAAAATTACTATGAACGAAATTCTTGTCCCAAATTGCAAATGATAATGAAACCTTAAAGATATTCGCATAAAAGCAGCATTAATTCATTACTTCCAGAGAGAATCACTCTTCTTTAGACTTAAATGGACTGGCGCTACAGATTCCCAAAGTCCTGTTACAAATAACTGACGCCATGACACTTGAAGACTTTCAACAGCAGCAACAACTAAAATGGATAGTAATTATAACCGGAAGAGTAAATAATGATATAACCAAGATATTAACGTTGGACTTCAAATAAAATGTTAGAGTGGGAGTACATATCCATACTGGAAAGAGAGATAACACTGGACTTGAGAAACCTATTTTCCTGAAAAATTGTTTTAATAAAAAGATTGTATATTATTCACTTTATTTATACGCAGACAATTTTTCTTATCGTCGTTCTTATCATCACATCGTTTCGGCTGTTATGCACTCCGGCCTTCATCATATGATTGTCGATTCGGTAAAATCAGTCCAGCAGTACTAAATAGTAACAGGAGGAAATATCTATAGACATGGGGAGTGGGACAAGAACAATTTACTCCCGTAGGTTAAATAATCGGTCCATTTCGAATTTCCATGAAGGTTATCCAGCTCAGAAATCCTCTCATGAAAGCCGGAGGACGCAACGACCGAAACATTAGTTTAGTGTGGGCTGAGGAAGTGAATTGAGTAGAAGACAATGGATGATGAGACAGTTACTATGATGAGAGAAATCGTAGAAGAGACAGTTCGAGAGAAATGGCCTGTTCCAAGGTCAACAAAGGGAGTAGTATGACAGTATCGTTATGGGTGTGAGTGTAGAAATTGACTGCATTGTAGTTGACGACTCAGCCTGGCCGAGAAAGAGGAATGATTACAGCTATACCCGCGTGACGTAGTTGGATGCTACGATAAAGAGCGTTAATCTGGCTTTAAAATGGAGACTAAAAAAAACGTGGAAACGAGGTCCGATTCGGCCACTGTTCTGTGCTTGATAGATTCAGTGATTACAGAAACAAAGTAGGTCTGGACAAAGGGTGATACGGAAATGATTATCCGGAGGAGGTTGGGGGATACTGAAAGAGTTAACCGAATTTGGATAATCATTTCCACAGTACCCTTCGTCCGGACTTTCTTTTTTTTCTGTAATCACTGAAACTATCCTTCTCAGAACAGGGGCAGAAATAGCTTGTAATTTTAGGGGTGGGGGCAAAACAATTCGTTTTTATTCATTTCTCATACGCTATTTCTCTTTCACTGAGCTTTGTCCGTCCGTCCGTCCATCCGTCTCGTTGTTTGATACTTGATCAAGCCGGTATTTACCCCCCTCCAGGGGTAGTGCTAACAGTCTAACTCTCTGCCTTCGGTCGGAGAGGTACCCGGACGAGGCTCCGCCGAAGGGCAGAGTTTCGTTCGGGGTGGTTGACTGCCCCTGAACCCGTTTATGCGGGTTCAAAGAGGGAATATTTTGGGCCGAGCCTACAGGATCGGAGATCCCACATTAAATACAGCCTTGTGCCACATGTAACTCTCGTGGCGGGGTAGCTAAATATCACTTTTGGTCTTATATAAAAGCCCGAAAAAACCCATCACTAAAAGAATTCCCCGACAATGTGGTTCAAACCACCTCTACTGAAATACAACTATAATCAGTGTTTCAACGTGATATGGCCGTCACCCATCAACTTGCTTAATTTCGGCGTTTCACCCTGATATGGCCGTAACCCGTACACATTTTGCAGAGGAATAAACAATTTTGGAATTGACTGTATATCCCATCAGAGTAACTTTCAACAAAAACCAAAACATCGGTTCCTGTGAGATCACCGAAGTTTATGGCTGATGGGCTTTAACCGGTTGAAATACCAGGGGCTGTAATTTGGATGCAGTGGCGAATATAATGGCTAAAATTGTTAATCGCAGAGTCTAGAATTCAATGATTTCGTTATATTCACTTTCGCACAAATAACATTGGGGCAGGTATGAATTTACTTATTTTCTTCGCAACTCTGTCTTAATTATTAAGACTGGTATGATTAAAACATCATTTAAAAAAAAATCAAAAAAAAATCCCACAATCTAGAAATATTTTCTGGCTTTAAACAACATGATTAGCAAGGCGTATAAACCAACAGAAAGTTATGAATCTAGTTCTTCTCCCCTAGACTTGATCACCATTTGTCATCTAAAACCAAAAAAAAAAAAGCAAAAATATTTTCCTTTAAATAACATGCAATTGGTTTTGACCAAAATAAATGAAAGAGTGGAGAGTTGCCTATATCTTAATTACCCTTCTAAAGGGTTTATACAATTTTAAAGGGGATACTAGAAGTGAAAAGAATTTCTTTCTTAAATCATTTCATGCATAGAAGTTAGGAGTTAAGGGGCTGAAATATAATCAGAAGACTTCAGTGGAAAGAGTTGAAGAAAATGACAAAAAAAAAGGAACAGTTTTCAAGAAGACAGAAGATGGCTATTGATGTTGCATTTGAATATTTGAAAGATTGTAGATAAAATAGGAAACAAGAAATCGAAAGTTCCAATGAGAAGTACGCTGAAAAAAACGGAGTGTTGAAATGGCGGTTTATTTTATTGAAACGGAGAACATTTGCCAATCTAAATAAACATGCAGTGGACACCATAAAAAAATCTCATCAGACCAGTTGCCATTAAAATATTTGTAGAAGAAGACAGATGGAAGCTATTTATTTTGACTTCAAGATGCTGATCAGGATCTGTTACATTGTCTTAATTAGAGCTAAAGGTAAACCAACCCAAATTGACAAAGTATTCAATCGACGGACAAGTAATAGATTAAAAAAGATTGATTTAAACGGGAAAAAATTTTTAAAAAAACCATCTTTCCTTCAGTAAACGCAGTAAAAATTGCCAACTTCATTTAGGTAGAAAAATCAAAACGTGAATGTTTTAAAAAAGTTTAGCATCAGAATATGCTTGGAGATAGTAAAACAACTGTGGTGATTGATTAGCGTTAAAATTTAGAAAGGCATTTCGTTCTCTTTTAAACCAACAGTAGGGAAAGCTTTGACATGAATTCTAGTTCTTCTCCGTCTTTGAACCGCGAGAAAGGAGCTTCTGGCCAAGAGTATGGTCTTCTCCGTCGCGTAGAGTTTACCAAAAGGAAATTCACGCAAATGTCCTCGGCAACTTAAATCATGAATATCTGGATGCCAAAACCAGTTAAAAAAAAAAAAATCTTATAATAAAAAAAAAAAAAAAAATAATTTTCACTCGGACTGTCAGGTTGAACCTTTAAATAACGGAGAAGACCATATGCCAATTGGTTCCCCTTTGAAGCTGTAGAAAAGTTGGAATCAAATTCCAAAATAAATGAAAGTAGTGAGAGTTTATGTGGGCTCTGCTGGATTTGCTACTGAGTATATATGGTTGTGTATATCTTATTTTATTTATTTCAGTGGTGAAGATGATCAAGAGGATTAAACTGCCCCTAAGAAAGACTCGGTTTATATAGAAACAACAAAAGAAAACCTGGGCGTTGATACTTTTTTATGATGTCAACGAAAACTCGTTTGACACTTTCATGATGATACTCGTTGTCATTTGAAATGCTGTTAAGTAGAATTTTGTAATCACCCATAAATGAATATAACTATAATACGCCGTTGAACAAGCGAGACCTTATTCCTTGATAACATAGTACTTGCTCGATAATTCGCTGATAATTAGTGATCTAAATAGAAATAAACTAATAGTATAATAATAGGATAGAATTTAAAGATCAAGTAATAATAGACTAGAAATTAAAATGGAATCGCTTATGTGTTTGTCTCGATCAATGTTTTAAACTCAAGTGTCGGCAGCAGACTTTATTCCTTGATAATTACAAATTTTTGATAATTATAGTAAATATCTTTTGAGTCAAGAATAAAACCCTGTCTCTTGATTCAAATGCAAATATCTGAGAATACTTGATCAAATAGAGTAGATCTTTAAAAATAAAGGTAAAAATTTGTTGTTTTTTTTGCACTTTATTTTTATTTTCTACTTGCGCTGACTTCCCATTAATTTTCCGTTTGTTTTTCGCTTAAATTTTGTTTGTTGTTGATTGTATATCTACCTGTCTTCCTTCATATTTTTTTTTAATTTATTTTTGCCCGATTTCCTTATCGACTGCATCGAATTGTGAATCAAACCTCACGTAATAAGTGACTAAGTCGTTGGACTTGGCAGTCGACTGACCTTTGTGATAAGGTTACATAATGTTACATAATATGTTTACTTTTTTTATTATATATATATATATATATATATATATATATATATATATATATATATATATATGTGTGTGTGTGTGTGTGTGTGTGTGTACGTTTGTCTTATTTCATTTATTTTTTATCCCTGTTCATTCTTTTAAATCCTTCGATACTTAGCAAAAAAGAAAAAAAAAATTACAGTTAAGTGAATCCCGGTCCGAGCAAAGAATCCGGATGTAATGAACGGAAGAAAGTGGCTGGGGCGATTTGGGTCACATTTGTGCAGTATTTGCCCTGTGTCAGTGACCCTTTAGAGAAGAGCAACATTTACCGCAAGTCGCCATTACAAAGTTCAGTCGCCAAATGGACACTAAGCGAAATGTCATTTATTAATTAATTGCACCGCTGTGTGCAAGCAAGCATGAGCGATAACACGCACGTATACACTCGGGGACAAATCTGAAAGAACAGTGCGTTATATATTGTTTGATTGTAAGCTTGCTTGAAAGGACAATAACACTCACACGCAGTAAACTTTATATTGGTGTTAGCGCCTTTTAAATGTCGGGATTGGCGTGCAAGAAAAAGCTTTTTGAGAAATGATGCCTCAACACAAAAAATATATATGCACACACAGTCATCTTTCCGCATATATATATATATATATATATATATATATATATATATATATATTTATATATATATAAACATATAGATACATATATATATATATATAGACGTATATATATAAACATACATACAGATACATATACACATATATGTATATACATATATATATATACACACATATATATATATATATGCATACATATATGCATATATATATATATATATACGAATACATATATATATGTATATGGATATATATATACATATACACATACATATATATATAGAGAGATATATATATATATAGATATATATACATATATATACATACATGTATATATATACATATATATACACACATATATATATGCATATATATAAATACATATATATATATATATATATATATATATATACATGCATATATATACATACATATATATATACGTACATATATATAATTAATACATATATATATATACATATATATATATATACATATATATATACATACATATATATACACATACGTATATATATATATATATACATATATATATATATATATAGACATATATACATATATATTCATATAAATATAAAATATATATTATATATATATACATCCATATATATCCATATATGCATGGGGACATATAACATATATATATATATATATATATATATATATATATATATATATATATATATATATATATATATATATATATATTTACATATATATATATATATGTGTGTGTGCATACTAGTCGTTTACTATAGCGACTAGCCAATCCCTATTGCAGACTCTCGCTCAGTTTATTTAACATCTGCGGTTTATACTGCAACTATGCTGGGTAGACGTTTGCTACAGTTTCTGGGAGATAGTGTTTTATCTTGCGTGATCAACACTGTGAACAAGGCCAGCACACTCAAACCCTCTGTCACGATGACTTGTGACTCCCTGCTAGCACATTTATCGAAGGCCTCCAAGTGTTCCGTCTACCCACTTTCCCCCGTCTGATCGTCAGAAAGCGATTTTTTACGTTAATACGCGCCCATATATATATATATATATATATATATATATATATATATATATATATATGTGTCTGTGTCTGTGTGTGTGTGTGTGCTGCTAGTTATACGTTATTTTTAGAGGATACTTCTATTTTAATAGAATCTCTGCTTACTTATTAAACAGTATATTTATTTTCGTCTACCGGCTTGAACATTCGAGAAATCTCTGAAAAAAATGCACTTATCGGCAGGATTCCAACCTGTGTGCCTCTGGCCAGACGAAACCGTCGTTAGATTCGACGTACATGAGACCCTCTTGGCCAGAAAGTGTGTCAGTGATTAAGCAAGCTGCGAAGTCTTGGAAAGCCATGATCGTTCACATCCGGATATGAACACGATGCATAAAAGAAGATGCAATTTAGCAAGACCTTTTGCTGTTTGTCAGCTTTTCCGCGCGGTTATTGACCCGAGCAAAAAAGTCTATGGCTCTAATGTAATGCATTTTTTTTTATCGAAGTTTTCAATTTTCATTCATTTTTATTTTCTGATTATCGGCCTTTGGCTCTTGCTGTTCTGTTGTCTCCTTCCTCCTCTTTTTTTTTTACCTCGTTATCCGAATCTCAGAAGGACACAACAACCTTAGGCTTTCTGTCATCAACTGCTTCCTACACGCTATCACTTGAAAAATTATTTAAGGCGGGTCTTCTTAGACTAAAAGTCACGACCTTCCACCAAAGTGTTGCGTAAAGATTATTGGAGGTCGAAGAAGCATCTCAAAAATGTTTTCATTTCCTTTTTAACAATAATTAGGTTATAAGAGAAGACAAACATTACAGATAGCTACAATGAATAAGAAATTGTGTGCCGTAAGCATTCTGAACAGACATTGTAAATAAAAGAAAAACGTAATTATTCTTTCTTCTTTTATGTGCCATTTCCCTTCATGAAGTTGTCTTTCATGGCTCTCCACATTTTCCTGTCATCTGTAGCGCTTAATAAATTTTGTTCTTTTGCTATCTCTTCTAAAACCTGTTCCCGTATACATTTACTTAAGCTCGCTAAGGTAGGTTGTCTTGCCTTCAATATGTCCTGTACATGTCAAATGTTCCAAGCATTCTTTCCTTATTATGCGACTTAGACATTTCAGCCATCTGTTTCTGAATCTGTCTGTAAGCACCTTTCTTGTTTCTACCTTGTCTAAAACTTGGAAGTTGCTCACGTGTTTACTCCATAGTATCCTCATCATTCATCAATAAAACCACATTTCTTTTGCCTTATCTGTGGCAAGACTGTCCAGTATTCATAAATGTAACATTCTTTAAAACAATTTTGTTTATATATATATATAAGCAAGTGTAAATGGATATAAATCCGACAGAATGAAGAAATTTTGAAAAAACAAACAAAAATCCTTAAATGTAGTTAAAATGAAAGAAATGTCGACGTCTGACGTTTCGGTTTAATAAACCTTTTTCAAGACAATATTCATCAAAATACAATTCAGTTCAATATGACAAATACGATGGACATAAAAACACAAGTCTTATTCAGAACAGATAACTGAAAATTTTTAAAATGATCAGCCTTCCGTCTAACATGGTCACGCTGTCGTCACATGGGCGACGCTTTCATAACGTATTCCTAAAAGTTTGTGATTATTTTGAAATGAAAAAGAAAATGAAAAGAATTCTATTAGGTTCTAAAATTCTTATGTGTATGCTTGTCGAGCATCAATCTCGCTAAAAAAGGAAATATTAAAAAAACCAGGTCTAGTATTCACCGTTCGTGAGATGGATATTATACCTGCTTCATAAATCCTCCTATTAAATCGAGACGCTATTTATCCACACCGCTTACATTTATTTAAGAAATCTTATTAATAATGGAAAAAGACGTGCAAGTACAGGGTGACCCCCACAAAAAACGGGAATTTTTGAAGTGCGTATTGCCAGACATGAGCAAGTGGCAACACTGCGAGACAGTGACCTTGAGCAAGTAAACATTTCGCCATTTTTGCAACCATGGATCAGTGGAACGGACAACAACGTGCGTTAGCAGCAGTCAATGAGAAATCTCAACAGCAGATTTCAAGAATGCATTCGTACAGGAGGACGCCATCTACAAGACGTAATTTTAAAAAAATGAAAATTTCATCATTGTTTCTTAAATGGCATGTTTTAAGGTTTCAATTACTATGAATAAAATATTTTTCTTCCATCACTCTTGGTTTTGTTGGATTGTTAAAAAGTTCCCGTTTTTTGGGGTCAACCTGCATAATATCCCATTTCCCAAGTGATAATACACATTTTTTAGCTAGGTATATATTTGGAAAAAAAAATTGAGGATTTAATAACTTACGGTACTAGCATATGCAATATCTATGTGATTCGGCGTTGTCAGTTTTCTTTTGGTCACAACAAATTATCACATTTTGGATAAACATTTCTGGTTATTATTAAGTAGATTTTCAATAGTTTAGCACAATGTTATATGTATTCACATAGGAAACAACTCTTATTTGTCACCATAAGTCACAAGACGTCTCTATGTTCGGTGTGTTTAAGTCCGACTCCAAGCTCCATGTTTCAGGGCTGGAATCGAGATATCAGTGATAATTTCAGACTTGTATTATACGTTTGAGGAGGCACGGAGGAGTAATGGATAGCGGCTCGGACTGAAAAATCGGAAAGCCGAGTTCGAATTCCAGAGGAATCCATTATATTCATTTACGTGCTAATACCCTTGGGAAAGGCATGAATCCTTTTTTTCTGAGGCTATGGGTAAATAGCAGGACAGTGTGTTTGAGGTTAGTGATTGCATGTATCTAGTGACTGGGGTTCGTCAGGGTTAGCAAACTTCTCTTTAGAACTTAACCTTTCAGTGTTAAGCCGCAGTGTGATTTGGAGTGCATTTTCGGGTATAAAATTAGCCTAAGAATCCGAAAGATACGCTAATTATAATAGAATTATAATTAGTGCCTGTTCATATCGTTAGCTGCTATGGATTAAAACTTAGAACCTATAGATTTTATGAATTAAATTTAGACTTGAATAAGAGGGGGTTACAAAGGGGAAACGTTTGAAAAAAAATTTTATTGAATATGGTAGGAATATTAATAAAAAAATCATTGAAAGATATTAAATATATTTAGACTATATTTAGACTGAAAAAAAAATTATTTTCATTTTTTTTTCTATTACTGGACGGGGTAACATTTCGCGGGTTTGAACATTTCGGAAAGGGAGGGTACTAGACATGTTCGAATTGCATTCTGTAAATTTGATTTAAAGTTTCTCAATACACAACACGACGATTGCCTGCCAATCCTAAACAGTTTATAGTTGCATTTTTTTTTTAAGTTAAGTTAATGTGAGATCAAAAAAAAGCAATTTCAACTTCCAAATACGGATCTCAGATATTTCAGTAAATCTGAAGATTTGCAAGCTGGAATGTGCCAAACTCCCACTGACTGAAATATATATATATATATATATATATATATATATATATATATATATATATATATATATATATATATATATATATGTATATATTAGTGTAGATCAGAAAAATAAATACGTTACGTTTAGATAAAGGAGGACGATTTTATTTCATATATCTAAATATAAACACATACACACACTTACATGTTATACACAATTTTTAAGAGGCTTATATATCTATCTTATCTTGTGGAATATCTATTTAATAATATACATACATACATACATACATACATACATATATATATATATATATATATATATATATATATATATATATATATATATATATATATATATATAGATAGATAAGTTATACATATATATAGATATAGATATAAATATATATAGAGATATAAATATGTATATAGACAGATGTAAATATATATATATAATATGTATATAAATATATTTATATATAAATATATATATATATATATATATGTTTATAAATATATTTATATATAAATATATATATATAAATATATTTATATATAAATATATTGAGAATGAAATGGAACTAATGTCATTAATTTAATTACGAAATTAAATTCGAAGCTTTTCGCTTCCATTTTTGAAACATGGTTAGAACTGTGTAGCGAAAAACATATTTTAAATCAATTAATTTATAATATTAATGCTCTGTGTATTTACATTGAGCACTATTTTGTAAAAGAAAAATATCTATAAAAATACCGGATTATATATCTTGCTGTTCTTTTTTTTTTTTATATACATACATATATATATATATATATATATATATATATATATATATATATATATATATATATATATATATGTATGTATATATGTATGTATATATATATATATATGCGTATGTGTGTTTTGGAGCGTGCGATATCATCGATACTAGAGTTTTTGTTCAAATTGTTTAAATGAGAATTTTGTTTGAATTCCCAAAAGTTATATATCCACGAAATTTTCTTGTTATGCGTGTTTATCAGTTAAAGTAAAATGGGCTTACATATAATCCAATTCTAAGAGTAAAAATTTCTAATTAGTTTTTCAGAGAATTTTAAATTCTCATTATTACTTTCCTGTGGATCTAATGTCGGTAATATATTAGAGTGTGTAGCTTATATTTTATATCACAAAGAAACAGATTATACAAAGAATTCAATAGCAATGCTAATGTTATTCATGGCGAGTTCACTTTCAATTGTCACTATTTTCAATGCCATTAATAGGGAATAGCCTATTTCGGCAGGCTAAGATATCGGTCATCTGTCTTATCAACCCCGGTGTGGACTGGGTTCGTATCTGTACCATTAAGGAGGGAATGAGATTTTAACTGTGAAAGCTAAAAATCAACCTGTCGAAAAAACTTTAATTTTAATGTTTCAGTCAGACGAAATGCACGAGCCAGGGGTCAGGGAAGTGTGGAAGATATTTATCTTAAATATTTATCGAATTAAACCTGGATATTTATCTTATGACATTAATTTCGGGTTATATCAAGAATGAAATATTAATTTAAAATTGAAAGAGGAATAAAAAGAGATCTTAATGTACATTTAAAATATATAGATAAATGGATGTAAAGGATTAATGGAAAGAGAGTTGGGGAGATCTTAGATTAGGGGAAAGTTTATAGATCATAATTAGTATAGTGTAAAGATGTTATAGATGGGAAATACAGAAAACTAGAATTAGTTACAAAGTCGAAATTTGAAGAGTTAGAGTGGAGTGAATATTATGGAAATATAGTAGCTAATTAAGTTTAATTAGTTCCATAATGGAAAGTTGAATTTGTTTTTATGTCGACATTTTAACACTAATTCATTCCTCTGATTCAATAGTTGGCTTTGATTATTGTATTTTATAATTCTTTTCTACTAAACCTAAGTCAAATGTAGATATATATATATGTGTGTATGTGTATATATACATGTATGTATCGATAAGTATATATATATATATATATATACATGTATGTATATTATCTATCTATCTATCTATCTATCTATCTATATATATATATATGGTTATATATATACGTATATACTTTCATGAAATGGATTAAAATATCAATAAATTGGCAATAAACTTTTATTCAGAGATCTTCCGAGCAACGCCGTGTATCCTCATTAGTATATATATATATATATATATATATATATATATAAATCCTTGGAATATCTTTGAATAATAGTTTTTTATTGACAATTTATTTATATCTTTCAGCCATCTCATGGAAAAATAACTTTTATTCAATTCTGAAAAAAATTGCTTTAATTTCGAAATTTAAGCAAGCATACGAAATTTAGAACAGTTCAGTATCAAACATAATAGTTGTCTGTTATATTTAACAATATATGTTTAAATAATGATCTGCTGCCCAATACATGAAATACAACATATATATATATATATATATATATATATATATATATATATATATATATATATATATGTGTGTGTGTGTGTATAAATTTAGATATATGTATGTGTGTGACAGAGAGTTTTACTGGATTAACTAGCGTCATTTAATAAAATCGTTTTTTTTCACTGATTTCATATGAGCATGTATGTGATTTTAAGTCTCTCTATATTGTCTAGATATTATTGTTAATTGTTTTTAAAAATGAAAATTAAAGAAGTTAAACCTCATTTTCGATATATACCTTTGTATTTGGAGAAAAGGAAACAGCATACAGACGCTTAAACATCGACTGTAATAACAGACAGGATAACCAAAAAAAAAAAAAAAAAATAGTCACATATGTTACACGTATTTGAATGGGCACAAACCAATTCGTCTGGTCACGTAAATTAACTTTTTTTTTTTTATTACCGTATGTACTCGAGTACAGTACAAGTTTTTATCATGAGTTTGTTTTCCGCAATTTTTTTGAAGTGTTTAAAAATAATGCTTTTTCGGTAATTGGTTGCACTGAGACGATAAAATTAATGCCTTTTCGGTGACCGTAACGTACCTGGTCGTTCTACATTTTCATGGTACCTTTGGCGAAACTTAACGGTACATTTAAGTTCTTTTAATCTGTTGCTACATGTACAGCAAAACGTCATTCACTATGCGTGCGCTTAAAATCTATAAATACCGTATAATTCAAGAATTTACAGTATTCTTTTTCATTTCTCCAATTAGCGAATTTAAGATATTTCCTATAAATTCTTCATTTATATAAGGTATTTGTTGATCTTAAATGGCATATATAGTGGATGATATCTTGCTCTTCCTGTAGAGGCAAAAGGGAAGAAACTTAGGCTAAGTAGGAGGCAGGTGCAGAATGAAGGAGCTACTGTAGTCAGGTATGAACGAAAACAAAATTACGGTATCTAAATCTTATAAAATATTTTAGGTAATTGATTTTTTTTATCGCCATTTTGTGGGTAGTTTTGAACAAAAGCAAAGATTGAAGACCACGTATTTGCTGTTTGTGTCCGGGATGGTACCCAGTACTGCACAATAAAGATTGAAGACCATTTATCTGCTATAAAATATGCCCCGGATGATATCCAGTACTGCACAAAAAAAAGACTGAAGACCATCTATCTGCTATAAAATATGCCCCGGATGATACCAGTACTACAAAAAAAACACTGACCATCTATAAATAAAATATGTCGCGGATAATGCCCAGTACTGCACAAAAAAAAAAAAAAAAAGAATGAAGACCATTTATTTGCAAAAATATGTCCCGGATGATGCTCAGTACTGCAATATTTGACTACGGTAGTCCGACTAGTATTGTTCAGAAGGTGGGGTCTCTTATTATACACGATCTATAAAAAAATTAGAATTAAAAGAAAAAAATATCAGGTGTTGAACTATACATGAAGTAGTTTTATACACGAGTAAATATCGACCTAAAATTAAGAAAAGCCTTTTATTTTGATTTACAAAATCTGAACAAATATGTTTTCTCTCGATCAAAAAACGATTTTAATTAAAGAAATCAAGCCTCTTCATTGACACTGACGATTCTGACATTAAATAAGGGTTGATATATCGTTAAATTTCCCAACTTTACTTAACCATAAGTGATAAAAGTCTCCTCGAATATACGGGCGTCTATCGGGACAGCTTAAGTATAGGTTAAATGTGTATACCAAAAGTGTGTAAGTTATGTTAAACATATATTCTTAATAGTAAATTAGCGCCTTATTGGGGTTTTCTAAGCGTAGTTTAGACGTGGCACAAGGCCGAAAGTGCGTAGCACCCAGTGAGGATCAAATTCACTACTTTGTCGTAATTGATCTAGCAAGACAAGCTTGCTCACTATTACAACGTCGAAGTGGCCTAAATGATTTTCTAAACGTAGTTTAGATGTGGCACAAGGCTGAAAATGAGGAGCACCAAGAGAGTTTGGAATTGACTACTCGTTAACCATTACACCATGTAGAAGTGGCCTAAATCATTTTCTAAATGTTGCTTAGATGTGACCTAAAATTGAACTCACTACTCGGGCGTAATTGATCCAGCAAGACATGCTTGTTAACCATTGCACCGCGCCAATGTTCCCAAAAACTAGCGTCTTATGAAGAGGCAACACTTTAGTTAATAGTAATGAACAATGCATAATCTGAGAATTTCAAAGACTATAGAAAAAGAAAGAAGTTTAAAAATACTGAAAATAAGACTCCCAATCATGGAGTTTGTTTGAACTAACAACCTGGATATTGCTAAGGAAAGAATGATGGTGGGAGGGGGGAGAGAGAGAGAGAAAAAGAGAGGGAGAGAGATAAAGAGGGAGAGAGAGGGAGAGAGAGAGATACAGAGTTGAGAGAAGCAGAGAAATTATTCAGTCTAATCATACAGAGAGATGACTGTGTCGCTTTATCAACAGAAGCAGCAAATACATCCATCTTCCTCCTCCTTTCCTGTGCATCGGATCTTTGTTTAGCTGATAAGTGCATGTGTACCACACTGAGTTCTTTTGAGAGGCCGACGTAAACCGAAAAAGTTGTTTTAAAAAAGTGTAAAAATAAAATTTAAAAAAAAAAAAATAAGTAAAGCTCGCGCGTGCGCACACACACACACACACACACACACACACACACACAACTCCGATTTTTTTTCTCTCCCCTAAACGAGGCATTAAGTAGACTGTACAAAGAAATGTAAACCAAAGGAAGTTGTTTATCTTAACCATGAAGAAATAATTTTAAGCAGTGGCTCCTGAACAAAAAAAGCGGCTACTTATTAGAGCAGACTTTGCTAGAAAACATAGCAACATATATATATTGTTCTTGGAAACAAAATCCGTTTATTTACGGTGTAGATCCTCACAAGAAAACAGCAAGCTATAGATTTTTCTTCTGAACAAAAATCCGGCTGCATCAGGCGCAGACGTTCGTAAGAAGAGCAGAACAAACTGAACTCTTTCAGATCCATAATGATTGCAGGATTCACTCTATGTATAATCAATAACCAAATAAACTCTCCTGTGGAGTATAAGACCACAGCATCACGACGCTCACGACGTATGACTGAGTAGCAAACAGTTTTTACGGGATTTGTTTGCTAGTCACACACCCAACCGATTTTGAATTCTAAGTAGTCCTTCTAGATGTACGTACATTAACACTGAAGATTCACTTTTTTTAAAAATCATTTCACTACAAAGCAAGGCGGTAATGCGACTAGTAAGGAGGTTACAAGGAAAGTGAAAGTGAAAGAGAAAGCTGGGAATAGGGAGGAGTGAGAAAAGGACAACATCGATCAGGGTTCAAGAAGACAGAAGATGGCGATTGATTTTGCATTTACATTTTTGATGATTGTAGTTAACAGGGAAGCAAGGAAACGGAAAAGAGTTCCACAGGTGAGAAGTGCGAGAAAAGAAACTGTTGGAGTAGAAGTGGTGGTTACATTAAGCTATATCAACAGTAAAAGGCTGGGAACTAGATGCACGCTTAAATTTATGTAGTCGGGGCAGCAAGGAAAAAAAAAAAAAGAAAAAACTCGTTCGAGCAGTTGCCATGAAAATATTTTTTAGAAAAGACAGAGGGAAGCTACGTCACATCGGTGAGAAAGTGACTTAAATTGAGACGTCTGATCTGGATCGATTACATGACAGATCCTTCTTTGGATTTTGTCGAGCCTCTCTAGATATGCACAGGAAGCACCAGGCCAGATATGGCAGCGCTATTCAATGCACGGACGAATGGTAGATTTGTAAATGTGAAAGCTGGATTCTAACGAGAAAATATTTGCTGGCACGACACAGTGATCCAACTTTCCTTGCACTGGAAACGGTTACTAATTCGATGTAGTCGAAAATCAATCAATCAATAAATAAATTCTCCATTGTTTTCTCTTCCCCCTAGCTATGGGTTCATTAGTAAAACTGGTACTACTAAAATATCATTATCACCGAAGAAAAATTCTTACTATCTCAAAATATTTTCTGGCTTTAAATAACCCGCAAAAGATTGATAAGCCGTAAAAAAACTAATCAACCAAATGAAACCAAACCGAAATATATTTCGGCTTTAAATAAATCACACAGGGTTGATAAGCCGTAAGAAACAAAAGCAATTAATCAAAAGCACATATCACAACACATTCATCATAACTATTTTAACAGTAGTAAGTCTCTATCTTAACTGGTGCTCCGGCATTTGTACTGGGAGATATTTAGTTTTATTTGAAATCTGAACCATTTCAGGCATCGATGTCAACTATAAAGAAACGCTTTGGAACTTCGAAAAAATTCTTAAGTTCAGGCTCTTTTGGGGAGCAGGCCAAAATTACGTTAAAAATAAGCTAA
This sequence comes from Acanthosepion pharaonis, assembly GCA_903632075.3. NCBI lineage: Eukaryota > Metazoa > Mollusca > Cephalopoda > Sepiida > Sepiidae > Acanthosepion > Acanthosepion pharaonis. Next base: position 842,985 of record CAHIKZ030001314.1, read on the forward strand.
AGGAAGAGCCCGACATTCAAATTACAAATGGGAGATACCAAAATAAACCAACTACAAGAATTTAAGTATCTGGTGAGTACTTTAACAGAGGACGGAAAGCGCGACGCCGAAATCTGAAGTCGAATTGGGATGGTGAAATGTGCCTTCCAAAAGCTAAGCAAAATATTAAGAAACAGGAAATTTTCGTTAGAAACAAAGAGTACTGAAGAGTTACATAACATCACTTATGCTATATGGCAGTGAATGCAGGACAATATCCTCAGAGATGACGTGACGGGAAGCAACAGAAATCTGTTTCTACAGAAAGATGCTTAGAACACCATGAACTGAACATGTCAGCAATGACGAAGTTTTAAGTAAAATGGAAACAAAATGGACACTTTATACTTAACATCAGAAAGAGACAGCTGAAGTTACTCGAGCTCATAATGAGAAAAGAGGTCTTGGAAAATTTGATATATTGAAGACAAGAAGGACAGAGGAAAGCAACGTATTGTCTATCTACAAAGCTTGTGTAATTGGTTGGCATTATTGCAACTTCTATGGCTGGTTGTTTCAATGTAGAAGGATTGATTATACATGGTTTTCTGACAAACCAGAATTTGCTAGGATTAGTGGTGAGAGACAAACACTGATTTGGGAATGATGCAGAGAATAAACAAATAGCGAAAGACGTAAATCAAAGTTATCTTGTTACACTTTAACTTTCAAATATCCCAGTTGTTATTAACGGCTGCTTTTTTTTTTGGTTCGAGTTAATTTAAGTCTTACCAGAGATCAGCTTTGTTACTGCTGTTTTAATCATTAGATTGACAAAGCTGTTACTCGCATTTTTTAGACAGAATCTCTCGTACATATAAATTCATAGCCTCCTGATTCAGTCACGCTTTCCTTTCATCTAAATTGTGTACGTAGTCTTAAAAGGTGCAAAAGGTCCAATGTGCAGGAACGTAGGAAGAAGATGTAATGCATTTATCTGCTGCTTCGTGTGGCCTGTTGATAAAAGACTCTGTCTATGATTAAATTGAACTAGATTTAATCCGTGAAAAATCTTAATTCTGCAGTTAATTATTGAATGAACGTAACTAAGACGTAACTAAAAATTTAACGGCGATAGAATAAACCGAGTTTATTTTCAAGCATCAGACGTGCAAATTTTAGTTAGGCGTCTGCTTGTAACGTTTTTAATAAGATCCCAAAACTGTAATATATATATATATATATATATATATATATATATATATATATATATATATATATATATATGTTGGGTATACGACAAATACACTAACAAGAAGGCTTACACTGCTCATGTCTGATAATTCGTCCATTGCAAGACATCTACAACAACATTCCTGTCCACATTCAGAATATAAAAAATTACTAATCGACAGCACAACTATCCTACACCATGAAAACAACAAATTTAGATTACAGAGACTAGAAGCAAATTTTAATAAAAAATTAAAGCAGGCACTGAACAGAATCAACAGAATCAATAAATAAGAAAAGGTTAAAAGAATAAAATTATCGGCAAAATGTGGTTAAAAATGTTTGAATGATAAATAACAGGGAAAGAAATAGGCCATACTGAACCAAAAGTCATCGCTAAACGAAACAAATATTACGACTCGAAATGCATGTCTCAGAATTTAATTCCTCTTTCATAAAAAGAGGAATGTTACCCTTAAATATAAATATATTATTATTGATGCCAATACATTGCATTAAACGTTGCTAATATAACAATTTCTAGTGATAACACTTATTTTAGAAGTAAAACAATCGACATATCTTTAGAAAAAAATGATATGTGTATTAATAATTACATATTGTAAATGCATAATAATTTAACAAAATTATAATATAATAAACAAAGAAAAATATGAGGAAAAAAACGGATAATTAAAATTAAAGACTTCAGTTTTAAAATACGGCATCACTTTCTCTATCTGTTCACTCGGACATCAGCGTCTAATATCTCGCTTGTCTCAATCCCCTTTGTTCCAACGACCG
>CAHIKZ030001314.1:850000-855000 GCA_903632075.3 Acanthosepion pharaonis
TAGACATTGAATAAATAGCACAATACAGTAATTAAAACTCATTATAAAAATATATATATATACCGATTTTGTTTGCCTTCTCTTCATTTTTGTTTCCCAACACTTTTTTTTTATTTATCAAGACGGCCACATTTGTTGATTTCCCAGTTTATTCACCGATTCCTCTCTTTGCTCCATTCCTTCCTTCTCAGGTAGCAATGCTATTTACCCCACCACCCTTCGTCAGCAGCTGAACCAAGCCTTTACTTTCGGGCGAATTTTTTTTAGCAACATTCTATTTTTAGTTGCCCGGCCACTAGTGCCAGTTAAGTCAAGCGGTGTTGTGAGCGAGCGGCCGGCAGTTCTCAATGTCTTAGGTTGCCGCGTTTCAAGTTACCGAAGTGGTTGTTTTTGTTTTTTTTTTTTTTTTTTCCTTCTTTCTTTTCTCTCAGGAGCATTGCAAATGGACGACGAAAATATGCTCTCCTTTTCGGCTGCATTCCGAATGATACGAAAACGTCGGAAATGATTCGACATTTTATTTGCAGAATGTAATAAGCATTTATTGAAGCATTTTTAGCGCATTTTTTTTTTTTTAAATGGTGAGCGATTATTATGAAAGAAGGTCATGTTTACGGAATAACTTTTAGTCAAGTTTCATTTTGCCCTAACTATTGTAATATGCATATAGAGGGTGCGATGGATAAATGGTCGTCGAAATTACGCAAAATGAAATTAACTCTGACACCTCAAAATTACACAAAAATATCTTGAAATATAAAAGAGTAAACTTATTCAATAATATCGCAATTGGCTTCAACCACGGCCGCCAGACGACTTCGGAATCTCCTGCAGCTCTTCTGGACGGCCTCCTTGTTTAAGTAGGTGAATGCCGCCATAATCGTTGCCTTCAGTTCATCTTTGGTGTTACCAGGAGTTTTGTTGGTCTCTCGCTTAACTGCGTCCCACACATAATAATCAAGGGTGTTGCAGTCTGGGGAGTTAGGTGGCCAGATGTAAGTGATTATGTGCCCGCAGAAATTGCCTAACAGCTATGACTCGGTTCTCACGTTTGTACCTTTCAGCAGCCACCCTCTTGACCCAGGGCAGCACTGCCTCCTCAAGGCACGATGTTGGCCTCCGTGTTGAGTCGGAGGGCCTCAGCAACAAATCCGGTAGTTCTTTTCTTATCACAAATAATCAGAGTGAGTTTTCGGAGCTGCCGTAACTTCTTAATCACCATTAGACTCATCCAACTCTTTCCGAATCATATGAACTGTCCTTAGATTGGCATCCAAACACTCTGAAATGTTAGTATTGGAGATTTCGGCGCGAATGCCAAGCAGTACAGCATGCCGTTTCCAGATTTCTAGCGGAGTGAATTACGTCATGGTTCTATTTTTCTCACAGACGGTATTGAACTGACCCTAGTATTCTGTGCAGTCGACAAAATAAAAACAAAGAACGAGTATGTAAAATATATAAAATGGCGAAAATTTACCAATCTCACCTTGTAGTTATCAGTTATAACACTCTTAGAGGAGGATAAAGAAATTGAACATAGAATAGGATAATTTTAGATGCTAAAAAACACACACATTAAAGCGGTCGTCCTACCGCCATGGGGTTGGTAGATAAGTAACAACGTCTTTTAATAATCCTACTAATAATCCTACTCTATAAACCCCTTTCCACAGATTTTCCTAGGAAAGCACGAAACAAAACGCTACAAATATCAAGATAGTTGACACACACACGCATACATATATGTATAACTGGCCACTCATATTCAAGGATATCTGTCTAATAGGGCGGCTAGCCAATCCCTATTGCAGACGCTTGCACAGGCATATTTGTGTTTATCCAAGACCCACAGATCCCACCTGTGGTTTATACTGCCACTATGCAGTATATATATATATATATATATATATATATATATATATATATATATTAAATTAATTGATTTAAAATATGGTTTTTCCGCTACACAGTTCTAACCATGTTTCAAAAATGGAAGGTAAAAGCTTCGAATTCAATATTGTAATTAAATTAAAGACATTAGTTCCATTTCATTCTCAAGCGAATTTTGGAGTAACATCGAATTATATATCTTACTGGTCTTTCGTTATATATAAGCCCACCTGTGTTTTTATACTTCAACTCGGTTGAGCAGACCTTAGTTACATATAACTTTATATATATATATATATATATATATATATATATATATATATATATCTGTGTTGGTGTGGGTGTAAAAATTTCAGATAGAATATATCTGTAAAAAAGACAGTATGAAAAAAAAGGCAAAAGGGAAACTTATCTAAGCTAAAATAAGTTTTCCATTTATTTTTTCATATATATATATATATATATATATATATATATATATATATATATATATATATATATTAATTGAATGCAAACTCTATCCATTTCTATGTTGTTTACACAATATGAGTCTGGAGAGCCACTGAACCCAGAAGCTTACTGCATGAGATTGTTGAAAGTAGATGACGGTTGATCCGAAACTTGAATAGGTTAAAACAGCGTGTTCTTTGTGAAGAGCTTCTTCCCACAAACCGCTTCATTTGGAATGGAACTTACTTCTTAAAAAATGGAATACGATGAGAATGAAGCTGATTTAACCTAGTTTACAGGACATGGCGGGTCTTGGTTGTGAATGACTGAATTGGTGAAACTCAGGAATATCGCCGGTCAGAATATTTCCTATGGAGTAGCGAGAGTATTGTGGGAAATAATCCATCGCCCACAAGTACGCGTAGAAGGCTTTTGAACTCTGTGAAAGTCTGGAAAGTAAAAATTGGGCAGCTCCAGTCCAGATATCGCAGCACTGCTCCGTTTTGAAGATTGCTGAAAGGTGATCTGACTACCTTTACATTCTCCATCCGTGCATCTGGCCTTGTACCGTGCATCTGGCCTTGCTAAGCCGTCGGAGCGATTTAGGATTATAGAAATCAGCGAAGCAAGTTCAAATTCCGACAGAGACTGTTTACGTTCACCTCGAATCTATGCGCTTGGAAAATGTATCCAATTCTCTGCTAACTTTGTTCCGTCGCCAGGTCTCTTGATAAAACGTCTCGTGTAGATAAAAGACTGATTTTATTACGTTCTTCCATATTATAATGTCTTAACCCAACTATTCATTTCATTGCTTGCAGATTATTCAGGCACTATTTTTACCGATGTAACATTCTGTGCCCACTAAAATGGATGTAACGGATATCGGCTCGGAATGAGAAATCTGAGAGCCGAGTTCAAATTCCGATTGAGTTCACTGGATTCACTTATGAGCAAATAACCTTGGAAAAGGTATGAAACCATCTCTTCTCGCCACAGCTGTGAGTAAATAACATCTCAATCCAGCCTGGAAACTTGGCTCCGTCTGGTGTATCTTCCTCATGATAGACCACTACTGTTAAGGCTGCAGTATATAAGTTGCGCCTACGACCGTCATGTGTTACGTGGCTAGTGATCGCGACAGCTAGGTATAACTATATGTACCTAGTATGTTGTTATTTTTTAAATTTTTTTTTTAAGCGTTTCACCCCAAGCAAGGCAGGAAGCCATTAGGACGCAAGGGGTTACAGAAGATTTGAAGCAAGATCAGATAGGAGTGATAGAGGAAAGGATGAGGAGAAGGATAGTGGATAGATCAAGGTAACTAGAGATTAAATTATGTGGAATAATAATCAATTGGTTCCTTAGAAATTACTTTGTTTACGTTTCGGATGCAAAAAAAAAAATGAGTTTAGGATCTGAACGAGAGGATGGTTATTGAATTTTTCCGCGAGGCTATTTCTGGCTGAGCGGCCTAAAGCAGTTCGGATTAAAGCAGAACCATTTTCGTAGACCAACGGTTATAAGCGGCTTCGAGCAAATGAAGCTTCTAGGTCTTAGCGGGAGCCAAACTTCTTCGCACCTCGTGAATTGGCGTCACAGAACCACACACATCTGAACCGTGCAAATACAATATCCAAGTGTAGCTCGATTCAGTAAATGATGAACCAATACTTTTGTATCTGTCTATATTTTCTGAGATGAGGATTATGTATACTATTTACATTATTCGGACTATTGTCTTCATCTTTGTTGCCATATTTATCACAACGTTTCGGCCGATGTACGCTCTGGCCTTCATCATTCCAAAGACCTGAAGAAGGCGGGAGCGTACAACGGCGGAAATGGGATAAATATGGCAACCAAATGAGGACAATTGTCCGAATAATGTAAATAGTTTAAATACTTTTGTGTATTCAACACACACAGGCCTGTTTCGTAATGATTCGTTAATTGAACCAAGTAAATTCAAGATCTTTTTTTGTTATTGTCTGAACAGTTTCTGTCGTTTATTGCTAATGTTTCGGGTGTTGCTAAAAATAATTTTCCAAATCTCGTTCATCGAGACGTTAGCAACAGATTTCCTTTTGTTTTATTCATTTCTTGTCTTTCTTTCTTCACCCGATCTCTTTTCTTTCTTTTTTTTCTTTCTGTTTTCCTTTCTTTCCTGTTACTATTCGTTCTTTTCATATTTCCTACTTTCTACTTTGGTTTTTAGCGAGTGGAGCCTGAGAGTTTAGATAAAGATCACCCTTTTTCAGACATTGCGGGCTGGCAATACAGAATCACAAACAAAGAATTATTACAAAATAACAGAAACCACAACACTTGAGGACTACCAACAGTAGTAACAACTAAAATGCATTGCACATGTAACTGGAAGAGAGAAAAAAAATGACATAATTAAAATGTTGACATTCCACACTACTTTAAATAAAAGGTTAGGAAGGAAAACCCCGTCAACACTGAAAAAAGCGATAACAGCTACTGGACTTGAAAAACCTATTCTCAAGAAAAGTATTTTAAGAGAAATGTTTTATAAACTGCTACAAAAAGCCGTACTGACTGATCGGTCAGTGAATGCCAAATGTTTCCTTATAGGGAAACGGTTAATACTACAATTACCATTATGATATATTCTTATTCCTGTCAGTTTT
>CAHIKZ030001314.1:860000-885000 GCA_903632075.3 Acanthosepion pharaonis
AGGGCATAATGAAGGATAGACGGACAGAAGAAAGCAGAGAATAACTAACCTTACGAGCTGTTGTAAATAATTGACAGAAGAGGTATTAGCAAAAAGTCAAACCTTCACAAGAAATACAAAGGACACTATATTGTTGGTGTTATGGTTCAGGTAGAGAACCAAGGAAGAACAACACGAACACAAGAGTAGAAATAACGAAGGTATATTACGCGAAATAATAATACAAGATGTTGAAGGTGTTAGTATGACTGTCAGTCTGGTTTGGAGTGAACTACTATCGGCTCGGCTTGATTCGTACCTCTCTCTTGAGAGGCGTAGTATACATAGTGTTAGGAAGAGTTCATTCTGTAGTTATAGGTAAAGACCCATGACAGTTGGGTGCCCTGATCTCCAACGTCATAAAGGGACACCTCACATAGAAGAAGGAAAAAGACAAGTTTCTTAGCCATCGTTCTAAGTTCAAAGGAGGGTTCGTAATGTAATCGATCCTGGCCTGGTATCTCGACTATATTCACTTTCTCACCGTCGTCACGTGGCTTCCCTATGCCTTTTCAACAAGTATTTTCATGGCAATTGTTCCGACAAGCGGTTTTCCTTAATGCATCAACTACATTAATTTAAGCGTGTTACTCGATTGGCAACTAGGTCTCACCGTTTTAGTGTTGAACTAGCTGGCTGCAATCGTCAGATCTAGTCTAATAGTTTCTTTTCTCGCACTTCTCGGCTGTGGTACTTCCTTCCGATTTCTTGCCTCACTCTCAACTACAATACCCGAGAATGTAAATGCAATGTCAATCGCCATGTTGTGTGTCTTCTTGGAACCTGTTCCTTTATTACTCTTTCTTCTCGCCCCCTCCTCACTAAAATCCCCACATTTTCTTTCAACCCCTCTACCACTCTGAGACCTAATAGTTGGTACCATCAAATAGTACCTGTAAATATTAATTATTTGCAAATATCGGCAGTGAATTGGGGAATATTCTGTCATCATTTCCGCATATGGTGATTTACTAAGAGCAATTTAGAGGTGGCGCAAGTTCGAAAGTATTGGAATACCCTGCAAGGATCAAACGCACTGTATCTATCTCTATTTCTGAGATAAAGTATTGTAATTAATGACATTATTGACATTGTTCGGAATGTTGTCCTCATCTTCATTACCATGTTCACAACGTTTCGGCCGTTGTACGCACCGGCCCTCTTGTGGTGATTGGAATTTCGAACTGAACCCTTTATATCGTCCACCGTGGTAGATTGTCCTAGTTCCACGTGCCATGCCTCTTCTGGATGTCTCAGTTATCTCCCTTTAGCCCAACCCTCCAAGATTTTATTAACCACTGTCGTAGCCAGGTATTGAACTCACAACTTTTCGGATTAAGTCACTGGATTCAACCAGCGTTTTTATCCACTGGGCCTCAAGATCACATGGCCCAGTGGATAAGAGCGGTGGACGAAATTCCAATCCCCTGAAGAAAGCCGAAGCGTACAACGGCCGAAACGTCGTGTACATGGCAATAAAGATTAGGACAGCAGTCCGAACAATGTAAATAATGTAAACAATGTTCAGTTGTAATATCGAGGCTAATTAGCTAATCATTAAACCACGTCGAAGAGCTCAAATAGGGATTTTCTAAGCATAGCTTAGAGGTGGCACAAGGCCGAAAGTAGTGATTACGCAGTAAAGATCGAACTCACTTTTCATTCTTAATTGGTCTAGCGAGGTAAGCTTGCTAAACATTAAACCAATTCTCACTAAAGTCTTCTCATTCTCTTTCACTCTCTGCAGCTCCCGGAGTTCTAGTGGCATTGTCGCCTTGCTTGAAGTGAACTGATTAAAACGAGAATTGTGAAGGTTCAAACTTGCTTTACTTGTAGCAGTCTGAGAGATTAACTAACTAATCAACAACCAGAAGCATTCACCTATAGAATATCGACATGTACTTCTTTTTTTCACATTTTAAGAAACAGTGAACTTTTTCCCTATCGATTGATGAATCAAAGTGACAAATAAAATAAAAAAAAAATAAATTAAAAACGCAAACATATAAAACAATAATAATAAAAAAAAATATGTTGCTGACTTAAAGGTTACACGATTGAGTAACATTTTATCGATTCTTTTAAACTTCTACTGGCAACTCTGGAAGACAAGCTGTCACATTCTGAAAATTCTAAAAAAAAAAAAATGATTAGCAAATGGAGATCGATACAGAAATTTTGGATCAAGGATGTTTCCCGTCAAATATCATGATCACACAAGATAAAAAAAAGCGTGAGTAACTTCGGTAAATAAGTGTTAGTGTAAGAAATTGCATTGGAAAATTGTTGGTTGGTGTTATTTAGCTGCATATCAATCTCTATGGGTTATTTAATGCTGAAATCTAAATATTTTATATGCAATTTTATGTCTTCAACTACAGATATTTTGTAAATAATCTTATACTCATAGGTTGGCTGGTTGATGTTATTTAGCGGCATATCAACCTCTATGGGTTATTTAATGCTGAAATTTAAATATTTTGGAAGCAATTTTATGGCTTCAGCAATAGATATTTTGTACATAATTTCAGAGTAAATGTATTTTTTTTTTAGATATTTAGTTTGTAGATAAAATGCATTATTGGTATTTTTTAATAAAAATGCATTGCTGGTAATTTTACTATAAAATGTATTCTAGATACTTTGTTAATGTTGTATTAATTGTTATTTTGCTATAAAATGTATTATTGATCATTTTCCTGTAAAATGTATTGTTGATAGTTTTTTTATAAAAAAAAAATATTGCTGGTATTTTCAATACAAAATTGTACAACAAGGGAGAATATATTATTGATTAATTAGTTGTTATTTTTTATTAAAGTTTTAAAAAATCAGAAAGATCTTTTTAAAAATGAGACCAAACATGGAGTATTGCTGCTATATGTGAGCTAGAGCTGCCAATCCTCGCATCTTAGCCTTGATAAAGAACAAAAGCGTTTACACGACCTTATTGGTGATTTCCCACCCTACAACCACTTTCCCGCAGACGAAACACTGCTAGCCTTTCGCTATCCTATCCCTATTTTTTGGCAGACGTGTTACAATCCTCATTTCTACTGGTACAGACATTTTCAGCCAGGAACCGCCAAGCCCCGCACCCAGAGTCGACTCATCCTTGTCCCCTTCGTATTCTATACATTCCATTCTGATACTTTCTTCCGCAGAACTGTTATGCTGTGGAACAGAAACCAGAGAGAATGCTTTTGCAATCACGACAATCTTAACCTATTCAAGTCTCGGGTCAGCCGTTATCTATCCTACATATCCCTGTCCTGGGTATGAGAATAAACTACATCGGGCAGCAAGGCCGTTGATCGGGAGATTGGAGGTTTTGAGGACCGTGTAACCACCTCTTAATTGTTGTTGTTCCCAGGTCGACCCTGACCCGGGGTGGTAGCACCTGATAGGGTCCCAGCTATGGGTAAATAATGACCCTCATCCTTGTTGGGGCCACCCACCTTCTCATCAGAATGGACTGATCTCTCTACTACTAATAGGACAGTTCTATAGAGTTCTGTGAAGATCAGGTGACCATCACACTTCCGTCTCTCTACAGTATTTTTCCCTACGTATGTGTTTGTCCTTATTTCAATACACGCACGCGGAAACACTCAACATCTCAACAATCCCCGCCCCCCCAAATCAATCAACAGGTTATTTTTATAGTAAAATGATCAACAATACATTTTTATAGCAAAATGACAATCAATACAACACTAAAAATATATGAGAATACAAGTAATACATATTTTTATAAATATATTACCAACAATATATTTTTATAGTTATATTATCAGCAGTACTTTTTATGATATACAAACTACGGTGAAAGTATAAAATTAGATACAAACTATTTAGATTTCAGTATTAAATAACCCCTAGAGGTTGATATGCAGCTAAACAAAACCAACCAACTTACATATCCTTCTAATATGCGCTTATTCCTCCTTTAACGCCTTTACACCAACCTTTCTTACTAACCCTCTACCTTGAGTGACTCTTGTGCCATCTATTGGCTTTGGCTTTGGCTTGTTAGAATTTTTGGGTACTATGTACTAGTGAGCTAGCCAAAATGAGCTGACTCATTTTATAGTTCACGAATAGAAGGGTTAACCAATCAAAAAGCTCAAAATATTCAAATCGACGTGTATAAAGGCAGCCATTTTGTTTTTTTCTCCCAAAATATCTTCACTGCCAACCTGATATCGAAGACTTAAAGAATTACTTAACAGCTGCTACTTTCTCCGAATCTTCACTGCCAACCTCTGATATTGAACACATTACGGACTTCACTGGTTTCTATATTCAGAGACTAAGGCAAACATGGTCAACATGGCTATCAGTGGTGTGAGGGAATAATGAATAGCAATAATGGTTTGGTAACATTTCTATCAATAATTCAAAATAAATTTTGGAGTGTCGCATTTTAGCATGAATATATTCAGTGATTTGAATCGAAGACAGACACACATTGGCCACTTAAAATAATGACGCAACACAATCTTCCTACTTTCGATTTAATATAAACGATGCAGAAGAAACGCTTCAAATATAATAGTAAGACATTAGATAAATGAAGACTCCATTGCCACTGTTCTTACTATTATTTGGAGGGGTGTTTCTGGGAGGTATATGTAGGAGGTGTTTCTTCCCCACCCTGTGCATTATATAGTACAAGACGAAATCAGAATCAACGAACGAGTCTTAGAGTCGCACGCAGTTGAAAACTATATCGATTCAAAGCATTGTGTTAAACAGGCAGCAAAAATAGCATGAGTTAATCGCGTTATACAGCGATAATAATAGCGTGGGTGTATTTTTGCAGAGGTAACAGAGGATGTGGCTTAGTTGTTATTGAGGATTTAAAACACACATCCGCGAAACGTTGGTTAAACGTGGAAGGATGGGATTTTCGTTGCCTGGTATCGGGTCGTTATTTTTCCGAAAATATCTGCGCTAGAAACGATCGACAAATCACTGGTCAAGGGATTGTCCGAAACCGAAGAAATACAAAAAAAAAAAAAAACAAACAAAAAAAAAATAACAATCAAAGAAGTTATATAAAGAAGTTCCTCAAAATGGCTGAATTCAAACAATACCGTATTCACACAAGTTTAGAAATCAAGTTCAATTCCTATTATCGTCTTTCTTTCTTCTCCGCAACATGAAATATTCTTTTTTTTTTGTCCTGCGGCTCTTCTCTCTCTCTTTATTTATTTATCTATCTATCTATCTATCTATCTATCTATCTATCTATCTATCTATCTATCTATCTGTCTGTCATTTTATTACTGTTTATCTCTATTTCTATCACTTTTTCTCTCTACCTTTTATATTTCTTTTACTATGTATGGCACAAGGACGAAAGTATGGTGCACCCAGTGATGATCGAACACACTATTCCCTATTTCCTAACCATTACAGCACGTCAGAGATGCACCAAGTCTTAGATTGGCCTATCTAAGACTTTGGCCTAAGGGGTGAAGGCGTGGAACCCTCAGTGAGACTCGAACTATTTAATTGTAATTGAGCTATGAAGACAAGCATGCTTACCATTATACCACGTAAGTAGAATTAGAATATGATTTCATTTAGTTTTTAGATAATGGAAATGGTAAAACTTGAGTGAAAGACTATTCAATCCACTAGGATAGATTGGTCGAATTACGCTTTTAAATTCTTAGAGAATATACCTTACAAATACATTTATGTCGCTTGTTCGTTTCTTGCACTGAATCAGAGTATTTGATTTTCAACACTACCAGACCTAGCGATTGAACACACAACAACCACAGAACATGATATGGTTAAACCAAGACTTTAATGTAGCAGACCATGTCAGGAACTGAAAGAAGACAGCAAATGGACGTCTGTAAGAGAAACAGTTCAAGGTGTGAGCTATGTAGAGATGAGGTCAAAATCAAGCGGGTAGAGAAGTTTATCTATCTGGATAGTGTTGCAACAGACGATGAAAGATGGGACAAAGAATCTGAAGTAGCATCAGAAGGGAAAAAGATGCCTCCCGGAAACTAAGCAAAGTATTTTGACATAGGACACTTTCGTTTGAGTTCAAGAGAAGAGTGTTGAAATGCTACGTAATGACAATCTTTCTATATGTCTGGGAAAGCTGGACAATTTTCCTCGAAGATGAAGAAGAAATTTGAGGTAAGAGAAATGTGGTTCTACCGAAGGATGCCGAGAATACCGTGGCCAGAAATAACGACACAAAGAGAAGAACTGGGTTAAACAAATATGTTAACAGAAACAGTAGTACAAACATATACAAACGAGAGTGTTACAGCAAGAATGTTCGGTCCGACTGACAGAGTTGACTGCTGGAAACTTCCCTCTCCAAAGGGCAGTAACTGCTCCTATATATATCTGGGAGAGTCCATGCGTGCGTGGGTAAATTACCATAACATAAACTGATGTCTATAAGAAGACATACAAAATATACCGATACAGATATTTTTTCTGGATTTAGGCCCCGATAAAAAAACCAAAAACAAAACTCGTGTTGTGTAAAAAGTACGTATCAATTTTTTTTCTCATTTCATAAAAAAATTGCATTAACAGCTTTTAAACATCACACCGACGATAGACAAGAAATGTGATCCACGTGGAAGTTTTAAAGAAATTGGGAACAAAAAGGACACTTTTTTTTTTTTTTAGAATTATGTTCATTCTGTAGAAGTCCCAAGAGCAACTCGAAGCAGAGAGTTAAAAATATGAGGCACAGTTTATGGGGATATGTGTGAAAGATAATGGTTGACACTAGACTTGTACAGGTTAGAAATTGTAGTGATCGGGGAAGCATCCTCTTGGGAGTCGACTCCACAAACTTATACTAACAATGATAGAGATAGAGATAGAGAGATATGAAATGAAAAAAAAAAAGGTTTATAAAATGTCAAACTTACAGGGCGTACCGAACCACAGGGGTCCAGAGAGAAACAAACAAATTTGTGCGGATAGATGGGAGAAAGGTGACTAACGGGATTGTAAAGGGATAACCGCTGCTTAGAGCTGCAGGAAACTGTGGAGAGATATGATCACCCATGTAACCCTGTATCTGAAGAGACACTGTAACTAAAAGAAGATGCAATCGTCTTAAAGAGCAAGCGAGCATTCAAAGGACTGTCAAGGTCGATTCAATTGAGTAGCGACAAAGACACTCAGTGTGAAATATTGTTTTTTTTTTTTTTTTTCACACGAGAAACATGTATGGATCGTTGGAATTCTAGCGTATGTGTTTTGGTTCCTTAGATATTGAATGTGTTAAAAAAGATGATGGGGTTTTTTGATTTTTATTTATTTATGGAGAATCTTTTATGTATGGTGAAAGAAGGCTTCTAGAAATTAATTGGATGATGATGGTGAATGCACAAAATGTGAAAAAAACGACCCAGCGTAAAAAAAAAAAAAAAATAGAAAAGAAACTTCATCGAACCAAAGTGGGTGGAAACAAATAAAAACAAAACAAGAACGCAACGTTGACTGATTCCATTTTGATGAAACTCGTGGTTAAAGAAAATGCGAAATATTAAAAATAAGATTCATTAAAATAGATAATAATTAGACAAGTTCACATTTTTATTATAAATTCCTTTTATTTTAATTTATTTCAATTTCATTTTATTTATTTTTAAATTAAAACAGATTTCGTTAAGTGTTGAAACTCTAGTCTGCATAGTGACTTAATATCTCTTTCTACCCAGTGATAATTTTCGTATCTGTAATTTAGGCCACTGTCAAGGTTCCGTTTCAAATTCTCCGAGTGAGGATTAAATTATTTGGCAATTTTATCACACGCATTAATTGAAGGCTGACTGCTTTAAAAAATCAGATAAGAGACTTTATCCATCTACCTACCTCTGTTGACATATTCTTATGTTTGTTGGTATCTAGCTATTCTTCTCTATTTCTCTATTATATATATATATATATATATATATATATATATATATATATATATGTGTGTGTGTGTGTGTGTGTGTGTGTGTGTGTGTGTGTGTTATTAGTGATCTCTACTGTCTATCTTTACTGTATATCATATTCTGGGAGAATGAAGATAAAATAATAAATAAAAAAATTAAGAATTTAATTTAATTTTTCCATAATGCAAAAGAAAACCAAAAACCGTTTCCGGTGATGTGTAAATTTTATACCCCCCACCCCCCCGCTTCCGGAAAGGCGATGATCTCTCTTCCCACTTCCTAATCATTGAGTTCGGACGTGTGTAGCAGAGGTCGTAACTAAAGGGAGAATTACCTATCCTCACTCAACATCTTGCTGACTCGAGGTCGGCCATTCTCTTGTACCAACGTTCGTCAATAAAAATTGGCCATTGGTTTTCTAACCACGTATCAGTATTGTTTATTGTGGTCCACCGACATACCACCTTCTGATACCGAAACAAATACTACCCTCCACAATATCAATCTTCCCTCCATGACTATCTCTGTTACGAGCCATTTCTAATACATATTATTACAGATATCTATTAATATTATTATAGAGATCCATTTATGTTGATATATATATATATATATATATATATATATATATATATATATATATATATATATATATATATAATTCTATGTTGGTATGTATCTAGCTTGATATATATATATATAATTCTATGTTGGTATGTATCTAGCTTGATATATATATATATATATATATATATATATATATATATATATATATATAATTCTATGTTGGTATCTATCTAGCTTGATATATATATATATCATCATTCTATGTTGGTATCTATCTAGCTTGATATATATATATATATATATATATATATATATATATGTGTGTGTGTGTGTGTGTGTGTGTGTGTGTGTGTGTGTGATTACTTCTTCTATGTGCCACGTCCTTCAGGACATGGGCGATCATGGCTCTGCAAAACTTCCTTTCCCGTATGGCCATAAGAAATTTTTCTCCTTTTGCTAAGGCGTACGCCCTCGTTCTGCCATCCATTCATACAAGTTCGTAAGGTAGGCGGCTCGATGCCTATCCCTATTTCTCTTGCCCTCAATACGCCCTGTGAGTGTTAAGTTTTCCAAGCCTTCTAATCTATTCAAAGTGTTTGCTTTATCTTATTTTTGCTCCCTTTTTTTTATCAGGACGCCCAGGACGTATTTTACAATTAAGGAAGTATCCTAGTTGATTACTGAATTTGGTAACTTAGTAAATCTGAGTTCAATCCCTTGGTTGGGTAATGTGTACTTGGAAACAGAGCGAATAACTGAGCAGTAGTAAAAATAAGAACTAGAGGAGATAACCCGAGAGATGGGGAGCAGAACGAGGACGGTCTTCCACCTGTAGGTTACCCGGGTCGGCATTAAACTCCTGATGACGGTCGGAGAGTATAATGGTCGAAACGTTGTAATAACAACAGCAGAGATGAGAACAATAGTTTTTATGTAAAGAATGTAAATACAGTCCGGCCTCTTTAATCCTGACAAGGCCATTATCCGATCACAGAAAATGGTGGATGACAGGAATTACGCCGAAAAAAGAAACAAACAAAACAAGCAAAAAACAACAAAAAACAAAACAAAAATACCCTTTGTAAATATAGTCTTGTCAATTCATTCCACACATTGCTGTGTTATCAAATGTAGAACAAAGCTTAAAACAGGAAATATAACAATCATTAATGCTGTCGAACAAGGTTTTTATTGTTTAACGCAATTCCAACATTTATGGCTTTTGTCTTAAGCAAATTTATAGGAGTAATGGTTAGCGACGCGGATTGAAGAATCGGAGAGCCGAGTTCGAATTCCAGTCGAATCCATTACATTCACTTACGTTCTAATACCCTTGGGAAAGGTATGAATCATTTTCTTCTCCCTCCAACTACGGGTAAAATAGCCTTGGATGGCAACTGATGGTTCTGTACAAAGCCTTCATCACTATAAGCAAATCACATGTGCTGGTGTCTGGCTGGAAATGTGCTGCTTGACCCTCATACGTCGTTCACGGTGGGAGAGTCGAATATATATATATATATATATATATATATTCAAACAGGTTTGATTAAATAATTTAGACACAAAATATCGATAAGTTTTTCCTTTCCTTACATAGGAGAATTAAAACCCAAAATATATAAAATCAACAAAGTCTTTAAATGCTTCTAAAAAATTCTATATGTATGCACAAAAATGGAAAGGTTACTTCCCTTATACTGACCCCACCCACCCCCAAAAAACAACACATGGACGTTGCATAAGCAGTAAAAACGAAAAGTTGAAATGTCTTGAATTTACAGACAACCAAAAAGTAATCCGCGAACTTGAACGGATCACAACGAAAACAAATCCACATAAATTATTTAAGCAAACCTGCTTGAATGAAAATATGCTGCATATATATATATATATATATATATATCCTATTATAATTGTTCTTGTCCCTCCCTTTGTGAGATCGAACGACAGCTACGCTCTGCTAACACTTCATAATTAATGGACTATTCCGTTTTGGTCGAGTGGAAAGAGAGGAAAAGACACTACTTGGTTTCAGTGAGAAAAAGAAAGAAAAAAAGAAAGAAGGGAAGATAAAAGGTGTTTAGCGGCTGTTTCAATGAAATGGAAAATGTTGTCAATTTCAAATCTTTTCATTTGTACCCACTTCTTAAATAACGACCAGTATTCATATTCATGAATGTTATTGTAATATTTAAAGTTGCTAAGAACAAATATTTAACGATGTGATAAGGGAATTTCTGTAGATGTTTTATTGTCGTAGAACGCGCCATGGTCTTACTCAATCATTAACTTGAGTTAAGAATATTAAAATAGGAAAATGTAAAATTTCCATTAGTATAATTATTATTACTATAACCATTATTTTAGTGGGTACACGTATTTGAGTTACTATCCCCGTTTTTTGACGTCGAGCCTCGTCAGTACCCAGATTGATGACCGTTGGGGAATACCAGCAGCTATAAGATAGTGTAATGGATATCGGCTCGAAATTGGAAATTGGAGAGCCGAGTTCTAATTCCAGATGAGTCTAGTATATTCACTTACGCGCAAAATACTTTTGAGGAAAAGTATAACTCCACTTCTTCTCACTCCTGCTATGGATTAATTAGTAGGACTTATATCAGTAAATTATTATTATCTTTTTAAAAAATCTTTCAATGTAATAATTATTTCTGGCTTTAAATAACCCGCAAAAAAATTGGTAAGCCTTAAAAAACAAATCTATCAATCAAGATTCTGTTGACAGACATGTTCTTTTTTGGGATATAATTTTTTTGTCCATAGTCAAATATCCCGATCATTTTTTTCGTAACGCTTCGTATATATAAAACTTTGTTGATTTAGTAATAGCTATAAATCATTTCAAACTGAATGTTATACTTGAGTTAATGAACTTACAAAAGGAATGGTTCCAATTCATCATATATTCGACTTTCTTGTTCGTTTTTTTGAGAAAATATCTTCTTGTATTACAACAATGAGTACGTGAACCCATGGATATAATGCTTGCATAAATGTGTTACCTGATTGGGCAGTAGTAGCAAAGCTGATACATCTATTTTCACCCTTGACAGAATCCAACTACATTTAATCAAAAAAAAAAAAATTACGCTGCTATGTTGATTTTATAAGTGTAGCTTAAATGTGGCACAAGGCCGAAGGTATGGGGGCACCCAGTGTGAATCGAACTCACTATCCAGTCGTAATTGTTCTAGCGGGACAAGCCTGCTAACCGTTACACCACGTCGATAGCCTCCCGAGCGTAGCTTAGATGTGGCACAAGGTCTAAAGTATTGAGCACCCAGAGAGGAACGAGTTTACTACTCAGTAGTAATTGTTCCAGCGAGACAAACTTGTTAACCATTACACCACATCGAGATGCCCCTTCCTATTATTATTATTTATTATTATGTTTTTTTCTCCATGCGTAGCTTAGACGTGGTACAAGGTCGAAAGTATGGGGCACCTAGTGAGCATCAAACTCACTACTCAGTCGTATTTGTGCTAGCACGGCAAGCTTACAAGCCATTACACCACAAAAAAAATTACATTGTTATGAAACAAATTTATTGGCTAATTTTTCAAGAAATTCGGTAAAAAGGAAAAAAAATGTAATCTTATAAGATCGAGGAATCGCAGATATTATCTGATGAGAGTAAGAAAATTAAAGTCAACACAAACTAAGTATGAACTATCTTCAATCCCCCCACCCTACTCTAATGTTCTTCAGAGGAGTTAACCCAGAATCTGTTAATCGGCATCTCGATAAGAATAAGTGGCGTTGATCGCAAAGTTTAGAATGAGAAAAATTCTCTATCTGTGATTATTTAAGGCGCCATTAAAAAAAATGAAGCTTCGAACATGTTAATGATCTCAGCAAGTTTTACTTTGGAATCAGGAAGGCGAACTAAATGCTTTTTTTAATAGAACTAGATGAGATCAAACATTCGATAATAATATTCAAGCATTAGTGTGAAGAAACATTGAAAAAATAGTTCCACTGTGTCGTGCCAATGTGCCAAAGTTCAAGAACAGTGTTTATAAAATTTAGGTAAACTGCGTCAAATTAGATAAAAGTCGTTTTTTTTTTTTTGAATGCCAGGTAGTTTTCATAACGATTTCAATGAGACTTAGAGTTTTTAGTATCGAAAACATTAAAGATTCGACATTTCACATTGAACTGAATTTACAAATAAATACCATTCGCCACTGTTTATAAATGAAATTACATTTTTGATTAGAATTCAAAATTTCCTTTAAAAATAATTCCATTGTTCCGGTATACTATTAATTTCTTTATCTTTTTATTTTACGAATGTTTTTTTTTCCTTTTTCATGTTGCAAGAATGTTTTTAACAGAATACGGAAAATGTGACGTTGAAATCCGAAGGCGTACTGGGATAGCCAAAGATACATTCCAAAACCTAAGAGTATTAAGAAACAGACAAAAATCGCTAGAAACAAGGAAAAAGAACATTAAACTGTTATGGGCTATATTTCCTTCTGTATGGCAGTGAGTGTTGGACAATCTCCTGAAAGATGAAGAACAGACTCGAGGCAACAGAAATGTGGTTCTACAGAAGGATGCTGAGGATACCATGGACCGAACATGTGAGTAATGAAGAAGTTTTAAAGAACATGGAAACATACTTAACAGGAGACATTTGACATTTCAATGGCGCATAAAAGGAAAGAGGGTTTGGAAAACCTGATACTCACAGGACAGATTGAAGGCAAGAGAAAAACAACGCATAACATATTGAGTTTGAGTAAATAAATCGCGGAACAGTGTTTAGGAGAAACAGCAGAAATGCAACATTTATTAAGAGCTAAAAAGGACAGGATATTGTGAAGGGCCATGATCGCCTACGTGCTGAGGGGAGATAGGACATATAGAAGAATTTTGCCAATACCGGTGAAAAGAAAGAACATCCAGATGTGTGTTTTAAGATAATGTGCCGGTGGCCATTAACATCATAGTTCAATTCATCATTGTATGAAAAATGTCTGAGAAACGCTGGCTAAGAGGTACTTCGAAATCAGTAATGGTTTGGGAATCGCCAGGAATTCTCTTCCACGAGAAATGCATCGTGCATTCTCTTCCACGAGAAATGCATTCATGCTTAATTTCTGTGTATATAGAAAAAATATGGATGAACACTTTTTTTTCATAATGGTTGTAGTTCCGGAACAAAGATACGAGTACACTTTATAAAAATATCGCAACTGTCAATTTATTTTATTTATCAATCATTTACTCCATACATGCTACTTCAGCTATTATCAATTCATACCTGTAAAGTCATGCAGTACTAATCTAAGTGTATTATCGTATGCAAATTAGATAGACAAGTATAAATAGAGAACAATTGGCGAACATGTGGGCTATGCCTAGCAAACCTGGTTGCTATTCAGGACACGAAAAACTGTAACACGACAACTGTACAGCTGGTCACTCGTATTCGAGGATACCTGCCTACTAGGGCGGCTAGCCAATATCTATTGCAGACGCTTGCTCAGGCACATTTGTGTTTATTCAACACCCACAGAGACCACCTGTGGTTTATACTGCAAGTGTGCTGAGCAGACTTTAGTTACAGATTCTGGGAGAGAGCGTGTTATCCAACGTGATCAACAATTTGAACAAGGTTTGCACGTTCAAGCCCTCGGCCACAGTGACTTGTGACTTCGTGGTATCGACGGCCCCCAAGGTTTCCGTCTACCTAATTTCACTCACAAGGCTTGGGTCAACCCGTGGTATGGTTTTCAGGATATTTTCTAAAGGTACCGCAAGCTTGGGAACGAACTCCTCCAGTCCGATAACATCAGGAAGTCTCCTTCCTGACAAATCGACCATGATGAGATTCGAACCCGGGTCTCATTGTCAGAACATTCTAACCACTCGGCCACGTGCCCAAAATACGACTACTACTACACAGAGAAATATGCAAAACATAACACTAAGCTTAGTAAATATATTTACTTATTTAGACGTATTTTTTTTATCATTTTATTTCAAGCGAGGCAATAAGGCCTCGAAGACGCAATCTGTTAATAACTGTGAAAGAATAAAAGAAACAAACGGAAACCTTATTACGTAGAGAGAACAAGCATTAAGAATGCAAAAATAATATATATATATATATATATATATATATATATATATATATATATATATATATATAAGATAACAATTCACATTGTATTTAAATTTTTTGAAGATCAAAGTCAACTGGAAGGCAAACAGCTTGAAGAAAGTTCCACAAGCGACAAGAGCAAGAGAAGGAACTATTAGCATAGAACTTACGGTTACATCTAGCAATTTGATCTGTAATATGATGATACTTAACTAGCCAATCTCGTACTACGATCCCGCAGAATAACAGCCTAGTAAAATAGTACAATTTATCAATGCACGCTAACTATCTGTGGCTTTGAGTCATTAGGGCAGGTATATTTTTTCACTCTTTGTCAAAATCAGTATTGTGCTCCATCTAGAAGCTTGTGTACTGACACCAAAAATTAGATTTATAGTTTATATCAATGTTTGAGCATTTAGTTTTAAATATAGCTGTGAAAATGTACACAATTACATAATTTCTGAATGTTTTTGCTTATAAACTGACTTCATAATTTTATTATTTCATGAATAAATCGAAATAAAGTTAATATCTTTTGTTTTAGATACATAGAAAATATATACAAACCTGTGTTCTAATTATGAATAGTCACAAGCATAATATGCATTATTTTACGGTATTCGATAAGTAAGAAATGTGTAAAAAATTTGAGATGATTACAAATATGGCTACTCAATGAATAAAAGATTTTAGATCATTTGTTAAAAAAAATAGGTAAAAGTATATATAAAACCATAATACTGCTGGACAGAAATTATCAGGCAATGTTTTAAATTTGCAATGTTTACTGAAAATCGCACTAAAACTACTTCATTGTATAACATAATTTCCCTTTGAAGTAAATAAAGTTCTTGATGGCATATTGATTTATTAGGTTGGTGCAAAAATAATGAGGTAATAATGTCGTTTTTTGACGTATTTTTTAACGTTAAGAAACGACATTCTTACGTCATTATTTTTGCACCAACCTTATAGTAATAATGTTCATGTGCCATACATCTTGTTCATATACAATTTGTGAAGCTTCAGTAAATTATAAACTTTATAAAGCTTTCACCGATCACCGGAATGAAATTCCAAATGCTATGACTTTGAATCTAAACTTAATCTTTAAACTCGTTTCTTCAAAAAACGGTAACGGTTTGGAAAAAGATAATTTGTATTGTCATTTATCAGGTCAAACCTCAACTTTCAATAACACGGTTCCAAAATGTACCTGCCCTATTGCGTCACGCGTAACTAAGCTTAATATTTAATATATTAATTCAACCAGCCGTGTAGAGAATGATGAGCAATATAGACACGAATATTATTGTAATATGTTAGAGTATTACTGGGCGTTCCATTTTCGTCAGCTTATGCCATACTCCATCATGTAAATATCTGTTAAAGAAGTTAGTTTCGATAATTTAACATTCACTGAAAATAATTCTATCCTAGTGATTTTTTGAGGCATTCCCCTTCAGAATGTAATCTTCAAAAATTTCTTTATTTTAACATGTGCCAAGACTTGTTCGTAAATACGGAGGGGTGTTTATTTTTTAAATAGTGTTGTTCTCATAGACGTGTTGCCAAAACATGCTAGAATGTTTACATGCTATTGGACATGATCAGAATTTGATCTCGACTCGACTATTCCACTTTCTGTGTCTATAACCATTACGCTACCCACACGTCTGTGGCGGTGAATAAGTGAAAAAAAAAAAAAGGAAAAAAAAAATGTCTGCTATCAGAAAACGTTCGTTGGCTTAAAATTAGAACCAAATTTGGAGTAAAAAAAAAAAATAGAGATTACTTTTTTTTTTTGAATATTGCAGCTGACGATTCCCTGAAGGAAAGCGTCATCAAGCAAAGCTTATTTAGAAAATTTAAACGCCTAACTGTATTTTGAATAAGAGGAAGTTGATTTCTATTGCGTGTGATGTTGGTTTTTCAATTCATTTATAAATGGGTGACCTTGACTGCAAAAAACTGAAACAAAAAAAGAAAAGAAAAAAAAAAGAAGAAAACATATAAACACATCCGAAAAATACCCGAGGTAATTAGAAGTTTCATTTTCACATTTTATTGTTTTTGCGGAAGCAGAAATAATTTAACTCAAACATTAACACTTTAAAGAAAGTTTAATTGAAAATACAGGGTGACCGTAAATTCTGGATGCACACCCATATAACTTCTTCAGCATACCCAAGAACAAGTCAAGGGGATTAATGTCTTACGAGCGAGGTACCCATTTCACACGATCAGGTTTCCCAATCTAGTTAAGGAGTCTTTTTACTGACATTGCGTAATAAGCGATGGTACAATCCTGTTGGAACCTCTCAGGGAGGTCTTCACCTAACCTTTGTAGGATTAATTGACCTCACTATTTACGTCCCCAAAAAGAAGCTTTTCACTACACTACACATTACTTGCTGTTTGGAAAGGTCCATCCAATGCGGGTTGTTCTCTCGATCAGCTTTAACAGTTCACGTAAAAGAAAGCTTCGTCGCTGAACAACATGGTTTTCTGTAAAGCGATCGTTTTCATCCAAATTCACGTAACAAGACTTTATAGTTCACCCTGTACAATATTACTTAACCCTTTTCCCCAATTATTTTGGGAAAAAATATTTCCTTTTAAAACGAATTTTTATTTGCTTTTAATATAGTAACTAAGAAAATGAGATACCTTGAAGTACCCCAGCTAACACCTCTACCAGACGTAGAAGTTTACAATTGGACTTGTTTTAAATTCAGAAAAAAAAAAAAAAAATCAAGGTTGACGTATAAACACGTCTATAGCTGTTTTTTGAATGTTAATATTCTGGACGTGTTTATTCGTTCATGTCTGAAAAGTTATTCTTTGTAAAAACGTATATACATGTATACGCCGAGGATGTGGTTAAATATTTCAGACATTTAGAAAAACAAATATACACGATCCCTCGCTAAAGAGTCATGGAAAAATGGTCAGTTACTTGTGCCATTCCAGCAATACATGTTTTCTCCTTCCATGCTTCATCTTTGAAAGAGTATGCCCAGTCTTTCAAATGTGTTTACGCAGCCTTGTGGGTGACGAATTATTTACAACCTTATTCTAGTCCGCGATATGACAATAAACTACACCCGGTAGCAAGATGACAAAGAGCTACTAGTTTGTTTGTTTTAATTCATGCAGCATGAAGTGTTTGATATGAATCTCGTTTAAACTCACTTAATGGAGGCAAAAATCGATACAAAAGTTCTCCGATCAGATATTAAGTTATTTGCAAAGAAAAAAAGAATTTTACCGCAAATACGGAATAGTGATCGCAGAGTGATCAGATCAAAACTGCGACAGGACTTTCTTTCCAACCTAATACAGTGTAACCCGGATACAAGAAACCCGGATATAAAAGAAACCCGGATATAAAAGAGATTTTCTCTGGTCCCAAATTAGAGCCTGCGTTAATGTATATAAAATAGACCAAACCCGTATATAAGAGAAGCCCAGATATAAGAGACTTCTTCTCCGGTCCCGACAACTCTCTTATATCCGGGTTACACTGTACATACATATATATATATATATATATATATATATATATATATATATATAGTTTTAAAAACTAAGGAAACCATGGATTTTAATATTAAAGTCTCTAGAGCCCTTTCAGCCAACATCTCATCAGGAGACAATCGTTGGATTAGCGAAATGAATAATAGCGATATTGAAGAGCAAAAAAGAGGGGGAAACACACTAAAATAACGAACAAGTAAATATACTTGTAACGAGGGAAGGGTTATCGTGTAAATAAATAGCATGTTCTTTTTTTCAGTCAGGGAATCTAACTTTTGCTTCCGTTTCGAGGAATATTTTGACATATACACGCGTATCATGAGACAGAAGACTTAGTTTTGAAGCTAATTTTAAGGGGGTCGTATCATATACGAGATATAAAATTAGCGTATGTACTGTTGGCCCTGGCTACGCCGTTGACCAAACTACCAATGGTGCGACTTCCTTAAAATTAACTTCAAAATTAGGTCTTCAAAATTTTCATGATACACGTGTATATACGGTAGGTAGAAATATATGCATTGTTTATAGAATGCAACATTCCAACTCTCTGAAGTAGGAAGCCGTATAAATTTTTTTTTTATCTGTCTCAGAAAATTTCTATCCTGGAAAAATAAAGAAATAAATAAAAGCTTCCGAAGAAATTCAGCAGAGAATCAGCGCCAAGACAATTCAGACCTTCTTTGCTCATTATAATCTCAAACATTTAGACATTCAGATATAATCAGAAAGCCGGCAAGCATAGTAGGGAAAATAAAGCCATATTTTAAAAATTGGGAAGAATGGACATACATAGATAAACGTACGCAACGTAACAATAAGAAGATAGAATTACACAAAGATTTGACGAAAAAGAGAACAAAAAAACCAAAAAAAAAACAAATGACGTTATGATTGTTACTTCATATTTGTTGTAAGCATTATTTTAGAGTATTGGTACAATTATATGTTCAGTTTCTTGGAAATAACCTGCCAAATATTCGTTTGTTGTCACTTGGTTTGTATTTTCTTTTCTTTTTTAAAATATTTTAGGAACAAAATTCAGATGGCAAGGCCTCTTCTCGTGATCGTGGTAGGGGTTAATTTAAAGAGCGTGTCTAACAGACAATTTGATTTTTCTTAGATGAGGCAGTATACTTATGACACACTCAGTTATTCGGTGGTTTCTTAGGTAAAAGTTTAGAAATGTCTTTGTGCGAATGAACCCTTATTATTCAAAGGAATCATTTTTTTGTTTTCCTATGCTTAACCATTGTCTTTTGTGTGTGGTAGCAATCCAAATTCTTCTTGGATTGGTGGAGAAAATAATTAAATAATATGTGGAAATAACCATTCTTCGACTGATGATCTGAAACACGTGTAGCAAAACATATGGAATATAAAGTATAATATATATTTAAAAAAAATTAAATAAAAACACATTATAAACAAAGATATTTTGCTATGGCTTTTCTTTTCTTTATAATATATATATATATATATATATATATATATATGATTAATATATTTTACGGTGGATAATGGCGGCTTGGATTGAGGAATCGGAGAATGAGTTTATTTCATTCAGTCGAATTCAGTTACATTCACTTACGTGCCTTGGGAAATTTGTGAATCCTTTTTATTCTTTTCCTCAGCTATGGGTAAATAGCAGCACAGACTGGGTTCTATAGCCTTGGATGGCAAATGGTCGAGGAGAGGACAACTCTGAATTCAAAACCTGCGGAGGGTCATTTGGGGACCTTGATAATTACTCATGGCACGTAGTGCACCAGGTCTCTGTATTCGGCCATTTTAAAAGTATGGATGGTTCTGCACAAAAATCTAATTTTTTCACCACTATAATCAAATCTCATATGCTGTTGTCGGGCTGTCGGTTTCCTGGGAACTGATTTGCTTGACCCTCATTGAGTCGAATAATATATATATATATATATATATATATATATATATATATATATAGGCACGATAAGAACGAATAGAATACAATTCCAACGTTTGTTGTATTTTTTTTAAATCTAAATAAATTGTTCACTCGCAGGGAATTTACAATCACATTGAAACACAACCGACTGCAATCGTGTAACGATTTTTACATGTTTTTGTATAATATATAATATATATATATATATATATATATATATATATATATATATATATATATATATAAATAATATATATATATATATATAAAAATATATACAAAAGTACGTGCCAAAATAATATTATTTATTTAAAAATATGGTTCTATACTGGCAAATGGTCGACAATAAAATTATTTGAATCATGTTAAATCTCATGCTGTTGTCATGGGAACTGAAAAACAAGAGCCGAAAACTTTATATATATATAAAAATTGAATTTTTCGGCTTTTGTTTCTAAAACATGAGAATTTACAATCCATTGAAACACAACCGACTGAGTTGAAGATTTTTACATGTTTCGTACGGAATTTTTAAATAAATAATATATATATATAAAATATATATATATATATATATATATATAAATGTATGTGCGACACTTATTGGAAAGCGCTCAATATCAGAGACAGAGCTAGCATAAAGTTTGTTTGATGATCGCAAAAAGCGTGAAACCCAGGATTACAAATTCGGATTCATACGACTGAATATATATATATATAATTTGAATTAATTTTTTATTCGACATTATTTTTTTTATTACAATCGGCGTTATTTTTAGTGGGCGAACGTGTTTAAGTAGCTGTTTAACAACGTGTTTAAGTAGTTGTTTAACAATAGGGCGGTTACTAAAGAAAAATTGTGCCTCCGACCGGAAACGAACCTTCTACACTTTTCCCCCCCATCAGGACGGCTTGACAGAGCAAGATTTGAAATACCTGTTTTAGAAAAGCGCATTTTTCGTTTGGGTTTTCTACGAATTTATATCGGCTACTTTAATTTTTGAACCCGAAACATAGACAAGTGTATTTTTTAGGTAATTATTTTTATCCAACATTTTTTCGTTACAAGCTTTTATTTTTAGAGGGGGACACGTGTTTGAGTTGTTCTCCCTGATGAAAAAAGTGTTTATAATAATAATAATAATATATCAATCAGATGGATGTCTTCTACAAAGGTTTTCTCCACGCGATCTGTGGCTATATTTTTGACGATAGAGTATCTAATACTGATCTTCCCGTAAAATGCAACATTGGTGGAATTGAGACTTTCCTGATTCAGTCACAACTTCGCTGGACTGGTCATGTCGTAAAGATGAGTGACGACAGTATACCTAAAGTTCTCCTGTTTAGCAAGGTTGACAGTGGGCAAATGACTGCTGGACGGGCGTGGCTCAGGTATAAAGACAAGCTAACCTCTCAGCTGTCAATATGCTTCATTCTAACTTCGAGCAGTTTGACCTGGATAGAAATAACTGGAGATATTTGTGCCAGAGTGGTATCAGAAATTTTGGAAAACAAAAGAACGGCGAAAAGAGTCAACAAATATTTCCGTTGCAATGTCCCAAGATCCTCGTTGTTGCCCAATATGCGAAATTGTTTGCAGATCACTAGCAAGACTGAAGTGTCACATACGACACAAACATAAAAACTGAATGATGTTGTCTGATACTCATACGTCGAAATCGACGGGAGAGTCCATCATAATATATATATATATATATATATATATATATATATATATATATATATATTCTGTAGTTTACTGCTACGAGCAAGCAGAAATATTTCTTCTCCCGATAATGGCCATTTTGGCCGAAACTAATCGAGGAATCTAAATAAAATAATAATAAAAATGACGAAAGAATATTAATCTACAACCCAGTGTGTCTGAAGATTTTAAATTTTAATATTTTTTATTGTTCAATATATATATATATATATATATATATATATAATAATGAACTAATGTCTTTAATTTAATTACAATATATATATATATATATATATATATATATATATATTATGTGAACTAATGTTTTTAATTTAATTACAAAATTAAATTCAGGGCTTTCAGCTTCCATTTTTTGAAACATGTTTTAGAACTGTGTAGCGAAAAAAACATATTTTTAAATAAATTAATTTATAATATATATATATATATATATATATATATATATATATATCCGGGCTGAATGTACAAGAAATTTCGTAGAAAATATGTGCTTCTGCGACAGGAATCGAACCTGTAACCGCAAAGGAAACTATTATTTGGTCTGACGTGCTGGTAATCATCCAGTCATAAAGAAGCGCCTGGTTAGCAAAGGCCGAATTACTATCGGAGAAGCACATATTTTCTACGAAATTTCTCGAACATTCAGGTCAGTAAATGCAATTAATACTGTTTGTTTAAAAAAACGGAGCATTTACTTAAATAAATTGTATCTGTTAAATATAACGAACAAACAGAAGATATATTAAATAATTGTCGGACTTAATCCATTTCATAATATATATATATATATATATATATATATATATATATATATAATAAAATTAGCAGACATAATGTCTGTAATTTATTCAATCAGATATGCCTAAAAAGAGCCTCAACTTTGCTATATATCAATATATATATATATATATATATATATATATATATATATATATATATATATATATATATATATATATATATATTTATATATATATATATTATATATATATATATATATATTTATAGATTTTGCTGCTTAAGTAACACACACACACATACAAATATATATATATATATATATATATATTTGTGTATTTATATATATATATATATATATATATATTATATATTTATATATTATATATATATTTTTTTATATATATATATATATATATATATATATTTATTTATTTATTATATATATATGTATTATATATATTATGTCTGCTAATTTTAATGAAATCCATTTATACTCACGGATATACTTCTGTGTATTGATATTAAAGGATGAGAGAAATGTGCTTTAGATGTTTAAATTTCTTTTATTTTCATTTCCCGAGTAGTTTCGATCTTTTCCCAAGATCATCTTCAGTGAGTACAAATGGTACAAAACTATATGTTGTTGATTAGTATATGTATTTATACAAAGGTGTTCGTTGTTATTCTGCAGCAGGGACTTCCTTGCTTCAGATATGTTGTTTACAAAACTGTCCACGTCTTGTTGAAGCACCCTGTTTTAAATGTCGTACTGAATTACTAGGTTTAGCTTATTTTTGGCATACGTGTACATATAAGTTGTTCGAACGCACTAGTATTTAATTTTAACATGGCTTGGAAACCATTTCATGACGATGATCACTGTATCGTAAATCAGATATGCCGTTCCGAAAAAAACAAAAAAACACAGTATTTGTCTATATTTCTGAAATAAGGTATTGTAAATATCTACACGATTTACATTGTTCAGGTTGTTGTCCTCATCTTTATTGTCATATTCACGATGTTTCAGCCGTTGTACGCTCTGTCCTTCTTCAGGTCTTATACTTTGGA
Source organism: Acanthosepion pharaonis (assembly GCA_903632075.3). Classification (NCBI taxonomy): domain Eukaryota; kingdom Metazoa; phylum Mollusca; class Cephalopoda; order Sepiida; family Sepiidae; genus Acanthosepion; species Acanthosepion pharaonis. The sequence goes on from CAHIKZ030001314.1 coordinate 883,692, forward strand.
ATTTTGAACCGAATCCTTTATTTCATCCACCGGGGTAGATTGTTTTAGTTCCACGTGTCATACCTTTTTTGGATATCTCAGTTTTAGTTATTTGTATATAATATTTTATATTGGATAAAAGCGTTGGATGAAATAATCTAGTGACTTGGCCTAAAGAGTTGTGAGCTTAATACAACAAAGGTGGACAAAAAAAAAGTTACTAAAGGGAGTATAACTGAAATTGAGATACCCAGAAAAGGCATGGCACGTGGAACAAGAACAGGGCGAAATAAAGGGTTCTGTTCGAAATTCCAACATATATCACCTGAAGAAGGCCGGAACATACAACGGCTGAAAAGTCATGAATATGGCAAGAAAGATGAGGACAACAGTCAGAATAGTGTAAATAGTGTAAATCGTGTAAAAAAGAAAAAAAAAAAACAGTTTTTCGCCCAAGATGATATTCTAAAATGTCCACAAACATTAAGACTATTCTTGAAAAAGACATTGCATTCGTTTTTATATGGTATTTAAATATAATTATAGATGCTTGTTTGCAAAAATTCTAGATATTTTAATATTAAGATATAAACAGTATTCCTTGCTATGCGCGACACGGGAGTTAAGTTGCGAGAATAAATATCTTTTTTCCTCGTCTATGGACGGAAAATCAGGAAATTTATTTTAGAATATTTTTACAATGACTCAGCTAAAAGATATAATGTAGTTAATTTATTACGTGTCTATTTTTGCGCTTCATACGTTTCTAATGATTAAAGGGTGATTTTTTTTTTTTACACCGGAGGGAAATGAATCCTTTTGACATCGTTATATTAAGAATCTTTGGCAACATTTGTTGGCAACTATCTAATTCAAGAATTCCCTCAATGTCCGAAAATAAACCAAGAATTTTAATACAAGAATCACATCTTCAAAAATCCAAAACCATTTAACTGACTAACAAATAACTCATTAGAATCTTCTTTTATGGATGTGACCGATCATGGCTCTCCACAACTTCCTCTCTTTTGTAAGCAATATTTATGTCTTTACCATGTCTACCAGTTCTTGATGTGCCACTTATATACTTAAACTTGTTAGGTAAGCTGCTTTTCTTTACCATTCTTGATGTCCCTATTGCTTGTAAGTCTTCTCCAAGCACCACTTGATGCTTAGTTAAACCAAAAATGTAAACGTTTAAGTGTCCTTTTCCTTCTTATTTTCCTTAAAATTTCGATGCTGCCATTTCCCCTGAATATTTGAACGTATAAATATTTACTAATTGTATCTTTTAATACAACGTCAGAGTACACTAAACTTCTTACGGTAA
>CAHIKZ030001314.1:890000-895000 GCA_903632075.3 Acanthosepion pharaonis
ATTTGTATTTAAGGTGTTTAATTAATTCTCGACTTTTATGTAGAATTTAACCATGCAAAAAGAATAATTAGATATGATGAAATAGTCAGAAGAGAAGAAATAAGACTACTTTAATTGAAAGAGAATAATATACAAAGGAAATGTAGTTGCTCGGAAGAGTAAATGAACTCTTGCACATCGAGGGTTAAAATCAGGTTTGCATAGCGAAGGAGTGACGTGAAAAAGATTTATTTTGAATTTTATGTTTTGTTGTCTTCTGCTACGAATTTAAAGGTCTCTTCTTGCTTAGGTAGAAGGCATTCTGACTTTAACAAAGTATTTACTTTAACGTATTTAATTTGATGCCCATTCCTACAAATCATGTTTATACAGCCACACCTAAACCCTCACCTACTGCAAGCATTTACTTAATGCTATAGTGCTACAGTAATCCTGTAGGAAATGGCGGGTAGGGAATGTCAGCTTACCCACTAGCAGCATTTTTTTTTTTACACCCTTTTTCCTAATGGGCGATGTAGTCCTCCCAATGGAGCGTGCTTGCCTGGGATGCCCTCTCAGGCATGGTGTTCTGACCCAAAGAGAAGTTCTACTACTTTGATTCCTCGACAACAGCCATATTTAGTAACCCTCTACACTGAGTGGCTCTTTGGCCTTGTATTGGAAAGCAAAATAAAAAATAAATGGAAATAAGCTTTATTTAACTAAAAAAAGTTAAAGAAAAATAGATTTATTTTTTGATTGAGATCAACGCAATGTGGTAGAATGTTCGGAAAATAATGTCCGATTTTAGAATACGGTTTTTGCTTGTCTTCTAATATATTAATATATCTGTCCCCACCAAAAGATTATCTTACACATTCCTAATGATTAATGTGTCGTCTTTGTTAATTTTATATCTATTGCTTTCAGGACTCTGTTCTCAAATACCAGACGCACGCTGTGCATACACTAGAAAATAGGTTGTTTGGGAAATAATGTCCGATTTAAGAATAAGCCTTATGTTGCTCTAATATATCATTATAATAATTGCAAAAGAAAAAAAAATACTCATTCCTACTGATTAAAGTGACCACTTTGTTAACTTTATGTCAATTATTTATTTATTTTTTTTTGAATTTTGTTTTTAAATACATGACGCGCGCTGTGAATACAGTGGAAAATAGTATTATGTTGTTTGCAACATAAAGTCCATTGTCGATATAAGCCTTTTAATTGTATTCTTATAATAGCTTCAGGAAAATACATTACTCATTCCTATTGATTAATGCGTCCTCTTTGTTAACTTTATATCAATCTTTTTCAGAATTGTGTTCTCAAATACCTGATTCACACTGTGCGTGCACTGGAAAATACTATTTGATTGGAAAATAATGTCTGATTTTAGAATAAGCCTTTTGTGTTTTAATATATTATAATAGTTGCACAAAAATATATATTACTCATTCCTAATGATTAAAGTCTCCTCTTTGTTAATTTTATATTAATCTCTTTTGCAATGTAACTTAAAACTTTATATACCCGTCATCTGGAACATGAAAAAAGAAGACAGGCGTTCAATTTTTTTTTGTCTGAGTTCAAGCTCAGACAAATAAAGCATAATGCTTCTCAGACTGCTGTCAACGTTAATAGAACATGGAGTGAGGGATCTACTTGTGATTGAACAGTACGGCGCTAGTTTACGAAATTCACCAATAGCCGCACGAGCCTTGAAGATTAATATGCTAGAGGACGTCCCTCTGCAGTCGACAATCAACATCTGAAAACACCAAATGAACAAAACCCACGTCAAAGTGTTAGAGAAATGTCGGCATTCCAAAAATTTCGGATCATCTCAAGAAAATTGTTAAGGTAGAAGAAATTCGATAAATGACTTCCACATAAAATCAAAGTGCTCGACGTTTTGAAGTGTGTTTGATGTTGCATCTGCGAAATTCGCCTTATCAATTTCTCGATCAAATTATGATTTATGATAAGAAATGAGCCCCTTATGACAATCCTAAACGATCGGATAAATGGCTTGATCATGAAGAAGTACCCAAGCACTTTTCAAAACAAGTACGAGACAACAGAATGGCTCGTGTGGCAGAAGACGTAATTAACTTCAATCAAAGTGAAAGAAAGCATGTGTCATTCAGTCTTTGTTATTAGGTTGTTCGGAAAATAATGTCCAATCTTAGAATAAGCATTTTAATTGTGTTCTAATATATTATCATAATAGTTGCACAAAAATCTATTACTCATTCCTAATGAATAAATTGTTTGCTGTGATAATATCATGTCATTTGTTTTCAGAATTTAGATTAAAACATCTTGAATATGACAAAAGAATAGACACGTTTAAGATTTTGGCATGAGTAGAAACTTGGTCATAATCCTGCTAAAACTGCTAACATTAACAACGCTTGGATTGAAGTATTTATTTGTGACCAGACATTCCAGCTTTTTGAAGTTCCGTAATGTAGATCTGAGTCTTGAAGATGAATCTGGTAGACAACATTCGAACAAAATCCATGTATACGTGTCAGAGAAATATGTTAAATAATGGGTGTCAGCATTTCAACAATATCGGATTATCTCAAGAAAATTGGTAAGGTGAAGAAATTCGATAAATGGCTTCCACAAAAAGTCAGTGAGAGTCAAAGAGTTTGACATTTTGAAGTCTGTCCGATGCTGCATCTCCGAAAGTCATTGAATTGTGACGTGTGATGAGAAATGGATTCTTTATGATAATCGTAAACGATCGGCTCAATGGTTGGATTATGACGAAGCACGCACATAGTTTTCGAAACTGAAATTACTTCAACAGAAGATTATGGTGATTGTCTGGTTGTCTGTTATTGGTGTGATCCATTACAAATCCAACCAGAGAATTACTGCTGAAGCGTATTACCAGCAACTGGATGGAATCCACATTCAGTTAAGCAAAATATGACCGGCGCCGGTTAATCATCGCTTCAATTCTGCATGACAATGCTTGACCACATGTTGTCAGAATTACACTGCTGAAACTCACCGTCTTGGGATGCAAGAATTTGTCACATCCACCATATTCCTCTTTCTTTCACTGACTTTCACTTTTTCAAGCAATTTTACACTTTTTTAAAAGCTAAAATTCTGTTGCAAAGATGATGCAGAAACTGCATTAAAAATTTCTTGGCTTCCTACTCATTAGATGATTATCGTAAAAGAATAAATAGCATTGTAACTCGATCGTAGAAATGGACGGATGGTGAAAGTTCCAATTTTGACCGATTTAAACATTGTTTAAATGCATCAATTCAGAAATGAAAATTGATTCTAAAATCGGACATTATTTTCCGAACAACCTAATATAGATCGAGTATTAGATTTTATTCTTAAACCTCGCAAAGAAATACGCAAAACCATGTTACAAAGAAAAGAATAATCCAAAGAAGTTCATTATATATGCATTAGTATGGACATGTAGAAATATGTCGGCTGAAGGTGATCCCGAAGAACATGTTGGTAAATAACTCAGACCAACAGCAAAATTGACCCAGATATTTACAGTTCCTTAAAGTTAATGAACTTAATTTAGAATTGGACATTATTTTTTATTATTTAAACGTTATACATATAAATTTAGTGGATTATTCTAATCTTTCCCGAATTATTTTCCTTAAAAATAGACAGACCACAATTGGTGCAGGTTTTCGATTATGTTACTCTATATCTATATAATAACTAAATTGTATCAGTTACGTATACAGTAATTTGTTAACACCGACATTTCTTTTTTCTTTATTTTAAAATATTTTCGACAGATTTTGAGAGATGATGAAAAGTGGGTACTTTACAATAACGTGATACGCAAGTGATGGTGGTGCGAAGGAAATGAACGACTACAACATATAGCAAAATTTCATCTTCAATTAAGGAAGCTGATACAGTCTATAGTGTAGAAATGGACAAGAGACCTCTGCCATGATCGCCTCTCGAAGAATTAACCGTGTTATATGAAGAACCTTTGTTTCCAATTAGACTGAATAAAGTGAGCAACCAATGCTAGAGTGTATATTTTATTAGAAAACAAACGAAAACTGTTATAGTATGACTGGTTTCAATTCGTTCAGAAATGACACGTCTGGTTTATCGTATATTTTAGTTTAAAAAAAAATATAAAAAAAAGAAAAATAATAATCCTAGAAGTTGCAAAAGGAATCTTACACAGTTCTTTGTTGAAAAAGATAAAGATTTCTGGGAGGATGGATGAGAAATGGCAGAAGAAAATGGTGGAATCAAGAAATTGTGGGAAAGCCAATGGCACCAAGACAAAACTGGTTTTAGTTCAAATAATATGACGTTGAATATATGGTGAGATATGAATGGATTTTAGACTTTGAACTCCTTTCGAAGAAGGAAAAGAAGTGCTGTTTTCAATTTGCCCAATTGAAGACTACCATCGATGGAAAACGCCCGGAAATAGTTAATTTATAGTGAAATATATTCATTCAAGATATTGCTACAACGACTGGATGCAATCTTAATAATGAACGTTAAAATAATACAGCTTAGCTAGGAATGGCCACTTATACACTACATTTAAAAAATATTGAAGAAAAGGCTTACAACTTTTCCCAATCTTTAAAGAAATCTTTTTTTTTAATAATAAATTTACATGAAATGCTGTAAAAAGTCACATCGATTAGTTCTTTTCTGACAAAGTTAAAAACTTCTGGGAGAATGAATTTATCTAAAAATAGCAGATGAACAAAATGAATTTGTCTAAAAATGGCAATCGAACAAAACTGTAATATGCCGCTTAAAGACGCTAAAGTCGAAAGTAAAATCTGTCTTATTTTTTAATTTAATTTTATTTCAATTTTATTTATTAAGCCTAGTTTAATTTTTTTGCACAAGGCTAGGAGCACTGGGTACCCAGTGAGGATCGAAATCACTGCCCAACAGAAATAGAAATCCAGACTTGCTTGCAAAGCATTAATCCATTTCGAGGAGCCTAATTTAGTTTTTTTTAATGT
>CAHIKZ030001314.1:900000-907500 GCA_903632075.3 Acanthosepion pharaonis
GAGTTAAAATAAGCTCTGTTCCATCTTCAAGCGAAATTTTTTTGGGAACTAAATAATTATATTTATGCTCTACTTTTGTATCGAGCACTTTTTTTAAAAATAATAACTAAAATACTAAGGGACTTTGGATTATTTACCTAACCAGTTCCTTCCTATTTTCTATATATTTTCACATATTATATATATATATATATATATATATATATATATATATATATAATTAGGATTTAATGTACTTCAAGTCTAGAAGAATGTTTGTTAAGAAATTGTTCAATATATAACAATAACAAGTAACATTAATTAATTAATTAATTAAACAAAATTACATGTATGTAACATGTGAAAACTAGGTTTATATATTTTTATTGCATTATCAACGTTTCACTCTCTGTGATCATCCTAAGAAAAACTGAAACAAATCTACAGAAAATATAATGGTTCTGTCTTAGTTTTCTGGGGATTTTGATTTAAAAATTTGTAAATATACCCAATTGCATATAAAGACTTTACCATCGAGACATTTAATATTGGAGAATTTGTTTAAAAAGAAAAAAAAAACGGGAATTATTGGTTCGGGATATTAATTGTTATACCAGTGTTGTATATTATCTCCAAGAAGCCAAGACCAAACAAGGACTTGCTATTAACATTGACGTTAAACGAGAACCGATAGTAAATATTATAGAATGGTTTTGTCTTTAATACTAGACGGAAGAATAATATCCATAGACATTGTACGAATGATTATAGCATACAGATTAAACAACGACATAAAGAACTATCAATAAAATTGCATCTTTTCCTGTAAAAAGTTTTCGAATAGCTTGGAAGAATCGTGAGTTAGCAAAGTTCAAGGAGCTTTGAAAACGACTGATAAGAGTTATTTACAAAAGTAGCTGAAGATAAGAAACTGTTTTGCGTCGAAACAGGTTATATCATGATTCTCTTACAGAACGAAATTTTTCAAAAATAAACATGCAACTGTTTTTCAGAAATTCTATCTTACATGAGATACATCACGTCAGACATTTTTTCATAGCTTTTTCTAGAGCAAGGGTCAATTGAGAAATGACGAGAGGACAGTTTGCAGGAATGAAAGAACATGTCATTCTGTTTCTCGACGGATTAATCGTCAGAAAATTCGATATTGTCTTATTATTGCAACATGTCTATAATATCAAACACGCCAACAACGAAAGAGAAAAATTCAGAAAATAATACTGTTAGACGAGGCCAACGTACACTTACTGATTATCTGACAAAATAGACGCGGAGAAAAATAAAAATAAAAACAACATTGGAAGATTATCTCCAAAGACCTTCAAGGGAAAATGTTTACTTTGCTGTCGTGATGAAAGCCGACCGACCCGATAGGGACTCTCCCACTCATCATTTGAAATCATTTTGAGTTAGGAAAACAACAAAACTATTAGAAGCTCTGCTTTCTTTCAATCTGTTCAACATTTTTTTTTTCTTCCAGAAGAACTGACACTTGAAGTAGTAAATGCCTCTGAGTTTGTTTTCTTTATGTTCTCTATTTATTTCTGTGAGTTTCGTTTGGACAATCAGAAGCGACAAAGAATCTATGAACGACTATTAATTCAGCCCCCTTTAAATCTTCCCACAGGTAAATATCACCACCTTTATTCGTTACAGATCGAAAATAGCTGTGAAAAACATGATTACAGTAATAAATCACATTTTATAAAAAAAAAAAAAAAAAAAAATAAAAAAAACTGTATTCGGACAAGTTTCGGAATTCGTAAAATTTGGATAGTGGAATTGTAGTTTGAAGAATAGAAACGGCTGCTAACCACCAGAAAAAGACAGCTGAAACGTTGGGAGAAACGTAATGAGGAAAGAAGGTTTGGTGAATCTAACACTCATATAGCATACTGAAGGAAAGAAAAACAGGGGAAAATCACCGAGTAACAAATTTGAAGTTTGTGTAAACGGATGGTAATGAAGGCACCTCACACCCACAAAAGCAAAAAGGACCCTCAAAAGAGTAAAAGTTACTTAAAACAACAAGCGACAGGGAGTTGGGGTGACCCATACTCACTCAAGTCTTGAAGGGACATGGCATATTGAAAGAGATGGAAGAGAGAGAGAGAGAGAGGAAGACAGAAAAAAGATATATACAATGTTGTATCGTAACGTTTCCTGGTTAAAGACCTACCAAACTTCTTTACCAATTCCAATCATTTGACAGTTTGCTTGGCAATCGTCTTCGCAAACGAATTAATTTTTTTCCATATTTACGTTAGATAAATTCTGACAAAATATCCTAATCTGTGTTGATTAAAGCGTTGGTTCGTGAAATTGGTGGCGCAGTAATTATGAGTTCAATCTCTGGTACGGCTAGTACAGGTTGAAACGAAACACGAAGGACAATAATTGAGCAATACTAAAAAGAAAAAGAGGAGATATCCTTGGCAGAACGAGATCAATTAGATTAGATAAAGTGTTTAGTTCGAAATTTGGTGAAAGTTACCCGGATGAACAGACACCGGAAGAGATCCGAAGCGTACAGCGACTTAAACGTGATGACAACAAAATAGATGAGGACACTACTTCGAATATTTAGTGTATACTCATTGCTTTCCAGCTCCCGACAAGAGACCTAAGGTCAGAAATGGCATCATGACATTTTCCACTGAGCATTTTTGAAAAAATCGAAAAAACAAAACCAATTATATATTTTACATAGATAAAGCCCTTCGTAAAGTGTGGGCTGTACTTGTGAGAAAAAAAATCGTATTTCTTTAAGGCATGGGCTCCCAGGAATCCCTTCAACGAGTGTATTGGAATCTTCCAATCAATCCGAGGGCTCCAACTACAAATGGAATTGTTGATGTCCTCTTGTGTCCAATTTTTGAGATTTCGATTTCAAGGTCCTTGTATTTTGAAGATCATCAAACATATATTGCAGTCTGCCATATCAATAAGAAGGTATATTTTGTCTTTGCGGTCTCTAATCATGATGTCGAGTCGATTAGTATTGATTGTTCTGTCTGTTTGTATTGTAAAGTTTCATAAAATTGTTGCAGGTTCTATCTCCGTACTCGGGTCTGTGTGGTGTTCAAACTAATTTCTTCCAGTTGCCTTTCCATAAAAATTGTATATTTTCTATTGCAGTTATTGACCCACTCTGTCATGCCGATTTTTATATTCACTGGGTGCTAATACCATGAAACCTAATACAAGATGGTCAATTGTTTCTGGATATTTATCACATAATCTGCATTTTGGGCTAATTATTATTATTATTATTATTGTTGTTGTTGTTGTTGTTTTTATTTCCTTTGATTTCTGGCGTGTACACATTTCTTTCGGTTCCCGCCCAGAGACCTAAGGTTAGAAATGGCATGATGACACTTTCCATTGACAAAAAAAAAAAAAAAAAATGACACATATTTTACATAGATAAAGCTCTTCGTATAGTGAAAACTGTGCTTGTGAGAACAATATTTTGTATTTCTTTGAGGCATGGGCTTCCAGGAATCCCTTCAATTAGTCTACTAGACTCTTTTCTAACCAATCCTAGGTCTCCGACTACAACAGGGATTGTTGATGTTCCCATGTGCCATATTTTGAATATTTCAATTTTATTATTATTATTATTATTATTATTATTATTATTATTATTATTATTATTTCCTTTGATTTCTGTTGTATACTCATTCCCTTGCGGGTCCCAACCTAAGATCAGAAATGGCGTCATGACGTTTTCCACTGAACATTTTTGTAAAAAAATAAAAAAGATAAAACAACCCAAGAATACAGACATATTATATAGATAAAGGTCTTCGTAATGTACCAGTTGTATTTGTGCGAACAATGTTTTGTATTTCTTTGAGGCATTTACTACCAGTGATCTCTTCAATGAGCCTGTCAGAAAATTTCTCAACCAAACTAAGGGCGTCAACCATCACTAGACTTATTGATGTAACATTTTTAAGATTTCTATTTCACGACCATTGTATTTCGATAGTTCTTTGAAGAACTTCAAATATGTATTGAAGTCTGCAGGAACTGCAATGTCAATAAGAAAGCACATTCTGTTTTTTGTAGTGGTATTATTATTATTATTATTCATAATAATTCCATTTTCAAGATGCTCTCATTTTTTAATGATCGGTTGTAATGAACGTTCATCATATTGAACCAATACTCGACCGTCTTAGATAACACGCTTGCTACAGAAGGAAACAACAACATATGTATGACTTAACATCTATTCGCCAAAATCCTGATAATGCGTTTCGAGGGTAGTGGATTTGTTGGGCTTTTAATACGCTCTTTACGATTCTAGCAATAATATGCTCGAATCGTAAAGATCGCAGAACCATTGCAATACAACGTTCCAGTATCTTTTTTCATAACTGAGCACCAATTACTAGAAAGAGACATACTGACAGACTGACTCGGGGTTGGGGGGGGGCATTTGCAGCCAGTACGAAAACCGAATATTTCAAGAGGCTAACTGTTGTGCCAGCCCAATACAAATTATTTATGAACAACGCCAAGAATGAATATTTCTGTATTGAGACTTATAAATATTCCACCTAAGGGGAATAAATAAAGATACTATATAATTTGGCAGTTAATTTACATAGCAATTCAATGGTAATTGAAATGAGTAAAGATAAACTATAACTTGACAAGCGTACGATTTATCTTTGAGTTTAAACATGCCGTCCAAAAATGGCGACATATACGAGATTGTTACTCTGTTAGGTTCTTAGTAATTCAAAGAATATGTACTGGTGTTTTATAGTTTATGCAAAAGAGTTTTATGAGGTAAGACGCAAGGAACTGTTTGAACTTCTAGGTAGGTTTGATTTATTTCCGACGTATATTAGAATAACCACATCTTATAATGTGGCCAAAACTAACTCTTTCATATGGATAGAAAATGAATTCATTCAAAAATAGAAAGAGACGTACGCCAGGGATGATGTCTCTCACTGGACTTATTCAAACGTTACAGTGAAGCAATCCTGACAGAATTAGAAGAGGAATGATTATTGGTAGTCACAAGAGATTTAAAACCATTATGTATATATATATATATATATATATATATATATATATATATATATATATTAAAAATAGTTTTTAAGGTGTGCTATATTTATGGGATAAAGTGCTTAATATCAGAGATAGAGCGTATGTAAATATAAATATAAAAGTGAACATTGAAGTCAACACTCAAGGCGACAGGCTGTTTCATGCTGGACGCAATCGTCAGGCCGTCTGAGGATTGCGTCAAGCATTTTTCCCCTCTGATATTAATTTTCAATGTTCATATATATATATATATATATATATATATATATATATATACACATGTTCTAAAAAAATCAGATATAACTAAATACTAAGGTCAGGTTAGGATGAAAGGAAGAACAACACGAACACAAGAGTAGAAATAACGAAAGGTATATTACACGAAATAATAATACAAGATGTGGAAGGTGTTACTATTTTTTTACCGTTTACCCCCGAACCGACTGTGAAGGTAAGGGTTGGACTTTGGGGCTTACAGTACCAGGTGTTTCCAAGCGGTCCCCCATCTAAGGTACTGACCTGGCTCTACGATGCTTAACTTCGGTGATCGAACGAAAAACCGGTGTTTTCAACGTGATTTGACCGTGATTTGACCAAAGTCCAACCCTTACCTCACAGTCAATTGGGGTGGGTGTAAACAGTAGTGTCAGAGCTATGCCGCCCGGAACTTCGTTCCTGGTAGGACCACCCAAGGCGGACAGGTCTGACACACACGCCGGCTAACAAGGGCTCTGGTGAAAATCCAAGGAGCGTCTGCATCGGTAACCGGCGGCTTCTGGTCGTTCCTGTCTCTGCGTCTGTGGGAATCCCGCGGCAAGCAAGAACGTTATCCGAGTAGGCCTGGGTACCCTACTTCTGTAATTTATCCCAAGAATCTTCTTCTCATAACAGGAAGAAGCCGGCTCAATCCGCCCAGGGTGAATGCCGCATCAGTACAGTAAGGTGTTAGTATGACTGTCAGTCTGGTATGGAGTGAACTACTATCGGCTCGACTCGATTGGACGCTCGAGGCGTAGTATACATAGTGTTAGGAAGAGTTCATTCTGTGCTTATAGGTAAGGAACCATGACACTAAAATATATCTGTAAAAGGGTAAAAGAACAATAGAAATAAAGACGAAAAAGAAACTTCTCTTAGCCCATGCGTTTCGTCTGCTGATGAACTTTATCAAGACAAATGTAAGGATTTTATTTTGCAACAAGTATTTACAAACAAAAACTAAAAATGCTGTCGTCTTCACAAAATTTTTAAATTTAAGAAACGCTCATAAATATTCATCAGGTTAACTGAAAAGTCTAGGCAAATTATGGAGGATCCTAAGCGAAGCAATTCAATGCCTGATAAACAAAAATTTTCTTAAATTTTTTGTTGATAAAACCAATGAATATATAAATTTGAACAAATTGGTTTATTATAAAAAAAAAAAAATTACAAAACATCATTTTGAAAAAAAATATTTTAGAAAATTAAATAAAAAAAACCTAAAAACTCTTTAAAAAAATCTGTTTTAATTTTTTAACATCAAACAATGCTTTTTTAGGAAATTTAAAAAAAAACAAAATACAATCTATTTGCAAACCACGACATCCATATGGAAATGTTATCATACATAAACCCGGATAAACAATACGATCTATCATTTCAAAAATACCAACACATATTTACCAGTTGTCAAAATTCCTCAATGATATCATTACTACATATCTATCTACCAATTATAGAATGAAATCAAATCTAGAATTTCTTCAAATCCTTAAATTTGAGCATGCAAGTTAGCACTGTCGTGGTAACTTGCATGTTGCAATGTAACAGTTTATGATAAATATCTATGGCTATATTATAGTACTGAGCTCGTTTTTAAATTAATGTTATGAACGTCGGAACTCACATTTTTCATTCTTTTACATTTGTGTATATATATATATATGTATGTATGTATGTATGTATGTGTGTGTTTGTGTATGTGTGTATGTTTTGTACATGTAAACAAATATATATATATATATATATATTTATAGATAGATAGAAAGATAGATAGATAAGGTCTGCTCTATGGTTAACGAAAAGCTGTTTTTTGTCAGTTAGTTGTTTACTCGTAAATGTTTTTCTTTAATCATCAGACCTGCATCTGTTTAATTTTTTTTAAAAGAAGTTCATGTTTGTAGCTCTTTATATGATTTTTTTTAAAACCTTCAACCCTCGAGATTGATTTGATTATTCGCTAATCAAAAAATTAGTTTTTTAAATATATATATATATTATGTAAACGTCTATATATTTATTTAAATCCGCATAAATAACAAAAATTATATATACTACGGTTTAATAATGGAATTCAAGCTGAAACTGAGGAATCCATTAATTCACTTACGGATTAATGATTAAGGAAAACATGAATCCTCTTCTCCCTTCAGCTATGGGTAAAAT